>VDFB02274714.1:26840378-26925180 GCA_007258455.2 Sequoia sempervirens
CCATGAAACCCTAAACCTTTATAACCCTCTACCATAAACCCTTAACCATAAACCCTCTACCATATACCCTAAACCCTAAACCCTTAACCCTTAAACCCTCTACCATCTACCATCAACCCTTAGGTCTATGTGTACACAAATTGGATATCCGATTTCATTAAGATATCTGATTTGATTTAGATATCTAATTTGTAGAACTAAAATCATACCATTACAAAACATTTTAATTTTTTTTCAAATGAATTAGATATCATATTGTAACAGATATCAGATTTGTGGGCCATAGAAAATCCCCATGTGGGTCATTTTGTGCATTCCAATGGACCCTACATACTGTTTGGAGGTGACATACACACAGTTTCAGACAAGAAAAGATAAAGATCAACTTTTTGGAGCATTTTCTACTCAAATTTGTCATAAGCAATGATTTTTTAGCATCTTTTATGAGGTATAATGGGGAGCAACAGTCATTGGAAGCAAAAACATAAGAGAAAGCTTACAAAACAAATTGAAGCATATAGACAAAGAGATTGAGAAGGTCATAGGAAGAGAAGACAAGGTATGTTAAATATTGGGGAACCTAACCCCTATGGTCTTTCAAGTGAAGAGGAAATTGAAGATGTTCAAGGGGAAAATGTTGGAATTGAAGATGTTGAACATGATATTCAAATTGGGAATGAAAATATTGAAATTGATAATGAAAATGTTCAAGGTGAAAATATTGGATTTGAAGATGTTGAACATGATATTGAAATTGGGAATGAAAATATTGAAATTGATAATGGAAATGTTGGATTTGAAGATGTTGAACATGATATTGAAATTGGGAATGAAATTATTCAAATTGATATTGAAAATGTTCAAGGCGAAAATGTTGGAAATTAAGATTTTGAACATAATATTGAAGCAAGTGTAAATTATGTTTCACTAGATTACATGAGAAATGAAGAACCTTGTGTTGAAGAAAGACATATTCCAAATTCAAGACCTTCAAGAACCCATAAATGGTTACTTGAATTTGATGAGAACATTATAAACAATTTTGAAGCCAAGAGGTCAACACGAACTATTTGGTTGTAGGCTAGAAGACTTTTCCACCAATATTTAGCGATAAGACATTGACTGAGCAATGCCAAATTTTTGTATAATTGCTAAAGATGCAAAAGATGAGACCTTTTCTAGCCAAATTGAAGATTCGTGTGAACAAGAAGACCGAAAAAAATTATATTATTGTCAAAAATATTTTTAATGCTCTCAAGTCTATTGGAAAAAATAACAAGGAAAAGGATAAGAGAGCTGTTCGGAGAGTCATTACAACCACCCTAGTAAGCCATTAATTGAAAAAGGCTCGCTTTATGAGACAAACTTGTATTGATTTTGACATAAATCATAAAACTTTGGATAGAGAACTTGCAAGAAGAGAAAGAATAGATGATCCTCTTCAAAATAATATATGGGATTTTTCTAGGAGGCTTCCACGTGTTGACAAGAAGCTAACCAATAATGTAAAGCAGGTGATTCAACAATTTTGGCACGATAACTCTAGGGTATCACCTAATGCAAAGGATGTTTTAAAGTTAAGAATTGGAAATCGAGACCATACACCACATCCTGAACATTTCTTGGAATCAAGCCAAACAATGTTGTTCAAAAAATTTATTGAAACACATCCAAATATGGAAATCTCACAAAGGACTTTTGAGGGTTTGAAGCCATTTTATTGTGTGCCTCTTAAAATTCATAATACTTGTTGTTGTAAATACCATGTGGAGTTTTCAATGTACCATGAGCTATTATGCTATATTCTTTATACTTTGCATACTAATAAAATTTTGTAGGAGTGTGGTGCAATGCATCTTCCAAAATCATCAAGGGACTTGCTAGATCTATTTTTATGTTCTAGAGATGATGGTTTTTTTTCTATAGAAATGATTGTTTAAATGCAAAGTGCTCACAATGTGGTGGCTTGTCAAAGTTTGTTCAATGTTTTTGTGAGAGTTCCGAACATGAATTTGGAAAGAAGCTTGTTGAGAAAAAGAGATATGGGATAGTCAAATATACTTTGCAAAGTGGAGGTGAAGGTTCTAGATGTGAGTTGGTTACAAAAGAATGCAATGTTTCTGATTTTATTTTAGATTTTAAGGACAATATTTTCTACAAGTATGCAAGGCATAGTCACAAGTCTTAGTGGTTGGATCAACAATTTAGGATGTGTAAGGACTCTTTTCCAATTGGCACTATTATATCAGTGGTTGATTTTGCAGAAAACTACACATTGCAACCACAAAATGAGGTACAATCTCAGTATTACAATTCCATTCAGATTTCTATCTTTGTCCACATAACGTTTAGACATGCACCTGATATTATAGAGGAGGATTGAAATATAATTAGAGAGTATCATTTTTATATGAGTGATGATAGATATCACTCATCCGAGTATGTCCAACATTGTTTTGAGAATTTTTTTGAGTTCTTGCAGGAGCATGATATAGCACTGGGCCAACATCTAATTTGGTCAGATAATTGCACAGGTCAATTCAAGAATGCTCGTATGTTTTATTGGTTGAGTAGAATGCATGTAGAGAGGGGTCTACCTCATATTTGGAGTTTTTTTGAAGTTGGACATGGGAAAGGGGAGCATGATGGAGCAGGTACATATGTAAAGAGAGCTCTAGTTAAGGAGCAACTGGAGATTTCAAGAGAAAAACTTAGCGATGCATGTTTTATTGTTGATTGGTGTAGTTTAGCATTGTCATAGGGAGGGACACGTGATTCAACAATGCGCAAATTCTTTTGGTTTGTTGAGAAGGGTACAGTGGGAGGAAGATTGGATTTTCATACAATCAAAGATTCTTCAAAGATGCATTCATTTGAAGCTTAGATGCAGGAACATGGACCATTTGGACACAAGAGTTGGCTTTTTTTTGTTAGAGTTATATTCAGTGCGGGTGGGATCAATGCGACTCAAGTGAGTGGGTGGATACATGGGTACCACAATATCTAACTCTTTTATCTCAAACAATATCCATGACAAATGACACAATGGAAAGTTCAATTAATTACGACCTGCTTTCAGATCTACTATAGCCAGGACATATTTTTGTAGTTGTTGCGCTGCAGGGGAATGAAGAGAGATCAGACTATTGGTTGGCTCAATGCGTGTGGGTAAATCATAAGCTAACACAATCGATGGAAGATGATGATGGTTTTGTGTATCCTATAGGTTCAACTATGGTTGCAAGAACTTGGTTGCGAACATACATGATTAGAAAGAATGGCATACCTGCATTTGAAGACTATGAGAAACACAAAACCATTCTCATGCATTCACACCTTGTTATAGCAACAAATGTTAAGTTGTTAAAGCATCATGCCAAAAAAAAGACAAAACAACTATGGACACTTAGTAATGCTGATCATGAAGCATTATTGGATACTCTTAAGCAAAGAGATGACCCTTTAGGCACACTTGAATAGCATTTTCAAGAATGGAAGGTACAATGCTTATGTTCATTATGATTAAGTTCATTAGTGTTCTTTATTGAATACTAATATTTTATATACTACTGCAATGCAGGTGTCTTTAATAGTGATATTTTGTATGCACTTTTGCAAAAAAATTGGCAAGACTGATCATGGACCTACTCTAACAATAGCCAGCTCTGATCCTTTCGAAGAGGTATGTGACAGATTAGAACAATATAGATTGGTTATCTAAGCATCTTTTATAGTTTGCATCACCAACTCATCATCATTCAGGTTGTTTATATTAATATAGATTTGTTAGTCTAAGCATCTTTTCTATTGTGACAATATAGATTTCTCATTTTCCCACTTTTGCAATATTCCTGGCATGATTGATCATGGACCTGCTGCAACAATAGTCAGCTCTGATCCTTTCAGAGAGGTATGCAATAGATTATAACAATATAGATTGGTTATTTTAAGTGTCTTTTATAGTTTGCATTACCATCTCATCATATTTTGTGTCATTTAGAATAATATAGATTGGTTATTCTAAGAATCTTTTATAGTTTGCATTACCAATTCATCATCATTCAATTTGTTTGGATTAATATAGATTTGTTAGTCTAAGCATCTTTTCTATTGTGACAATATAGATTTCCCATTTTCCCACTTTTGCGATATTCTTGGCATGGTTGATCATGGACCTCCTGCAACAATAGCCAGCTCTGATCCTTTCGGAGAGGTATGCGAAAAATTACAACAATATAGATTGGTTATTCTAAGCATCTTTTATAGTTTGCATTACCATCTCATCATATTTTGTGTCATTTAGAATGATATAGATTGGTTATTCTAAGCTACCTTGATGGTTTGTATAGGTGCTTCTCAGTCTAGAATGTGAACATACTACTATTGTGGAAGATTGTGCCCTAAATGCCTCCAATAGGAAAATTTTGTAAAATTTGAATTCTCAAATTGGAAACAATGTAAAAAGGTCATAATTGTGTATGGGCATAATCTATACCCAGTGCTATTTTTTGAAATATGGGTCAAATTCCTAGCATTGTATAAAGGGTATGTTCAAAATGTAAAGGGGTTTGTATTTTGGAAACCCATAGGTTGAATTAATCATATAGGTGTATGCTTTGTTACTGTTATTGGGACAATTCTGTAATAACTTTTTGTACTTAATTGAGCTACAACCGAAGGTTTTCTTCCTGGTTCTTTCCTGTCAGTATGCTCATTTGAACTAGGTTTTGTAATATCTCCTATTTATATATAATAAATTGTAGTGGCTTTGTACTTTTGCTCCTCAAATCCAACTTGGGTGCAACTTCATTTTTAGCAAATTTCATGAGGTTTTTAAGGAAATCAATGTTTCCAACCTTGCCACACCCTATAAATTCATCAAACACGTCTATTAGGACCTACACAAGCTTGATCCAACCTTAAATCTTGCTGCTCCCATGTTTCATTGACATTAGAAAGTTGTAACCACCATTTTTGGTGCAAGAGCACCTACACCACAATATCATTGTCCATCATTTCAATGAGTAAAGTGTTAATATTTTGAGTTTTTGTCTTTAATGAGATCCAATAGGATCAATGGTCATGTATTAGGAGGAGTTTTTAGGTTTTAGGGTCAAAAAAACATGGAGATCCCAACTTGTCCTAGTTGTTTCTTTGTAGACTTTGAAGGAAAAATTAGTAAATTTTTTTAGGGACAAGAAAGAACAGTGTTTTGAACATGTAATGATGCTATTTCAAGCCATTAAGTGAGGTCTTAGTAAAGTTAGAAGTGGAAAAGTGCAACATTTCATTATCAGTCATATTAATGTGAAAAATGTTTGTATTTTGGCCTTTAATGGTCATTAAGGTTTCAAAAGTTAGTTACTATTGGTGGTTAAAGGAATTGGGAGTTGGATTCCAAGGTATAGAAATTTACTTAAGGCATTCAAGGGCTCGAGATAGGTTTGGTTGAAGGAGTTTTTTTCTTTGAATCAATAAAGTTTCAATTGCTCAATTCAGATTTTTCTATTTTTCTTGTGTTTTCTACCTATGCACAGGCCATTCAAGAATTTTTGTATCAAAAATTTATGTAGAAACATTATTACATGTCTTGAATTTATTCTGACTTCTTAATAGAGTGTTTCTTTATTCATTTTGTGCCTCAAAACTCATACTTTCTTTAGACGAGTTCCTGAACAAGGGGAATAAGAGTTTTGCAATTTTAATGGCTTGAATCTCATCCCACCTACTATGTGCCAATGTGACTTAGTGGGATGAGTTGGTAGGGCTTAGGAAATGATATTTCAAGAGTGGAAGGCGTGGAGAACTGGGTTTTGAAATAAAATGTAGAGTTAAAGGTCTAAAAATGGTGGTTTTTTTTTCACTTGAAAATAGAGTTTTTACCCTAGGGTTTGCAAAAATCTCTAAGATACCAAAATTTTCTTTGTTTTCTAAGCATATTGGGGCCTAAATAAAGGTGTCTAAGGTGGTGGAAGAGTCTGAAAGGTTGTGGAAGTGCTACATCCAATAAACCCTCAATAATTACACTAAAAACAAGGGTTTTCTGATTTGATGGTTATAGGTCTATACAAATGGAATCCAATTGTAGAATCTTTGTTTTCTTGCCAATTTATTTGCTGCCCCAAGGTTTCAGGGGTCTGTGTGGTGTTTGAAGGTATGTTGCTTTGCATTTTTGGGCTAATTAAGTAGCCTTTTCAAGGGTGAATGTATAGGAAGTCAACGTTGGTCCAAAGGAGTCTATGTTGTTTCTCATATATGTTGTGTAACTTGGATATGGGTGTTTGAATCAGTCATGTGTTGGTCTGGTGTTCTAGAAATTGTGGAGTAATTGGACAAAAACTAGTTTCTCACTATTACAAGGGTTTAAGGGGGTTAAAGAGGGAAATGTGTATTTAGTTGCTTGTCAAGTTTTAAGGGAGTTTTGGATTGTCCAAAGAGGTTAAAATAATCTTGTTAGATGCCTCAAATAGGCAGGTTGCAAAGAGTTCGTGATTGTGCCCTTGTGTCTGCATCAATTTTTCACCTAATTTCACTCAGTCCAATGTAGCTCGGAGTGATTCAACGTATTTGGGTGCAAAAGAGGATCATCCTTAGCGTAAACATACCCATTTGAATGTGTTGGAATAGTTTGTTTCATCGTACGAGTTGTTGAATAAAAATTGCACCACTTTGCAACTTTACACTGCTTGCATCTAACAACTTTTCCCTCAGTAGAAAACTTGCCACCATGGGAAAACGCCTCCGAGATAGAAAAAACTAAAATAAATTATTGTAGATGGGTCAAATAGGATCCCATACCCTCAAACGGAGAGTTTGTAAACATTACGGTTTCTGAGAAATAGCCCTTCAAAGATTGTTATCTTTTAGCACTTTGGACTCTTAAGGGAAATCGTCAATCCAATGTAGCTCGGAGTGATTCGACATATTTGGTTGCAAAAGAGGACCATCCCTAGCGTAAACGTACCCATCCGGATGTGTTGGAATAGTCTTTTTGGTTGTACGAGTTTTTGAATGAAAGTTGCACCAGTTTGCAACTTTACACTGCTTGCATCTAACAACTTTTCCCTTAGCTAAAAACTTGCCACCACAGGAAAATGCCTCTGAGATAGCAAAAACTGAGAGAGGTTATTGTAGATGGGAAAAACAAGGTCCCATAGCCTCAAAAAAAGAGTCTATAAAAGTCACAATTTCCACGAAATAGCCCTTCAAAGATTGTTTCCTTTTAGCACTTTAGACTCTTAAGGGAAATTGTCGGTCCAATGTAGCTCGAAGTGATTCAGCGTATTTGGTTGCAAAAGAGGACCATCCCTAGTGTAAACGTACCCATCCAGATGTGTTGGAACAGTCTGTTTGGTCGTACGAGTTCCTAAATGAAAGTTGCACCACTTTGCAACTTTACACTACTTGCATCTCACAACTTTTCCCTCAGCTAAAAACTTGCCACCATGGGAAAACGCCTCCAAGATAGCAAAAACAGAGAGAGGTTATTGTAGATGGGCCAAAAAGAATCCCATAGCCTCAAATAGAGAGTCTGTAAATGTCACAGTTTCCAAAAAATAGCCCTTCAAAGATTGTTGCATTTTAGCACTTTGGACTCTTAAGGAAAATTGTTGGTCCAATGTAGCTCGAAGTGATTTGGAATATTTGGTTGCAAAAGAGGACCATCCCTTGCGTAAACATACCCATCCGGATGTGTTGGAATAGTCCATTTGGTTGTACGAGTTGTTGAATGAAAGTTGCACCACTTTGCAACTTTACACTACTTGCATCTAACAAATTTTCCCTCAGCTAAAAACTTGCCACCATCGGAAAATGCCTCCAAGATAGCCAAAAAATATCCCATAGCCTCAAACAAAGAGTCTATAAACGTCATGGTTTCTAAGAAATGGCCATTCAAATATTGTTTCCTTTTAGCACTTTTGACTCTTAAGGGAAATCGTCGGTCCAATGTAGCTCGAAGTGATTCGGCGTATTTGGTTGCCAAAGAGGACCATCCCTAGCATAAACGTACCCATCTAGATGTGTTGGAATAGTTTTTTTGGTCGTACAAGTTGCTAAATGAAAGTTGCACCACTTTGCAACTTTACACTGCTTGCATCTAACAACTTTTCCCTCAACTGAAAACTTGCCACCACAGGAAAATGCCTCTGAGATAGCAAAAACTAAGAGAGGTTATTGTAGATGGTACAAACACAATCTCATAGCCTCAAATGGAGAGTTTGTAAACATCATGGTTTTAGAGAAATAGTCCTTCAAAGATTGCTGCATTTTAGCACTTTGGACTCTTAAGGGAAATTGCCAGTCCAATGTAGCTCAGAGTGATTCAGCGTATTTGGGTGCAAAAGAGGACCATACCTAGCGTAAACGTACCCATCCAGGCATGTTGGAATAGTTTGTTTGGTTGTACGAGTTGTTGATTGAATGTTACACCACTTTGCAACTTTACACTACTTGCATCTAACAACTTTTCCCTCAGCTAAAAACTTTCCACCGTGGGAAAACGCCTTCAAGATAGCAAAAACCAAGAGATTTTATTATAGAGGGGCCCAACACAATCCCATAGCCTCAAACAAAAAGTTTGTAGGCATCACAGTTTTTGAGAAACAGTCTGTCAAAGATTGCTGCCCTTTTGCACTTTGGACTCTTAAGGGATTTCACTGATTGAACGTAGCTCAAACTACTTCATCCGATTTGGGTGAAAAAGGGGACCATACCTAACCTAAACATAACCATCCAGATGTGATGGAACAGTCGGTTAGGTCATATGAGTTGTAGAACAAGATTTATTTATGTAGTTACAAGTAGTTTTTCACCCTCCAACTGAACTCCAACGCTGATTTTCATGTGAAAAAAAGCCATGAGACCATAGCTTGTTGCTTTCTTTTTAATGGAAACTAGTAGGCAGCAGAGTTAACCTCTTCATAGATATATATATATATATATATATATATATATATATATATATATATATATATATATATATATTTTACTAACGAACACAAAACGAACCGAACCACACCCAAAATTTTTTTAGCCAAACTAGTGAACCGAACCCCCGAACCCAAATAGGTAACTTAGTTTGTAAGTCAGTTATTGGGAGTTGCTCGATTGTTTTGTGTGGGAGAGAGTCTTAAAAAAGGCCGAGGAAGTCATTTTGGGGATTGATGAATGTAATTTTGTGAAGAATCAATAAGATCATTTTGGAGGCAGCAGGCCTAAGACCCCTTTAAAGTTGGTTTGAGTGCTTTCTTTTCATTTTTTGTGGTTTTGTGCCAAGTTTTCTCAAGGTGAGTAGTGAACCCAAATTTTACATTTTTGAGTAAATTATGAATTATTGAAGCCCTCCACCTACTATACCTTTCATGTGGCTTGGTGGAGAGGATGTGTACAATGTGATTTGAATGTGTGCAAGTCCATTTAAGAAAGGGGAAATTATTTGTGAGTCTTGGATTTGTTTTCCTAAGAAAATCATTGCTTAAATTGCATGAAAATGAAGTTTTTAGCCTAGGGTTTGTTAAAATCAATGAGAGTGGGGGAATATCTTTAATTTTTAAGCATATTGGGGTCATAATAGAGGTGTATGAGTTGGTGGCATGGTCAGGGGAGTTGTGCAAGTGGGACTTTCAATAAACCCTATGCATTTGCATGGTAAACAAACGGTTTCATGGGACATCCTACTAAAGGACCTATACATGTAGAATAATCTTAGAATTTGTTGTTTTATGACACAACTCAAGATTTTTTGGGGTGTTCTTGTGAAGATCAAGTGTTTAAAGGGTACCCACTTTGTGAAAGAGGGCTAATTCACTAGCCTAGGACAAGGATATGTTATTGGTTCTCAAATTTGGTCCAAAGGATTCAAGGGCAGTTTTCACATATGTTTTCACCCCCACTCTGCATCAATCCATAGCTTGTTTGAAAGCACTTGTTTTAGGATTTTAGCCATAACAACAAGCCAGTGAAATGTTTGATAAAAAACTTTGTTACACATGTACGAAAAATGTGGTGGCATAGACAAGGCAATGAATTGTTTGAAAAAATGCCTCAAAGAAATGTGGTCTCATAAAATTCCATGACAAGCAAATTCAATTGACAGTTGCTCCTAGTTATTAGTTATGTAATGTGAAGTAATTCCATAACTGCTTAAGTTGAATTTGTAAAAACTATATTGTAATTGAAATTTTTTCATCTATGAACATCTAGTTGTTAGTTATGCAATGTGAAATAATGCTTTGAGTTTGAAAGATGTGCAATGCAATGTAATCAGCAATATGAATATAAACTACATAATACAACCATTCTTTTTTATGCTCTTGTATATTGATATTTAACCATTGCTCACTTGATTAAATTTTCAAAGAGTTTAATCATGTATGTATGAGGAAGAAATTAAATTTTGATTGTCAACTTCTATATATCAAATTATCCAATAATCTTGAGTGTATCTCCATATACAAAAATGGCATCAACACCAACTCAAACAAAGTTTTACAAAATGTGGCATATGCCATCTCGATGTCTATTCAAAATTTACATGCCAAAATGTATATCTCATCCTAAACTACTGGTGGATCATCAAAATGGAGCCTCTTTGCAGCACTCATTGGCTCTGAAGGTAGTTGCACAAGAAAACTTCAAACCACAATTGAGATTAGTTATACTATATGATTTAAAATCAAATAATTAACATAAAAATTAGTATACATTGAATTATAATTGAACTCTAAAATTGTAATCTTGATTACCTGAAATATATGTCTCTTTAAAGGGTCAGGAGCCCTAGAATATTCCCCTCTCAAAGAACTGACCAAACCAACTTTTGTAATGTCAATCTATATATGTGAACAAAAACATAAAATTGATCCAAGTTAGCATAAAATTGTCGGTAATAGGAACATATAAATACCAAACACAAAATAAAATAAACACATACCTCTTTAGGCTAATCTTTTTCTTTATCTCCTTTAGGTGTTTCAACACCTCCTCCTTGAGGTGTTTCAACACCTCCTCCTTCAAGTGTTCCAATACGTACTCCTTTAGGCATTGTGGCACTTTTCAACAATGTTGTATAGCTCATAACTGCCTATACATAAAAATGACAAGTACATATGAAACTACCAATATATATTGATGTATGTATAATCAAAATAAGATCTTAAAAATCTTAATTCAATTGAATTTGAGTTCAATTACTTTCCCCTTATCTAGCATTGCACTTCCATAATCTGGACAAGGCTGCACCTTGCTCGCACTTGTCAACAACGATGTATAGCTCATAATTGTCTGTACATAAAAATGACAAGTACATATGAAACTACCAATTTATGTCGATGTATGTATAATCAATATAAGATCTTAAAATTCTTAATTCAATCGAATTTGATTTCAATTACCTTCCCCTTATCTAACATTGCACTTCCATAATCTAGACAAGGTTGCACCTCACTCGCACTAGGTATTTCCTACAAGAGGAAAATAAGATAAACATATAAGTTATTATATAATTTCATTTATGACAATTCAAATGACAAGCAAGTATATAATAAAAAATGTAAACGAGTGAGTGCGAAAATATATATTGTGTGTCGAGGCTAAATGAAATGGACCTAAGGGTGCTATTAGTCACCTGTGCGAGCTCCTCCTCAGACATCAACTATTAAATAGACCATGTAAATAAATATTAGTACATTATACTATCTCTTATTAATATTAATTTAAAAACAAATGCAAGTTATGAAATTACAACTTAAATCTTACCTGTGTCACTATTCCAATGTCCCTCACTCTAGCAGGAGAGGACTTTGTAGGGTGCGCTCCACTCCCCTGAATATGATCTATAATGTCCACATTATGGAGGTCATAATCCGAAGTGTCTAAGGGATGCTCAGTGGGCTGTACAAGAGGACCTAAGCATATTTGGTAGCACATGGAGCAAGTATGTGGCACACAAATATGTGGACCTAACAAGGATGATGCAGTAGCACTCAAACCATCACCAACATCACCAGAATGTGGCTAAGCTACTATAGAATCATGTGAAACCAAAAGGCCACTCAAAGAGTGAATAGCCTGGATAGTTTGTGTGGCTGCATCTTGCATAATATCTGAATGATATACTGGAGGCAGTGGAGGAAGGGGAGGAGGGGGAACATATGGGCGCAGGACTACTCTAACTGCCCCTAGTCTATCCTGGGGCATACCTCCACCAATGCCCTAGAAGGGTTTAATGTCAAAGTAATTGACATGATGCCCTAACACAAACTCAACATATAATTTTTTAATAAATTAAAATGGTATATCACAATTGTTGTTTGGAGGTTTATCAAAAACCATACACCAACGATCCCAAAAGTTATCTACAATGTCCCTATGTGTGCACCATTTTATAGAAAGTTTTGGTTTATTAACATTAACTGGCAAACCAGTGTGGGAGTTAACAAATAAAGAGGCTATTTGGGCTTTGGTTATTCCAAGATCTTTCACATCATCATAAGACAATCCACATGCATAATATTCCCTCATGTCTTCTTGCCACGAATGAAAGGAATTATGTTGGGTGGAGAGGGTTTCTATATTTTTAATTATATCCTTCAATGTGTTTGACATCTCGAATAATCGAGGGATTCTCTTATAAACTTCAGAAATGCCCTTTAATTGCTGCAATTTTTCACCAATTAATTCTTCAATTGATGGCTACAGAGGTGGTGGAGCGTTTGGTATTTGTGCATTTTCATTCTCAACTGGTGGATCATTTGGAATTTGTGCATTTTTCATTTTCAGTAGCCATAATGCCTGATTAAAGTTAAAAACTAATTAATCTAATTGAAATTAGACAGTATAAATGAAAATATTGTAAAAATACCCTAGTTTTTTTTAAAAACCCTACTTTTTAACAAAAATCTATAAAATTCTCTAATTTTTAATAAAAATACATAAACAACACTATTTTTAAATCAAATTCCATAAAAAACATTCATTTTTAATCAAAATCCATTCTAAACTCAATTTTTTTATAAAAATTCAATCAAAAACCCTGTTTTGAAAACAAATCCATAAAAAAATAACTGAAATTATACAAATCTAATTCAAAATTCGATCAAAGCAAAGAAAAATCTAAAATCTAGCCTTTTCAAAATGGATATTGGATATTTCGGATATCTGATATGTGGAGAACCTCCTCACTGTGCGTCGCGGCCTATTTGTGAATGTGAAATGATTTTAATAGGCCCGAATTTTGTATATATATGCTTCAAATCAGATATCTGATTTGGATTGGATATCCGATTTGAATCAGATATCTTGGTTTGGGCAATGCTTTGGAGGTTTGTACTAACACCCAAGCCACAAAAAAGTCAACTCGACATTTCCGCATTTTTGGGATGATGAAAAACGTAATTTTTTCCCCATTGCCACTTTTTGGCCTATCATGATCCTACACATACCCAAAAATTAGAAATGATTTTCAAAGACATTCCAATTGAAGAGAAACCTCAACCATCAACAAGAGATATGGAATTGGTGGCACAAAGGGAATGAATGTGAAACGTTCATGCTATGATAAATTTAATACCGTAGTTGGAGACACATCCTCTATTGCAAGTGAAGATGGAGGGACACCATCTACCACATCTCAAGTTGAGAGTACATCATCACTCAAATGTGATGAAGGAGGTACACCGTCATTCCCATCTCAACTTCAAGGTATTTCATCGATTCCATCCCCAATCAAAGGTATGCCATCTAGCCCATCTCATTTAAATATTGATGAAATTCCTAATGTTGATATGAATTTACCTTTGAGAACACCACCTAGAATTTTGCATAGAAAGCCAAATTATTTCATTAATATTAATGAGAATATTTTGCAACCAATGGAAGGTAAGATTCCAAAATGCACTTCTAAAAGATATGCTCATAATATTTGGAGAGTGTTCTTTGAAAAGTTAAATTAGACTACAAGATGTCAACTATTTGTTGAAATGATGTGAAGTATAAAGTATAGGTCCACCATGAAGATTCTTGGGTTGAGAAAATTAGAGGTTTCAAGTGAAAAAACTATTTTGTAGGATCTAATTAGTGCATATGTGAGTGTGGGTAAGACCTTATGCTCAAAAGATAGTAATATCACACAATGTGTCATTACATCAACAATAGTAAGTAATCAAATGAGGAAATCTTGTCTCATTAGAAAGACGAGTCAATAATTGAGAATTAATAGAAAATCTTTATCAAGATCCATTCAAAGGTGTCAAAGAATTGAGGACACCGATGCCAATGAATTATGGGAATTCTCGAGGAGACTACAATGAAAAGATAAACCAATTGTTGAAGAATTGAGATCTCTAATTGAAGACTTTTGGAAGAATAACACAAGGGTATCTCCAAAGAAAAAGGGATGTGGTAAGAAGGAGAATCGGTAGTCAAAACCATGGGCCACATCCAAAGCATTTTTTGAATACAAATCATACATAATTTTTTCATAAATTTCTAGGGATGTATCCTCAAATTAAAAAATTTCAAAGATATTTTCAATTGCTAAAACCTTTTTATGTCAAGATAAATCACACATGCACTACTTCTTGTTGTAGATTACAAATTAAATTTTCTAGCCATTTTGATTTTTATCTTTCTATATGTTTAGATTTGCATACTAACAACGTTTTTTCAGATTGTGACATACATGCCCCACCGACATCTTCAAGAGACTTCATATCAACAATTTTATGTAAAATAGAGGAAGGTCAAATGTCAACACAGCATTGGATGGCACATGTCAGCATTTTTGTGGCTTGCAACGTATGCCAATATGTGAACATATGAAAAGCACACATGCGGTTGGAAATGAACTAGTAAAGTTTAGAAAGTATAAAATAGTAGCCTACAATACAAAAGATGGTAAAAAAGCAAAAAGGTGTGATTTGGTTATTCAAAATATTCAAGTGTATCAGTTTATGTATACATTTTGTGATAGTATAGTGTATGAGTATACAATGCATACCCATAGAGCTCAATGGTTAGAATTGCAATTCAAGTTATGCAAGGACACCTTTCCACTTGGTAGCATTGTTTTTCACTGAAATTGTAGAGAACTATAGTCTACAGCCACAACATGAGGTGCAATCACAATATTACAACTCCACACAAGTTTCTATATTTGTGCACATAGCATTCATTCATGCAACTGATAGTACAAAGGATAATAGGAGAGTATTGAGGGAGTACCACTTTTACATTATTGATGATCACACACATTCTATAGAGTGCGTGTAAGGTTGAATTTAGTTGTTCTACAATGACTTTGCTAGGAGGGTCATAGCATACAGTCAACATATAATATGGTCGGATAACTATGTATCACAATTCAAGAACTCGTGGATGTTCTATTGGTTGAGTAGGATGCATGTTATTATAGGTGTTCAACACATGTGGAAATTTTGTGAGGTCAGACATGGAAAGGGAGATCATAATGGTGTAGGCGCATGTATCAAAAGAGCATTAGCATGAGAAGAGTAAAAGTATAAAGGCAATGCAAAGTTGACAGATACAAAATCAATCATCAAGCGTTGTAATGCTTTGATAGGTTCATGTAATGAAGGTAACTCTTTAGTTCCTAGATTTTTTTGGTTGATAGATTCATGAAATTTTTGCTTGATATACCAGAATCAGAAAGACTTGATGAATCATTTTGCAGTTATTTGTTCTGTGAGAATTGTGAGCCAAGTCTAAGTACCATGCCAACTCACTTGAAGCCCCCTAAATTTTAAGTTTTTATATCAATGAATTTCAGTGATTGGAGAAATAATAGAAAAATATGGGAGTCATTTATTGGCTAGATTATGTGATGGTACCTTTTCCAGACTTAATCACATAGATCTAGATGGTATATTAGAAGACAAGGATAATGCATCATTTAGTGGTGAAGAGTTTGTTTCTGAACAACCCATGGAGAAAATGTATGCAAAAGAAGATTGCAGCCATAATGGTGAATATGTAAGACATGATGAGATACATAAAGCATGTGAAGTTACTCCTATTTTCCTTGAAAATGTGGAAAGGGTGAGTCAATTTCCTATATCAAAAGAGGGTTGCAATGATGTGGATGACATTGAAAGTATTTTCTCCTCTATGGAATTTGAATATACAATTGAATATCATGTTGATTTTGAAGTTCCATGTCTTCATGATGAAAGCAATGGTGTTGTAGATGGAAGTTTGCAACCAGCTGAAAATCATTCTTGTTTGGGTGATCAAGATGATTACAATTCTATTTGCAGCCCTAGTGACTATGATTCCTTTCAAGAGGAAGCGGTAGAATTGATTTCCTTAAGTAAAGAGTATTCCAATGAAGATGTTGGCAATACTTTTAAAGGCTCACAAGAACAAGATGATGGATATGACCTGAGTATCTTATTTGAAGAAGAAATGTGTGATCAGCAATATTATGATGCAACTGATAAGGTATGCAATGAGTTTCAATTGGAGAGATCACCCCCAAGCAGCTACAATGAAGAAATAAACGGTTTTCAATTTGACAGTGAATAATGTAGCCCTGTTGATTGTTGTAGTAGTATGAACGAAGAAAAAGATATGCATGCAAGAGATTTATTGGATGCATCAGCTCAAGTAGATGATTGTGCAGAGAATGTGTGTAGTGGTGATGAAAATGGTGAACATGGAACTCTTTTCTTGTTTGATTCTTCACCTTCTGCCACTGCTTTTTTGATTTTGAAGCTTTTTATGGGTTGTTTTCATGAGGATTGTATAGATGTAGTTGTACATGAAATTGGAAATGTCTAGAGACAAATGTTAGTACAGCTAGTGACATTTCTTATGATGAGCTTGTGCTTGAAGAATGTGATTGTGTCAATCATATGGATGCATATGAGGACCTTTTTCTAGATCTGCAACTCATAGTCCTTCTCATGAGTAGTATGCTTCATATTTTCATCTTGAGGCAGCAGGAGGTGATGTTGATTTTGATACTTCTTGCATTGATGAATGTGTTTTGAACACTCATTATGAGGAATTTATTGCAAACATAGATTCTGAGTCATATGAACAAGCTCTTGAAGCTTCTTGTGTGATAACATCATTAATGTTGATAATATTGTCCATGAATATGAAATGGAGAGCATTGTTTGGGATGTCGATGCATTCTCTGAATGCTATGATTTGAATGTGGATAGTGGACATGTGGATGTTGATAAGTCTTATTTTCATAACCTTGAGGCATATGATAATGTGATGGGGCAATGTTGTTGGGTTGATGAAAAAATCACCTATGATGCAAAACAGTTGGATGAGTTACAAATGTGTGAGCATTCTTTGCTTAACACACAGGATGATTACACATTGTTTCTAAGGTATAATTTCTTTTCTAAGCCTGATCATTATGACGGGGACCTTAGTAAGTGTCATAAGATTGTGTCTTCATATTGTCTTCATCATTTCCCTCTTTTGTCACTTTCCATAGAATCAGAGAATGAAATGAGTGGCAGTGATATGGCCTATGTGATGTGACTGCCATGTGACAATAAAGCTAGACAAGGAGCAAGTTTTCACTTGTTCAAAGGAAGCCTGACACTTTTTTTTGTAGGAGTGAAGTTGTTCATGTTGTTGATTTGTGACAAAAGCAAGTGTGGATTAAAGGGGATCAGCTCCTTTAACAGATTGGTGTTTGAAAGAGGTAAGAATTAACTTCCCTTTTTCATTTGGTGGCTTGGGGCCACCAAGTGAGGTTAAAAATTGAATAATTATTATCACCCAATGATTTTGGAACATGGTTTTCTCTTCTTTGGTGTGTGTATTCATTTGACATATGTGAACATGTATGTTAGATTTTAGCTTCCTGTGATCAGTTTTGATAGGGTTTTGAAATGCAAAGTTGGAGGGTTATGGGACTATTTTTTTGTTTGTAAATTCTCAAGCCTGCTAAGTAGCCTCCTTTTTAGATTGATATTTCATATATGGATGATCATCATGGTAGATGGTTTGGTGCTTTGAATTCCCCTTATATTCATATGCTCCCTAGTCCAGTTTCAAAGTCTCAAGATCATATTTGATATTTTTTCGAGATGGTGACTTGGTGAGCCCTAATTGGTTTTTGACAGGTGTAGTTGCAAAAAAGTCTAAGTGAGCCCATTTGGAATTGAATATCTTTCACCTTAGGATGAATTTTTCCAAGATGTTTGTTGCACTGAATTTTGGTTCAAATTTCTACATGTATGCTTAGTTTTAGACTCCCAAGATGAGTTTTGATGGGTCATATAATTGTTTTCTAATCATGACCAGACTAGAATTGGTGTTACAAAAAGTTTCAAAATTTGAAATTATAAAGACAATCCATTTCTCATTTTGGTTGAAAACATATCCAACTCTATTGTTATCAAAATCGGAGGTCATCTGATGCATTATTTTAATGCATTTCAATCGCAGCAAAGGCATCTGACAAGCCAATTTACAAAGGTCATAGAAATATTTCGATGATGCAAGTTTTGAGGAAATGGGTTTTCTCTAAATAATTGATAATGTCCCTACACAAATTTTTGTGGATCTAGGTATCCCAACTTGCTCATAGTGATTTTTCCCTATTTGGTCTGAAGGCAAAATTAAAATTTGCAAAGTTCCTAAAGTTTTAAAAAACATAATATTTGAAATACTTTGCATATTTTAAATATTATAAAATTGAGATTAAACGGGGATAAAGGAATTTTAGGGAAAAGTTAGATATATCAAAACTTTATCAAAGTTTTATAAAGTTTCAACTTTATATATTGTCTTCCCCACCAGCTCGTGGAGTGAATGCTCGCGGCAACATTTTATTCTAGGCAAGTAGGGAGAATGTTGGAATGATATTATAGTGAAGAATGGAGTGTTACCTTCACCATGGAGGTGGATCTAATGGATTTCGAATAGATTCAAGCAATAGGTGGTGTTGCAGATTGAAATTGTTGACCATGTTTTTAAGCTTCCAAGCATTTTTTTGGGGGTCCATTTGAACTCAAATTTGTTTTTTTATGCTTTAAATTCATCCCCTAACCTATCCTATTGCCTGGGCAGAGATTTTAAGCATGTTTGGAATGAATTTTGGGTGCCTGCAGCAATCAAAATGCCCCTACAATGTAAAAACGACTCAGTGAAATCACTATTTATGAGCAACTTGCATTAGTAGTGAAAACATATCAAAATTGTTCGACAAATTCTATTTTGGTGCCAACACCCAAATTTTATTATATTTGGATCAAGCATATCATAAGGAAGGCTCTCCCCACTAGCCCATGAATGCCATGGATGATGTCAACACAAGGGTGCGGGGAAGCAGGGAATTGTGAAGGAAATATTTGCAAACAATGTTTTTTATTTTTTAAATATTTTATTTAGCTGGAAGAAAGCTTGCCCACCAACTCATGGGTCTCCATGATGTCATCACAAGAAAGTAGTCAAGGTGCGAGGAAGACTATGATGGGCCCGTGAAATAATGTATGAGGCATGGGTAAAGGTCGATAGTGCCCAATTAAAAAATATTTATATCTTCACCACTTGAAAATGGATTTTAAACATATGGTGAAAAGTGAAAAGGCATAGGGAAAAGAGTTTGGTGCCTTGTGAATGAATTAAATATTTTCACATTTAAATTAGGCTTTAAATATAAAATGAAGTAAATAAGGGAAGCATGGGTAAGATTTTTATTTTTCCCAATAAGTGATTTTTTTAAAACTTTTCACCATTTTAAAGGCTTTCAAGTGAAATATTAAAGGATAAATGCACGGGTATGAGGGGAATTTAATAACCAAATAAAGTAAAATTTAAAAGCTATTTGTTGTAGGGAAAATAAAATGTAAAGTGCAAGTGAAGTTTTCTACAACATACAAAGCCAAGCTAAAATATTTCACGGAGGAACATAAAACATATGTAGCAAGAAGTAGATAATTTTCACTGTAGGGGTAAAATGAGGAAAGAAAAGAGAAGATATTTGCAGCTACAAGGTAATAATAAGAAGTGGGTTTTTCTATAGTCGGTGGAAACAAAATGATGACTCTTCATGGGAAAGAAAAAACTTTCAGTTGCAAGGCAAGAAAATGTAAGGGCAAGTGTAGGAGGCGTGAATCAAATTGTGGATGAAAATTCTTCAAGTGTTGGAGACGGTTATTAATCAGATGGAGATCAATATGCCAAGTATCTTCCATGGATGTAGTTTTAGCATTTCTTCTTCTTCTATATCTTTTCATTCTTTCTCATTTGTAGGGGGTTTTGAACTTCTACTTTAAGAAAAGGGAAATATAAAATGCTTAGCCGAGTGCTAAAGTTTTTTTTACGGTGAATGAATGTACAATTTTCTACACTTGTAAATTAGTTTGAGCATATTAATAAAAATATTGCAGAAGTTGTCTTCATTTTGTATTCTCAAATTGCATATGGATTAAATATATCAAGGATATGTTGATTTGTCATTGCAATCTTTTTGCAATTGTGTGATCTTTGTGTATGGGATTCTTCAAGCAAAGAATTAAATTTTGTATGCAGATTACTATAGGTTTGAGGGAATGAAATGGATTTTTAAGTCTAATTATGCAGTAATATGAGAGGTTACATTAATGTAAGGAATAAATATTAAAGGGCCACTAGTTTGAGATAAGTTGTTTAAATTTTCATTCATGATCTTAGATTTGACTCCATGCCTTAGGATTGGGCACTAATCTATGATATTACCCAAATCTGGTTCAAAAATGTTTAAACCATTCAACTCTATTTTTCCTATTTTATAGGTTATTGGTGTTAACCATGTTCTCCATGCTAGTTAATGAAAGTTTCCCAATATCTTAGCCAATGTTGAGTGATATCTCATGTTTCTTAGCATATTCTTGTGAGAGCATTATCTATTGATTAATACCCTACTGAGTGTGGGTGTGAATCTTTAGGTGTTGCTAAAAGGGTCACCCCCTAGGTCTTATAGAGCCTGAAGTGCAAGGGAAATGTGTTCCAATCTCATTTCCTATTTGTTAGCCAGATCCTACACTAGGTATGAGTATGAAATATGGCTTACTTCTAGGATTTAGTGAATCTGTTTATTTGGGAACCAACATGGCCAAGCTAAATCCAACCATGAGATCGATTTTGTCTCAAGAGGTTATCCATGAAATCTCCCCTACAAGACCCTCATATGAAAACTCAAACCAAGAAACCCTATTTCACCCAAATTTGGAAAATTTCAAATCTGCAATAAATCCACCAAATCAAAGCTCAAATCTGCATACAAACACCTGCAACATGTGTTTCATATCTTGTAATGACTCAAACCCTACATGCATGTCCATGGCTTCAACTTTGAAAAAAAATCTCAAACTAAGGTTATAACAAAAATCTTCAACCATGAAAGCTTTGATGCCACTTGTTAAGAAATATTTCATTTAACCCATGATCTTAATCCATTTGCTACATAACCCATGAGAGATAAGCATGCATACAAGTAACCACAATGCATAGGTCAAATAGGCAAGCCACAATATAACACAAGATATACCTTGGGAAATCCCTTAAGAGGGAAAAACCTAACCTCCAAAAGCATCCATACTCTGTCATATTATTCAGCAATAAAACAATACAAGAGTTACAATAAATACCTCTTAAGCATCAAGCATCTCAATGCATCCTCATGTGTCCAAGCATGAATCCACACATCCCATGCCATGCTTCACATATGCACCCCTTAGAAAGACTCAATAATGACATCCCACTCTCATAGCCAACCTAAACCACTACACATGTGTTTGCTTTTATAGACACAAGCTCACACAAAATACAACTAGTGGTAAGTTAAAACCATGTACCACAAAACCATATGAATACAAAACACTAACCCCTTATTTAATATTAGGTACTAAGACTTCACTTTATTTAATATTTCCCTAATATTAAATTATTATCACATATCTCCCACACATTAAATAATAATACAATGTTATAATTTACAACATCAAGTGGTCCCCAAATAATTACCTAGCATGATTAACCACGCCACCAAGGTGCATCACAACTAAATAATTATTTAATTACAAAATTATAATAAATTGTTTAATGCAATGGTGTACAACGCCATATCCTAACAAAAAACAACTAAATTTGATAATTAAAAGATGAAAATTAAATAGAAAGCATTAATTCATAATGTTAAACATTATGAATATTGAACCCTTAAAGCTAAAAAGTAAACCTTGAATTTGAACCTTAAACATTAATTTTAGAAAAAATAAACCTTGAATTTGAAATTTAAACATTAAAAAAAAAAATCCTCAATTCTAATTGGTGAACCTTAATCTTTTACCCTTCAATCATGAACATTCAACAATAGAAGATAAATGGTTAATTCTAAATCAATTAAATGTTTATTAATAATTTAACCTAGGCCAAGATAATCCATAAAACATTAGTAGTGATCTCCCTAATCCATAAATCCAAGAAAAAAGGTGCCTCATCAATCAAGATTAGAATTCACTTTAAAGAATCATAATAACACCTAGTTCTAGCCCTAATACGTCTCTTAAGCTTAGAAAATATTGCTTATGCCAAATATCAAAGGGACCAAGGTGATCTCAATTAAAAAAGGCTATTTGAATGTTAAAACCACTGTGACCGTGATTCTTGATCCTTGTCCCTTTATCAAATTTCATATGAATTTTAATTTTATTATGAGTGAAATACTGAATGGTTACATAAATTGAGAATAAATATTTTTTTTTATCATATCAATTAATTTAATATCAAATTTTATATCCACTAATATCAATTTTCATACGTCAATTTTGAAATTTAATTTAATTTAATTTAATTGATATATAAATTTTAATTTTGATATTAAACCAATTAAATTAATGGATTGAGTCATTAATATTAATTCATTCTAATATATATTTTATCAACTAAATTCATATCAAATTTAATAGTCATATATCAAAATTGATATTAGTATAAAATTTTATGGTCATATCAAAATTGATATTAGTATAAAATTTGATAGCAATTCAATTATTTATATCTATTAAATCAATTTTCATATGAGTTTTAATTTTGATCTAGATCAATTGAATTAGATAATTTCTCCAAAAACACTTGGTCTTCTTTGAACTGTATAGATACTTATATACCATCACTTCTACAATGGGTGGCCATTAATGACAACACCATTGCACCATCATTATCATGAGAAAGAAGTTCATGGAAGTATTTTTGGATGATCATGGATCATCCCTTTACGGTTTGCACACCAATGGTTGATATCTTTGGTGCCACATATTATTTCAGAGTTGGTCTTTTGGGTAATTTATGGATGTTTAGCTAATAGGGCTTGTTATTTTGTTTTTGTTATATGCTTGGGGGTCTAGGCTAGCAATTGAGATTGTGTTAAATTTTGTTTGGGTCCTACCCAATTGTGTTAAGGTCTTCATTGAGTTAATTCTATTGGAAGTTGTATTTTTGGGCTGACTAGTAATGTGTTACATGTTTCTTCTAAATTTTTCCTTGTTCCTGACTTGGGATTATGTGCACCTACATGTTTAATGTTTGGGATCACATTTGAAGATTTAATAAGTTGCTTTTGGTCCTCTCTATCTTCTAGATGGGATCTCTTTTACTAGAATTATGTTTTTGTGTTCAACATATTAAATTTATTGCTTATCTCATGTTTTGGCCAACCTAATTGGTGTTTTATGATCTTGTGGAGGATATAAATGGAAGAATAATTTAGTTGCAAGTTTTTTTATTGTGTGTGGCAGTGTGGGAGTGTAAAATGATAGAGTAAGTTATATTTAAAGGAAGATTTAGATGTGCTTTAAAAGCTCAATCAATAGAGTGTATTATTGGCATATGTTGTAATTAGATAAATCTTCATGTATCCTACTATCACACAGTGAGTCTCTTCAGTTGGTCCTTGTATCTTATATCTTACCCTGGGGTTGTGCGCCTCATCCTACAAGGCCTTTTGTATCTTTCCCTAAGGTTTTGCACCTTAGCCGGCAAGTCTTTCAGGGAGACGTTGGATTCCTTAGGTAAAGAGCCTTAAAATAAAATTATAATTTCTATAAGCAATGAGCTTCATATATATTGTGATATTTCTCACCATTTTTTTCCTTCTTGGGTTTTCCACATAAATATGGTGTTATCTTGTGCATGTGTGTTCATTTATTTATCTTTCATTTTTGTTGTTTTGATTAAGATTTGTTGATCTATTTAATATTTTTTGATCTTGTTAAAACTTTGAATTTGAATTATGTTGAAGGATTTAAGTTTTGAAGATATTGATTAACACCCCCTCTCAATATCTAGGTGTGTTCAACAATTGGTATCAAATCCAAGTTCCTCTGAAGAAGCTTAACCGCTTGAGGAAAGGTCCGGAATGGCACATGATGGATCTTATAAGGCACCTTAGAGGTTTGATGGAATAAAATATAGCTTTTGGAAATTAAGAAAGGAAGGCCATCTAAACTCTCTAGGGTTTGGTGTTTTGAAATCTGCCAAAAATGGTTACACTACTCCTTCTACTCCTCCAATAGATCTGGTTGATATTAGTTTGTATGAGAAAAATACCAAGGCAAAGAATGTTATCATGAATGGGTTAGCTAATTCTAAACTTTTAAAGGTGATGAATTCTAGTTTTGCTAAAGATGCTCAAGATAAGCTTAGGAGAATTTATGAAGGAGATAGTAAAGTGAACCAAGTCAAGATGCAAAACTTCAAGAGAAAATTTGAGACCCTAAAGATGACAGAGGATGAAGATATTTCTAGTTATATGCTCTAATTAGATGAAGTGGTTACTGGCATCAAAGGTCTCAAGGTGTAGTGAGAGAAGGTGAAATTATGAAGAAGGATTTGAGATCTCTCCCTAAATCTTATAGTCATAAGGAATTTCCTATTGAGGATTCCAAGGACTTGGATAAGTATTCAATACACCATTTTTTGGTGCTATCACAGCCTTTGAAATGAGAGAGTTTGAAAAATATGATCCAAAGAAGGAAGTTGCATGTTCAAAGTCAGTAAGAATGTAGAAGATGAAATTGTTGGTCTAAAAGCTGGCCTTGATGAGGTAGGAGCGAAATTTGTGAGAAGATTAAAGAAAGGAACCAAAAATACAAAGGTAAGTTACCTTTCAAGTGCTTCAATCATGGGAGAATTGGTCATTTGCCTCTAAATGTCCTTTTAAAGAATAAGAAGATAGCAACAAAAGAGAGAAGTTCAAAAGGAGAGAAGTTGTTCCTTAGAAGTTGAGGATAATTATTCAAAATATGAAACCCTCTTCATGGTCTTGAAAGTTGAGGAAAAAAAGAGTAATGTTGAAAAATGTAAGATTTATAGTACCTTGTAGGATGACAAATATAATTAAAGATCAATGGTTGTGTGGACTTACTTTCATGCAAAGGAAGAATCAATTTCCTAGGTGATTGAAAGTGGTTTCTCTAACCACATGACTCATGACAATGGAAGGTTCATCAACCTTAAGAAGTGGATTTGTGGAGCTATCAAGTTTGGGGTGATGATTCAACATAATTTTTTGGAAAGGGTACTATTACGATTGATGGAAAGAACAAGAGCAAGGACATCCTCTATGTCAAATTACTGGAGCATAATCTCCTCAATTTCAATTAGATGTGAAGTAAAGGGTACAACATAAAATTTCATGTGAAGGGTTGTGAGATCAGGAAGGCAAGGTTCAAAAGATTAGTTGCAAAAGGCACTAGGATAAATAGGAATGTCTATTATCTAAAGGAGGAAAATGGAAGAATTTTTTTATTGGCTTAATCCAGTGTGTGTTGGTTGCGGCACAAGCGGATGGGACACATCAACTTTGAAAATACAAGTAAAGATGATTTCTATTTATGCAATGTGAGATATTCCTAAGATAACTAATATTGCAAACACATTATGTAAGGAGTGTCAAATGGAAAAGAAGAAAAAGACAAGTGTTAAGAGTAAGGAGTGTTCTTCTATAATGCCATTGGAGCTGATTCACAATGACCTATATAGACCTACAAGAGCTAAGAGTCAATAAGGTGAAATTTATTTCATGTTGCTTGTGGATAATTACTCTAGAATGACAGGTTACATTTTTAAGAGAAAAATAAAAGCTTTTGATAAGTTTAATATTTTCAAAGAAAAAGTTGAGAATGAAATGGATCCTAAGGTTAAGTGCTTAAGATCTTGTAGAGGAGGTGAATTTACTTCAAATGAATTTGAATTTTTTTGTGAAGATCATGGTATTAGGATACATCTATCTACTCCTAGGACCCCTCAATAGAATGGGGTAGTGGAAAGGAAGAATAGGATTGTGCAGGAGATGGCTAGGGAAATGATGAAATATGCAAACCTACCTAATATGTATTGGAAGGAAGTAGTTCACATTGTTGTCTATCTACTTAAAAAAGTATAGTTGAGGGTCAGTAGTACTAAGACCCCTTGTGAGCTATGGTATGGAATACCTTCCACTGTTAAATACTTCAAGATCTTTCATAGAAAATGCTACATTAGGAGAGATGAAGAAGACCTTGGAAAGTTTGAATCAAGGTGTGATGAAGGGATCTTCCTTGGTTACTAAACCAAAAGAAAAACCTATAGATGCTACAACAAGAGATTGGAAAATATGATTGAAAGCACAAATGTTAAGTTAGATGAAAATTTGTGTCAACTCTCACAAGAAACAGAGGTTTGTGGATATGATATTTCTCCCTGCATTGAAGAAAAAGAAGAGAAAGAAGAGAAGGAACAAGAATTAAAATAGTTCCCTAAGAATTCAAAAAAGTATGTTCAAAAGAACCATTGTGTAGATCAAATAATTTGAGATAAGAATGAAGATGTGCTGACCAAGAGAAGGCTTGAAAAAGTATGTGAGCAAGTAAATTTATGCTAGTTGTTAAAGGTTGAGCACAATAAATTTGTTGATTATAGAAAAGATGATGGATGGATAAAGGAAATGGAAGAAGAATTGAATCAGATAGAATAGAATCAAACATGGGAATTGGTTCTTAGAGTAGGTGATAAGAATGTTATAGGAACAAAGTCGACGTTCTAGAACAAGATAAATGAAGATGGTGAAGTTGTTAGAAACAAAGCCATATTGGTATATAAGGGTTAGTCACAATTTGAAGGAATTTATTTTGAGGAGACTTTTTCTTTGACAACATAAATGGAGGAAATCAAGATGTTTCTTGCCTTTGCAAGAATTTCAAGGTCTATCAGATGGATGTCAAGTCAACCTTCTTGAATGGGGATTTATAGGAAGAGGTATACATTGAGCAACCAAATAGTTTTCACTTGTCAAAAGATCCAAATATGGTGTGTAGACTCAAGAAGGCTCCTAGAGCTTGGTATGCTTGGATCAATAGGTATCTACTTTAGCAAGGTTTCAAGAAGGTACTGCAAATAGTATTCTTTACCTTAAGGTAGAGGAAGTCAATATTTTGATATTTTTTGTATATGTTTTTTATGTCATCTTTCATGGAGATGATAGTATGTATAAGTAGAAGAGATGCAAAAATATTTTGAGATGTCTATGATTGGTGAGATGTCTTTCTTCCTTGGGCTTCAATTTGTTCAACTAGATGTTGGTATCTTTATTTCTCAGGCTAATTATGTTAGAGAGATGTTGAAGAAGTTTGGCATGGAGGATTCCAAACTAGTAAGTACTCCAATGGTCACTAGTTGTCACTTGAGCAAGACTAATGAGTCACTTGAGGTTGATCATTTTCTTTATAGATCTATGATTGGAGGTTTATTATACTTGACTCCTTCTAGATAGGATATTATGCATGCAATAGGGTAAAATTACAAAGTTGTTTCACACTTTTATAAAGAAAAGAGCCAACATTGATCCAACTTTTAAAATTAAATCATTAAAAAAGTGGCATATATATTTTGAATTTTGAAATTCAATATAAACTAATAAAATCTGAATTTTTAATATATTTTATATTTCTAATTTTTAGAAAATTAAAAAATTATTTTAAAATATTTTTTTATAAATTGTCACTATAATTTAGTTGTTGATAAAATGCTAAAAAATGAAGCTACATGAGATGTCAATCTTTATATAGTAATTTTTTACGTCTTTTTATTCAATTTTTTGTGTGTATTTATAACTTGAAACTTTAGTGCATGGATATATATTTTTTCCAAATTTGATTAATATATATTTTAAGTAAATTTTAAAATGTGTGTATTAAAGCATAGTTGTTTCCACTTGACATCAACTCTGATATTAAATATTTAACTAAAATGGGAAAAAATTATACCATCTTGATATAGATTCTTTTAACTAGTGCATCATATTTTTTCCAAATTTTAATAAGTTTTAGTATTTTTTCTTGACATAGTAATCAACCTAATATTTTGTGTCAAGATAACCTACTTTTAGTAAAACTAAAATATAAAATATAAAAAATAATTAAATAATTAAAATATATCTTTGAAAACTACACTTCTAGATCTATAAAAAGGTATTTTTTATATTTATTTAAAAATATTATTTACATGAGTAGGAGTTGTTGAAACATCAATTTTTTCAAATAATTTGATTTTTTTATAAATTGGACTCAAAGTGGTCCTACATATGCATTTAGCCAAAAGATTTAGTTGGAAAAAGATGTGGAAATATCTAATTTAGCTAGAATAAAATGTTTCACCAAAATTAACTATTAGTTAAAAATACTTAATTTTAGTTGTGTTGATAAGTTGACTAAAAGTGTGACACAACTTTGTACTTTTACCTAGTATGTTTGGTTTCCAAATATCAATGTAATCCTAAGAAAACTCATGAGAAGGCAGTAAAAAGAATATTCAGATATTTGAAGGGAACTCCAAATTATGGTTTGTGGTATAAGAAGTATGATGACTTTTCATTGAGTGCTTATACTAATTCTAGTTCGGTAGGATGTGTGGATGACCAAAGAAGCACCAATGGAAGTGAATTTTTCCTAGGAAACAGATTGGTCTCTTGGTTTAGTAATAAGGACTCAGTTTCCTTATCCATATCAAAAGCTAAGTATATTGCTACAACATCTTGTTGCGCCCAAGTGCTTTGGATGAAGCATATTTTGAGGGATATAAATGTGGTATATGATGAACCCATTCCAATATTATGTGATAATACAACTAAAATAAACATTTCCTATAATTTGGTGATACATTTAAGGACCAAACACATTTCTATCCGATATCATTTTCTAAGGGAAAAGACTACAGAGCAAGAATTCATATTGGAGTGTGTTCCTACTAAGGATCAGATTTTAGACATCTTCACTAGGGCACTTTCAAAGGATACTTTTGATTATCTCTCACAGAAGTTAGGGGTTATTACTCCTTCTAAATAGATGCATAAATGGTGCATATATCTAGGGGAGAAATTCATGTCATATCCTTTTCTCTTGGATTTATGTGTGCTACCTCTCAGGGGGAGTAAGTAGTTGGTTGGTTGTTGTTGATAGGGAAAGAATGTGCATACACTAGGGTAGTATGTGTTGTTTCAAATGGATACCTTGGCCCTTTTTCCTTGATTTCAAAGGGGGAGAATATGTAGGTGTGTGTTGCCATAAATTCCAAAGGGGGAGATTGTTGCACATATGTTTTTCATTGTTTATTATTGATGTCAACACTAATTTTTGGTTGTCATTGATGTTTTACTATGATGGTGTGCTAACAGTGATGTTTCTAATGTTCATGGTTGGATCTCATGCATTATTTGATGTCAATGAAAGTAGTATTGGATATGTTTATTGTCAACAGAGATGATATCACATGTGAGGATTAGAAGTAATGTTGAATTTGGAGAGATTTTTTTTATGGTCTTTAGTATGTTCTCTACTCTCTCATGTCATTCATGAGGAAGTATGTGTTGATAAGAGAATGTCCTAGTCTCTAGATGTTGGTGAAAGGTTTTGTTACCATAAGTTTCTTTGAGATTGTTTGGTAGAATGCTCTATATTCCTCCGCCTTTGAAGATATGTTTTTGTGGATTGGGATTCAATTTTTATGTTCTGTGGATGTTGCACTTCTATCTTTTTTAGGATACTAGTGTTGCCAAGTAGGTCTCTGGTAATTGCAATTGGTTGGCAATTTGGTTGCTTCTCTAGATTGGTCCAAAAAATTCTATGCATTTCTCCACATTGTTGTTTCTATTCCTAGGACTTGGTGGACGCACTTCTTGTATTTTTGTAGTGTCTCAGTTCTGATTTCATGTGATGAAGTTTACAACAAGTTGGTTTGCTAATTTTCTCTCATGGTTATGAATTCTTTTGTTTTTGTTTAGTTTGTGGTGGTTGTTTGTAACATGATAGTGAGAAAGAAGTTCATAGAAGTATTATTGTATGATCATGGATCATCCCTTTGTGGATTGTACACCAATCATTGATCTCTTTAGTGTCACATATTGTTTTGAGTTGGTCTTTTGAGTAATTTGTGGATGTTTAACCAACATGGCTTGTTCTCTTTCTTACATTATGTACTTGGAGGTCTATGCTAGAAATTGAGGTTGTGTTAAGTTTTTTTTTGGTCCTTCCCTATCTTTCTAAGGACTATATTGACTTAAATATGTTGGAAGTTGTGTTTATCAGTTGACTAGTAATGTGCTAATTGTTTCCTTGTAAACTTCGGATGATGTGTGCCTACATGTTTAATGTTTGGGATCATATTGGAAGATTTAATAAGTGTTTTTTGGTCCTCTCTATGTTTTGGATAGGACCACTTTCACCACAATTATGTTTTTGTGGGTGACCTATTGAAGTTATTGTTTATCTCCTATTCTAGCTAACCCAATTGGTGTTTTTAGATCTTGTGGAGGATATAAATTGAAGAACAATTCAATTAAAAGTTGTGTGAGTCTTTTTTATGGTGTACGAGTGTGGAATGATGGAGTAAGTTTTAAAAAAGAAGAGTTAGATGTTCTTAAATGTCTCAGTCAATAGAGTGTATTCTTGACATATGTTGTGATTCTTGTATTGTTGAAAAAAGTAACCCTTTTTCACACTTAGTTTGGGAATTAACATTTAAAGATAAAATGTACTTTGTGCCTTATTTAGTGTGTCGTAAAATTTTTTCTTACACTTTCACACTAATCTAGGGCTTTATTAATTAATTGTGATTAATTAGAGCTTAATTGACCCTTTAATTCAAATCTAAGCCTTATTAATTACATTTTTTGAAGGATCTATCCTGAAACCCATTATGATATTGCATAACATTTAATTTGGAAAAGTTGGAGTCCTAGAAAATTGTGCTAGGACCCATTCCACATACTTAGGAGCAACACCATAGAAGAGATATTATAATTTAGAATGAATAATCCCTTCAACACATGGAAGAGTTATATTACCACAATATTGAAGTTTCATTTTATTACTCATGCCCTAGCATTCATTTGTGGAATGATCATGAGCTTGATGATATGTAGCAAAGGAATAATTTTATTGATTATTTTTATGAAACTTCTTACATTTTGGAGGAGGAAGAGTAATTAAATGGGTTTGGAGAATCCTCAAAAAATATGCTCTTTCTCAACTAGAGGATAAGGAGTAGAATACAACTCTTTCTCTTCTAAAGAATTTTTTTATCTCTTACCACATGAATTTATAAATATAGTAGATGATGGAGGATGAGATATAGAAGATAGAGAAGGTTGGAAACCTAACCCATTTTAATAAGGTAGGGTGAAGACTTCACATTATCCTTAATTCTTTGTTCAATATTTTTGTTATATCCAAGTTTAGAAATAATTTTAAATCTAAGCCCATAACACTTTTCCAACTCAAGTGAAGGAGAAGTCATATTTAACTGATTATAAGAAGAAAAAAAATTATTTTGCAAGAATGAAAATATTTAATATTAGGATTAGAAATTGACAACACATGAGGGAAAAATATAAAGAGCCCCCATCACCATCATTGGATTATGTTCTTGGGTTTTTTGATGTAGAAGAAGATTGAGTAAATGAAAGGAAAGACTCCCTAAGTTTATACTGTGAGATTTTTCAATCTCCCAAAAAGGAGGGTGTAGAAAATAATGAGTGTCAATCATTACCAAAACATTTACTTAATATGGAGCACTATCGTGATCATTATTGATGTTTTGAGAATATGAATGATAAGATTGTATTGAAACAACCCATGACTCTTTAGGATTTGATTCTGATATTTTACACTCCCTAAGGAAGTAATTGTAAAATCCAGTGAACCCCAATCATCACCAAAGACTGCATTCATAGTGTCATTATCATTGGAGGGTAATGGTTTTATTGTTGAAGATGGAATAAAAGTACTAAGAGAGTTAGAGATGTTATATTCGACTTATAAATTATAACTCTTTGCATCTTCTTTAATTGTATTTACCAAGAAGTTACCAAGAAGAAGATTATATGATAAAGGATTAGACGTGACATAGATAAGGGTAGGAAAGGTCATAGGTACTAGCTTAATGGGTAGTGTAATTTTATCCAATGATTACTACTAGCATTATCAAATAGAAAAGTTATTAGGTTTCATAAGATATTTATCTATACCCATCTTATATAAAACATAAATAATAGAAAAATAAGACTTAATAATTTTTTATAAGAGTAAAAAAAAGGAGATTTTGATTAGGAGAGCTCCAAGAAATAGGTTGGTGCATGGAAACGATCTTTTTTCAAATTCTTGGGAAGGAAATCTTAGATCTCGAGGTGTCTTTCATGGTGACCTTATTGATCCTTTTTGGCTTGGGCATTCTAGGGTAGACTTTCCTATTTCTAGTTCTAGATCTCTCTATTTTCCTAGGAAATAGCTATCCAGGTAGAGGCAAGAAGTTTTTGAAATTTTTGGATCTGATGGAGATGGGAACTAGTAATGGTGGTCTGGTGACTTTCCCAAATGACATCCCTTTAAAGGTCTCATTTCCTAACAATATTGTGGTAGATCATGTTTTATATCAGCATCATTTGGAGAAGAAAAGGAGTTTTTAGTTATCTTTATCCCATATTGAAAGACCACTTCATCTTTCAAATTCATTTCCTGCAACATTTCCAAATAATGATACCTTGGGCAAGGGTTTCACTCGTAAGTCAGTTGTGCACTCTGTAAGCTAGGAGCATTTTCAAAAGAGAAAATGGGTGAAGAAAAACAAGAACTTCCAAAGGTCTCTTCCTAGAGAAAAGGTTGTGACTCTATCAGATGACTTATTATGTTTGCAGTATAAAAATATTCGACAAACAATGCTAATTTGTAAGTTTTGGAAGGCTTCTCGTCCCATATTTCATTTGAAATCTTTTTTTTTCATGATTGGGAAGGTGTTACTCAAGTATTTTATATAGATAGAGGAAATGGTTTTTTTATTGTTTTGTTTTCCTCAAAAAAATTTAGAGATATGATTTACAGGGTTAAATTGTAGGTCTTTGGGGATTTGGGTTTGTCTATTTAGCCTTGGAATCTAAATTTTAACCCTCAAACGGCTACAATTCAGTTTATTCCATTCTAGATTCAACTAAATTATTTGCCGCTGGAATACAGAGAGCCAAGCATTGTCAAAATTTTGGGAAATAGTTAGCTATCTTCTTGAAGCATGATTTGGAATTTTTTTCAAAACCCCATTCGAGTTGTGTACTTTTGGATGCAATGCAAGCTCTTCCACAAGTTGTAAGAATTATATCTAAATCAGGGCTTTTTACACAATATGTTTTTATTGAGACTCCTTTTAATGTGTGTAAAAAATTGTCACATTCGAGGACACAAGACTAGGTTGTGCAAGGGAAATCTTGTTACGAATCATGAAAAAATAGTTTCGAATGCAGTCCGTGATTCTCAAGGTTTAGTTGTGCATGATTCTCTTAGGATGGATTTTTATTTTCCTTTTATGTCCAAGGGAACTATTTCTAAGGGAAAGGAAAAATTATCTTCATTAACTCCTGATTATTCCAATCTAGCCTCTTCTTTTGTTTCACAAATTTTTCCAACACAATTGGTGTTTCCTTAGGGAGCATCAAATTCACTTTTTTTTGTTCTAAGGACTATGTAAAAGGCTATTGGTTCAAGTTTTGGGTCTGATTTGGCTCGAAAGTTAGACTTTAGAAATCACTTAGTGAGTAATAAATACGATTCTGATGCTCATAAATTTCTTGTAAAGCCAAATGATATGGATTTTTTTTCAAATGTTGGTTTGGATCTAGTTGACAAACTAGATTCAGGGAGGGTCTCTATTCATACTCATATTCATTTTCCCCATTATTCACAATTATTTGCATTGGGAAAATCCTTGCATTTATATTTTCCAAATATCTTTCTTTCATTCCAACAAGTGTACTCAATCTCTTCTTCCTTGGTTTGGGATGACTCTATATTATAGTCATCGGTTGCATCTAATGTATCAAATAGTAAGTAGTTAGCTTTGTCAAATTTTGTTGAGGGGTTTTGGGAGGATAGGTCTATTGATTCTTTCGGTCTTATGGATATGCAATAAATGTTAGATGATGGTAATTTTGAGGGAATAGCTTATAACATTCTTTCTATGGTTGTAAATTCATTTATTGATGAAATCATTAAGGAAACTAGGGAAGATTTAGAACAAAATTCTATTGTTAATTTTGGTTATTCTATCTAGCCCCTCATCAGAACATCAAGGGGAAAAGGATTTTTCTAGAGTAGTAGATGCTCTTAGTAATGGTTTGGAGACTATAGAGGGAACTGTAGAATTTTATTTTTCCCAAAATCCTTCTTGGTCACCAACTGCTAAGAATTCTTCAGGTAAAAGAGGTAGAAAATATAATGATTTCAAGTTGCAAGAGGAGATAGCAATGGGGAAACAAATGACTTTGGATGGTAGTATTAAAAAGTTATTGAGGGGAGAGAACTACTCTCTGAAGTTGTTATGAAGATAATATCATGGAATGTTAGGGGTATTAATGACCCTAACAAGAGAGCTTGTATCAAGCATCAAATTGATGCTTGTGGGGCAGACATAGTGTTACTTCAGGAGTCAAAGTTGTCACAAGAGAACTTCAACTCAATCATTAAAAAATGGGTGAGGTGGAATTCCTGTTGTAGACACCTAAAAATGGTCTGGAGAATCTAATTAATTAAATATGACTTATTTGATTAATTAATCCTAAGTTCATCTACTTAGTAAATAAATAGAAATATTTATTTTTATTAAGTTCACTTTTAATTCTTCTATTTTATCATATTATTTTCCTCTTAATTAAATAAACAAAATTAAATACTTTGTTTTATTTAATTATTATCATTATTATTTCTTCTATACTTTATCCATCAATTCTATCCTAAAATTAAATACATAGCTTCAATAGTTGGTATTATTTAATTATCTCATCACATTTCTTCTTAATTAAATAAAGATATCCTAAAATCTTTAATTTAATTATCATATTCCTTCTATTTTAATTTAATAAACAACTTCTATAGTTTGTTTTATTAAAGTATTTATCTCTCTTTTGCTAATTTGAATAAATCAAATATATTCAAATAAGTACATAAATCAAATCCCTCTATTCACTCACCAATAAAATTAGATTTTTTAAATCTAATTAATTTAACTATCATTCACAGGAAGAGCCTCGGGGAAAAACCTATAGGAAATCCTCTCAATCTTCTGCCTCAAATATTTCCTCTCATGTTGCCTGATGTTTTCATGGGGAGGAACAATCTCCCATGATCAGCTCCACCTTCTCATCTTGTACCATTCAAATCTCCAGATTGAATCTCAACCTCTATTGTGTTACCCCTATGCAAATGTGTTATCGAAAATCTATATATATAGCCTTCTGAAGCATCAAAATGATCTGAGAAATCCCAATTTATGCAAACTTACTCTACAGGAATTAGTACTCAAGCAACCAAGCAATCAAGCATTAGCATTAGCATTTTAGTATCATCATAGCATCATGGCATCAATAGATTTCATATCACAGCAGCATCATTAGCTTTTACTGTAGCTTCCATTTAGCAAGTTTCATGTCAGGATAGTTTACAGTAGCATCATATCATCTAGAATTCATTAGAAATCATTACATCACAGCATTTAGCATCCATTCCATTCTCTAGATAGGCATTTTAAATAGTTACAATGCTTACAAATCTGAGAGCTTCTGTAATTTGATAAATATTTGGAGATAGGAGACAATGAGACACTTTCAGGATTTTCTATTTTTTAAATGAGTTTAATTCATGTTTAATTGATACAATGTTTCACTAAGAGGTGTATTTAATTGTAGTTTTTTTACATTTTCCACACTTACATTCTAGCACCCACCGTGGGGTCATACCCCATGTTTTTAACAAGTTTTACTGGAAATTTTTCATACAGGAATCTAGCATGATCCATTTTAGCGCATTTGAAAGATTCTATAGCACTTCTGAGGACTATTCTAGCACTTATGATGAAAAGTATAGCACTTCTGAGTTTTGTTCTAGCGCTTATGGGAAAAAGTATAGCGCTTTGGATTACTATTTTAGTGCTTCAATTCACAATCCAACACAGGTCAACTGCAACAATAGTATATGTTTTAGCACTTTTCTGAAATCCTATTGCACTTATGTCTATTTCTATAACGCTTCTGTATATTTCTATAGCGCTTCTGTCAATTTCTATAGCGCTTTTCAGCACTATCATAGTGCTTCTGTGTAACTCATTTTCTGGATCCAACGCGTCTGTGGCCTATAAATTTCATTTCTTCAGTTGGATTAAAAAGAATCAATCTAGGATAGAAACTTCTTTAGTTGGTTTAAAATGGATCAATCCTAGGATAGTCACATTTTCAAATTGGACTAAAATTTATCAATCTAGGGTAGTCACCAGATTTGTTCAACTTGGGATTTAAAAATGAACACCATGTCTTTTTGTGAAGCAACATCTTCACATAGAATAGAAAATTTTTCATTTGGGTTTTAAAATTTGAAAAAGTGTTTTTGTGTTTGAATGGTTGATAGGCATATGCTCTCCCCTTAACTAGGTGATCCAAAAAGCCAGACTCATCCTTTTTATGCATTTTTCAATTTTTATTACATCCTTTAGAAGGCCTATCATAGTGGGAAAAAGTACTCACCCTATGGGAACGACCTAAGTGGGTTCAAACCAAAGCCAGGTTTTTCCACCCCACTATAAAATTTAAAGAAAATCTGGGGAAACCCACTTTTGTTGGAAGTGTGCAAGATAACCATCCCTAAAACCTTTTTTCTAAAGGTTGGGAGGTATCCTAAGGGAGTCTATTATTGCTACTCTGAACAGAAACCCTTTCTAAGAACCTAGTGTAGTATCCAGCCAAGTCAATAACCAAACATTGTAATACTCGTAGTGCAAGGGGAGGGAAGAATCCGCCCCCAAGACACTCACCATATAATTTCCAAGGACCATTTTCTTAGGGGATCAAGAAATCTAACCTTGAGTATGCACCTAGAAAAGACAAAAACATGGGCTCCCTCTAGGGGGTGACACGGCTGTGTGAGTCGACGCAATTTTAAGATGTGGGTTGTTGAGTATAATGATGAACTTTTGACTATTAAGAGTGAGTCTATCTGAAGTGCATTATTGTTATCAAACCAATGAAAATAGGACCATGCATATGTGGTTCTTTTGAACATACACTATTTGTTTAGATTACAACTCTTAAAAACAATTGTCTTCATTTGAGTGTTGTGTATTCCAAAATCATTAAAATTCAGATAAAAGATCATCCTAAAAAATACAAAATAAAAATTGAGAATACATGATTAGAGATTGGAAAACCACTAAGTTTGTCAAAAAATCTCTTGTCAAGAGAATTAAAAAACCCAAAACACCACTTAGTTACAAACATCTTTTACAAAGATGACATTTCCTATATCAAAATAGGAAGACTTTGCTTCATCATAGAACATTTCTCCATAGGTTTCATGATTTTGATAGGGGTTACACTAATGATTATGTTGTAGAACCTTTGACTTCACAATCCTATATTCAAAGAAGCGCCCTTTCACATGAATCTAACCATAGTCAACGTATCTGTCAATCCTCCATTCCACAATTTTCCATAGAATACTCCACCAGACTAGATCAATTCTTACGATAGACAAATCTTTGGAAACCTTAGAGTTACCATCTTATGACCATTTGGAGACCTACAACTCTCGTTCAACCTGGTAATGTACACATTGAAGGCACTCAAACTGACATCATCAGTAGTTTGAGGACATTCAATTTTGAAAAAAACAAAAAACCCCATCAATTCCTTACAACATCCATAATTTTGGACGAAGAAGAAGAGAAAGTAGACATAACAGCTGAGAGACCCATATTACCACCCCCTACTTGGCATTAAATAGAAACTATAGCGCATCTGACCTCTATTTTAGCACTTCCAAAGAAAATTATAGCACTTTGACCCATTGTTTTAGTGCTTCAACCCTCTGTTTTAGCGCTTCAATACTCTATTTTGGTGCTTCTAAACAATCTCATAGTGCTTTTGTCACAACAAATCATACTGCCAAGAAATTCCAATATTTGACATTCTAGCACTTCTGACCTTTGTTTTAGCACTTCCACATAAAAACATAGCACTTTTGAACTCTGTTTTAGCGCGTTCGTTCTCTGTTTAGCACTTCTACTCTCAGTTTTAGCGCTTCTACTCTCTGTTTTAATGCTTTTGATCACTATTTTAGTGCTTCTGAGTTCTGTCCTAGTGCTTCTAAACTATTCTATAGCGCGTACACTAAAAATTCTAGCGCTTCTGTGTTCTATTTTAGCACTTCTACATTATGTTTTAGCGCTTCTACCCTCTGTATTAGCACGTCCACAGAAAGAGAAAAAAATAGAAAAACTTACAGAACAACTATCAGACAGACCAAACATCAGAAACATAAGATTTTACTAGTCAGAAAGATCTTACAGATTGGACAGTGTCCTAACATCCTTAAACAAAGTAGGTTCTTATAGATTAAAATTGTTTCACTCAAAAACCAGATCTTGCAAAATACAAAGTGTCCAAATTATCAAAACAAATCATGGATTAGTGAGCCAAGTTTCCTCATCAGGATTTTGACATCCTACCATCACCAGACGAAAAACTTAGTAATCAGAAATTTTAAATTAGCCTCGTCAATAGAATACATCATTCTATTGGGCTTCTTTAAAAATAAAATTGACACTAACACCACATAGAAGATCTAAGTTTAGTGAGGGAAAACAACAAAAACTTGTATGCCAATCTTAACAAGGTTGCAAAGGCAAAAACTCAAAGAAAAAGAAACTAAAAATCTAAACATGACTGAAGAGAACCCTTTTTTCCGATACCAACAACATGAAAACAATGAAATAACACAAGAAGATATACAATACAGGCAACAAATCCCAAAATTTCATAAATTTATGGAAAAGGTCTTAGAACAAGACATGGAGAAATACCTCTTAATGTTAGCAGAGTTAGGTGCCAAACTTCCAAAAGATTTTGACATCAATCGGTTGAAGGAAACATCCAAAACTAATGAGATGAAACCAAACCACACCTAGGATACAGTTCAAGTAGTTGTTTTAACAACTCAAATGCAAATTCTACAGCAATAGGTTCAAAACATGCAAACAAGAACCACAAAAACATATTTATTAAAGGACATTTGTCCTTACCCTTTTCATCCATGGGTGGATATGATACCCTTTCCAAGAAATTGTGAGTTTCCTAAGTATGACAAATACAATGGAAAATCAGACCCAATTGACCATGTACGAGAATTTAGAACAATGAGCCTCGAATTTGTGCAAGAAGATACCTACATCATGAGGTTATTTCCTAGGATTTTGGGAGCCCATTGCATGGAATGGTTCTCAAAATTACAACCATGGATCAAATCCTTTGAAGAATTGGTTAACAAATTCATATCTCAATTCTCTTTCAACATAACACATGATGTAACCATAAAGGATCTCTATAATCTGAAATAGAAAAATGGTGAGACATTTTTATCATTCTTACAACAATGGAGAAATTTGTTCGCTAGGTATCCTCGATTTATACCTGAAGAGGAGAAGATTGAATTATTTATAGACAACTTAAATGATCAAATGAGTTATCGACTTGAATTACAATGTCCATCAACATTCTAAAAAGTAATTGAGAATGGGCTCAAAATTGAAGAAGCCCTAGTCAAACGAGGAGTGATTAAGCACTATAGTGAAACATCCAACAACGCAAATCACTATGGAAACAATGAAAAACCAAAATTTTGGCAGAAAAATAGAAATACTGGAAGCAATGAACCTACAACTGACAATGTAAAACCAGTATTCAATTTAATAGCATCAACTGCCAAAGCAAATCAAAATGAAAACCAAAACAATAGTCAAGGCATTATCCAAAACAACAACACCAACAATGGAGAATCACGACCATCATACCAAAGACAATCAAATCAACGAAAATTCACCCCATTAGGACAAACATTGGAATCAACAATGAAAGAACTTATTGCGAACAAACTTATTACTTTACCAGAAGCTCGAAACTAGGAGCCAAAGGTAAAACCATCATGGTGGAATGATGCAGATTATTGTAATTTCCATAAGAATAGAGGACATAAGACAAACGACTGTATGCAACTAAAACACCTAATACAATACTTGATCGAAGCCAAGAAGGTGTTTTTTGAAGGGCCTCAGACAAACAATGATCACACTGCATTTATCAATCCATTACCCAACTATGAAAAAGGAGAGTCTTCTTCTAGTGGTAAGGGAAAAAGTATAAACTATGTATATGATACCACCATTATTTTCCTTTCTAAGGTAGAGAAAAATGACATTAACACCCAAAAGGATAACACAAATAACAATGACATTGAATCCTTGAACATAAGGACAAGTGCAGGAACATTTGATAATCAAATCAATGTTTTAAAAATAAGGGAAGCACACGATCATCCACAAGTCAATATAACGACAAGGGGACAATCTAGGGTAATACTAAAAGTAATTTCCTCCAAAAAAAATGCTCCCCCATCACATCAATACAATATCATAGACCAATTACAAAAGATACCTACGCAAATATCCATTTTAGAACTCCTCAAAATTTCACCATCACACAAGGAAGTTTTAGAACAAGCTCTCGTAGATACAACAGTCCCTAATAATTTGGATGTTTTTCAATTCTAAGCCATGGTGGGACATCTCACCACACCTCATTGCCTGTCGTTCTCTGAACAAGATGATGTATCTGTAAATCACCCACACAATTTAGCCTTGCATATAGAAGTTCTCATCCATAAACACTATGTTAAGCGTGTTCTGATAGATGGAGGAGTTGGCTTAAATATTTGTACCTTGAAACTGATTCATGCATTAGGCTATTCTGACAACGTCATTGACACCAAGAGAAAAATAACGATAAAGGCATATGATGAAGAAGAAAGATCTTCCAAAGGACTTATTATACTTCCAATCCAGGTAGGGTCGATTGTCAAAAACATTGTTTAACAAGTGTTAGAAAGAGATCTAACATACAACATACTATTGGGTTGTCCATGGATTCATGACATGCAAGCGATACCTTCAACATACCATCAATGTCTGAAATTTCTAGTAAATGGACAAGAAGTCACCATATCAGCTGACAACAACAATCCATAGATTTGCAGCATGTTGAAAGCAACTCAAGACACTCTGATACCTCATAATAGAGAAGTAAATACTTCTAATTTATCTACTATGGATAGCCAACATAATTTTATATTTAAATGGGTTGAGAAAAAGAATCTAGAGAAAGAAATAACTGTCACGGACACATCAAATGCCAAAGGTCCTATAAATGAATTATCACAACAACTTTCAGAAAAGGTTCAGATAAAAGAAGAGGGTATAGGAGAATATTCTCTTGAGCAATCTTTGTACCTATCACAGTTACTACCATCATTAAAAACATATGGACGGCCCATATTAAAATCTCCAAGATCATCATGACCCATCACAACTCTGAATGAAAGGTTCATAAAAGCAAGTACACTCGAAGAGGAGTTAGAAGAAAAAGCCATTCTCAATTGGCTTTACAAAGATGAGGAGGCATCAACATCAACAAATGTCAACATCAAAACAGATTAGTATGGAAAAGGGAAGGCCATTCTAGAGAAAATGGGTTACAAAGGCCAAGGACCAATTGGCAAGAGAAAGGATGGTATTATTGAACCCATTCAACCTCTCACATTACAGCCTAAAGACAAAACGAGATTAGGCTACATAGCTGAACAAAAAGAAGAAACCCAAAAAGTAGTGGAAAAGATACTACAAATGAGAGATGGCTCTGACACAGAATCCAATGAATATGAATGGGATCATCTATCTGCTACATCATATACTAATAAAGAGGTTGATATTATCCAAGTATATACACCCTTACGAGAGGAGGGACAAGGTTCAGGAAATAGAACATTTGTTATGGGATCAACAAATATTGATGACTCAAGCGAGGACAATCAGACATCGAGTGAGTCAGAAAACTTGGAGGTGAGTATTGTCATAGATTTCGAACATCCTACAAATACCTTTGACCACCTAACTATCATGACACTTACAATAGTTGACCTTATTCAATCCAATGACTTATTACCTTTAATGCACCTAGAACTTATTGACTGGGAACCCATCGAACCTAGTCTTATACCAGTCTTTTCGAACTATGACGCCATCATAAATTATCTATGTTGTGACAAAACTAATACAAGTACTATCCATAACACTCATATCGATACTTTACATCAGGAGGGTGCCAAATCTTTCAGTTGCAAAAATGATAACAGGAAAAATAAATCTAATGATGAAAACCTCTCTGAGGCAGCATTAGACTTTGAAAAGAGAAAAATAAAGAATGTATCCAACAACGAAAACCTTTCTGAGGCACCGAAGGATGAAAAATTTGACACTCTCCTAGAACACTATCATGACAGATCATTAGTGTTGGTAGAGCCAATGTAATCTATAAATCTGGGAACATCTGAAAAGGAAAAGATCTTACATCTAGCAGCATCCATGACAGAATAGGAGAAGCCAACATTCACCAAAATTTTTGAGCAGTGACACATAAATTTTGCATGGTCTTATTCTAACATGCCAGGATTGGATCCACAACTTCTAATGCATCATTTATCACTACCAAAGGGAATCAAACCAGTCAAACAAAAATTGAGAAAGATGCATCCCCACATCACCCTTATGGTTAAAACTTAACTAAAAAAATTATTAGATGTAGGCTTTATCAGGTCCATAGATTATGTAGAATGGATCTCCAATATTGTGCTAGTATCCAAACATGATCATAGCATCAGAATATGCACATATTTTAGAGATTTAAACAAGGCATGCCCAAAGGATGATTTTCCTTTTCCCAGCATTGACATAATTGTTGATCTAACAACGGGACATGCCATGTTATCTATAATGGATGGCTTCTCAGGATACAATCAAATAAAAATAGCACCTGAGGATCAAGAAAAGATGACATTAACTTGCCTTTGGGGAACATTCTGCTAGAATGTCATGCATTTTGGATTCAAAAATGCAGGTGCAACATATTAGTGAGCAATGACCACAAGTTTTCACGATATGATGCATACTTTCATGGAAGATTATGTGGATGACATCTTATAAAATTCACACACTAGGGAAGGACATCTTGAAATACTTGATAAAATATTGACTAGATTGGAAAAATTCAATGTAAGGTTGAACCCAAAGAAATGTATCTTTGGGGTGACTTTAGCAAAACTGCTAGGTTACATAGTGTCGGAGAAAGGTATTGAAGTGGATCCAGCTAAGGTTAATGCAATCATGGAGATGCCACCGCCTAAAAAACATCAGTCAATTATGGTCCCTACAAGGCAGGTTACAATCCATCAGGAGATTTATCTCCCAGCTAGCAGATAAGAGTCATCCATTTAATCATCTACTTCATAAAAATGTTTCGTTCAAATGGGATCAGAACTGTGAAACAACTTTTGACCAAATAAAGCAATATTTGGTGACACCTCCAATACTCATGCCACCCACAGTAGAAATATCACTATACATTCATAGAAAAGGCTTGTTTAGCAGTGGTATTTGCAACTCAGCAATTGCGACATTACATGTTGACTCATATAGTCAGGCTCATAGCAAAAATAGACCCATTAAAATACCTACTTGGTAAAGCTTCTCTAACAGGAAGACTTGCAAAATGGGTCATGATATTGAGTGAGTTTGATATCCAATATGTTGATAGGAGAGCCATCAAAGGACAGGTAATAGCAGATCAACTAGCTGAAGCTCCATTACAGGATCATCATCCAATGCACATTGAATTTCTAGATGCTGACATCATGAATATTACAACTCAACAATGGAGACTGTACTTTGATGGATCATATACACAGAGAGGAGTGGGGGAAGGAATTCTATTTTTCACACCTCAAGGACACACCATTCCCAGATCTTATAGGTTAATGTTTTCATGCACAAACAATATAGTTGAATATGAAGCATTAATTATTGGCATCAAAATAGCTATTGAATGGAAATTAACATAAATGCAAGTGTATGGAGACTCACAACTTGTCATTTATAAAGTAAATAACGAGTATCAAACAAAGGATGAGAAGCTCATTCCTTATAAGCAAATGATAGAGGATCTAAAAAAATACTTCATGGATATCAAGTTTGAGCAAATACCAAGGGTAGAAAACAAAGTTGCAGATGCCATGGCAACAATTGCATCCCTTTTGCAATTATCAGAAAAGAAAGGTCGATATGAGTTTATGGTTGAACAAGTATCTAGTCCTGCATATGATAACCCTTATTCATAGACCATATGCCACATACCCAACATTCAACCCTCACAATATGGAGAGATCTATACTTACCTCAAAGACAACATTCTTCCTCTTAACCTCTCTAGAAACCAAAAACATAATTTTATCCATCAATCGGCACAACATACATTAATTGCTGACATCCTTTACCGTCGAGGTTTAGATGGTACTCTTCTCAGGTGTCTAGAACATCACAAATCTGAAACATCCTTATGAGAGTTCCATGAAGGTATTTGTGGGATTCATTCAAGTGGGCTAAACCTAGCTAAGAAACTCCTCCGTTTAGGGTATTATTGGCCAAACATGGAGAAGGAAGCATATCAATATGTTAAAAGATGTCAGAAATGCCAAATTCATGGTAATCTAATTCATGCACCGGCACAAGAGTTATAACCATTTACATCCACATGGCCCTTTTGTCAATGGGGATTGGACTTGGTGGGGAAAATACATCCTTCTTCATCAAACGGGCACAAGTTCATCATCACAGCAACAGAGTATTTTACAAAATGGATAGAAGCAATTCTTTTGACAACTATCACTGGAAAATAGATTTCATCTTTCATACTCAACTATCCATTATTTTAGACAATGGAAGACCTTTTAAAAATCAAGACGTCCAGGAATTATGTGAACAATTTCATATTCAACATCATTTTTCAACACCACACTATCCATAGGGAAATGGACAGGCAAAAGCCTCCAACAAGACAATCCTAAAAATACTAAAGAAGACGGTAGACAATGGTGGATGTGATTGGCATGTTCAGTTAAATCTTGCACTATGGGCTTATAGAACCAGCATCAGAACACCAACAGGAGCTACACCATATGCCTTGGTGTATGGATCAGAGGCCATTCTACCAATTGAGATAGAAATACCATCACTTTGTGTATCACCAAAGGGTCTCATAGCAGATGAGGATTACAGAGTTTCAAGGCTACAAGAGCTAGAATTGTTGGATGAACGTCGTCAACAAGTAGTGAATCATTTGAAATCCTACCAACAAAGAATGTCAAGGAATTACAATCATAGGGTAAAACCTAGAATTTTTCAAGTTGGTGACTTGGTCCTAAAGGAAAACCCTAAAAATCAACAAGATAGAGAAAATAAAGGGAAGTTTGAACCTAATTGGTTAGGTCCCTTTGTTATCATATCAGTGTATGGATCAGGAGCATATCAATTATCTACACCAGAAGGGGATTTGTTTGATGAACCTATCAATAGTATCCATCTCAGAAAATTCTATACCTGAATCACTTAGTGCATGAATTAGTTTCTAGAAATAGTTACCTTGATGAAAACCTAGCAAACAAGCATCCTGGTGACGGGAAAATACAAAAAAATCAAAAAATCAAAAAAGACAGAAAAATACAAAAAAAAAATCAAAAAGAATGAAAAGGTGCAATAAAAACATATAGTGAAAACCTGGAAATAGGCACTATTTGTGATTCAAACTAGCTCTTCCATCTATTTGGACACATATCATAGTCATTGATTCCACCATCATTTTTGCATCCATTATCATATCATATCATATTGTCATATCCCACCCTGGCTTTGGGGGCAACATTTGAAAATTATTGGGGGCAACATAAATCTTGAGCTTCACAAACTGGAAAAAAACAAAAGAAGGAGTGATCAACACACAACCCAACATGGAATATCCATCACCATCAAAAACACATCAAACATGTCCATATCACAACAGAAAATCCAAAAAAAAAAAAACAAGTCAAAAAGTTGGTCTCAAAAATCCAAAAACATGAGTCTGTGTCAATCGAACTACGTGGTCTCTACATGTATAATGTAGGAAAGGCTAATATTTGATCAGCCCCCGAGGCCCCTAGGATAGGTCTTTAGGTTAGTTTGATCCAAAATCTCAAAAACACAAAAAAATTACAGAATTAGGATGGATGATCTAATCTAAATAAATGATTGAATACTATAAGAAAATGTAAGATATGTTGTACTTTTGATCATTGTTATCATTTCTTTGGAGAAACTCAATGATGTATTGAACTACAGAAGCTAGGAAGAAGAAATGGTATGTTTCTTTGTCTATTGTCTGTGAATTAATTATAATTACTATGTGAATTGTTGTGGGAAGTGCTCTACACAGTATCATGAATGACATTCCAATTCACATACGAAAGTGGTTACTTCTTGTCTGCTTATGCAAGAAATTCTCAAGTCATCTCAGTTTAATTATACCTCGATGCTTGTGTTCACTTACAATATCAAAAATCATGAAAGTAGCACTCAGGTCATCATCGGTTTACATTATACAATTCATGCTTGTACTCACTTTCAACATTTTATAGCTCAATGATGATACAAAAGCACAACAGTAGTGTTAAAATGTCTATGTTTACATATAGATTTGCATAATAAAAGTAGACTGCATCCATAATAGTGTCATATTTGTAGAGTATTTGTTACAAAATAAATTAGTGAATCATTCCTTAAATAATTATCTTTTTTCATACAAAACTAAGTATACTTGACAATTACAAAAACAACATCATAAACATATAGGTTGCATCATCATAATCATTTGCATATATTCAAAACATTTGAATCATCATTTCATCATTCAATCATTTCAACATACATATATCTATATCATTCAATTATCCTTAAAATACATCATCATCATAACTCATTACATTCATCCATTTGATAACAAATTCCATCAATTTATTACATCATGTATCATTCCACATTTTCATCCATATATTTACATTTACATCACATATAGTATATCATCTGCACACATCAATCTGTAATCATAAATCCATATACATCATGTATCCATATACGAGGCATCCATACATTACCATTAGTTGCATCATAGATAGAAAAACATCATATCAAAGCATACCATCATGACGATAAAACCATCACATAGCATATAGAACATCAAAACAAAATGCATCCATCATCATATAAAACACATCATGGACTATAGAATCTACTGCATCTCATATATATCAAAATCACAATTTCAAGTATACAATGATGTCTAAAATGAAGACAGGTAAAACATCATTAATGGTTGTACATCAAAATAATCAAAGTACATCACAAACACAATCATGTACGGTTGGCTCTAGATGGTGTAGGCATAGCAGGATCAGGACCCCTACCACCAGAGGAATCAGGATCCCTAGGATCTCTAGGTAACGGTTGAGTAACACCTACACTGACAGTCCTGGATCATGACCTGCCAGAACGAGACCTCAAAAATCTCACTCTCTGCTCAGAAGGCACTGCGTCATAATACCTCCCTCTATAAAACTCAATCTCCCCACCAATGCGAGCAACCTCTCGCATGTAATCTACCAAGGTGGTACCATCTGCTAGTCTCTATAATCTATCAGCTGAAGCCTAAGCACCCTCTGCTACAAACCTGGTCGTATCCCTCTCAACTGTCAATGAGGTAACCTGAGCCTGAGCTATCTCGGCTATCTATCTCGCCGCATCTCTCTTAGCTATCAATGAAGTAACCTGAGAGCCTGAGTTGTCTCAGTTGTCTGTCTCACCACATCTCTCTTAGATGTCAATGTTGCAATCTATGACTGAGTTGTAACTAACTGAGCCTAAACACTTGAAAGATTCTTTGTATGTAACTCAGCCTACCCCTACATCTGAGCCTGTGTCTACTCTAGTAAACCCTGAGTCTGAAGAAGCTGCTCCTGAATAGTCTCTAACTGCACCTGAAGATATGATATCCACAGCCACACTAAAACATCTCCCATAGCCTGCCTCTTACGAGGCATGGTCTCACCAGGCAAATCTAAGGCAGGGCCCGATCCAACTGCAGCCTCTCCACTATCGAATCCCTCATCTCCACTGTTCTCATCTTTGCTGCTCTCATCTCCACTACTCTTGCCACCAACATCCTCCTCACCACCAACATCCACATCCTCCACCTCAATATCCTCCTCTACCCCAACATCAACCTTCGCCTCAACCCTTGCCTCACCCACAACATCAACATCCTCCACCTCAACTCCTCCAACATCCTCTCTCCTTTGTCTCTGACCACGAGCGATAGGAACAGGCTCATCTGGAATAGTAAGGCATTGAAATGGATGCAAAGGACAATACTCAGCATAATCTGTTGTAAGAGGAGCCTCGACAATATCTGGCCAAATGTCCCACACAAATGGTTGTAAAGCCTGAAACTCCTGAATTGTCATGGCATATGTCAAACAAGGCCCCCAATTTGCTATAATTGACTGCCAAGGAGCATAGTGAGCAACACCCTAGGGCATACCCTGTACCATTTCATACTGTCTGTAGACACATCTGATCAAGAATCTCTCTAAAACCTGATGCGCACGACCAATCAAGATCATCGACTGACAAAGAAATGGTAGTTGAGCATCATCATCATCCCAATGATCACAATCTAGGTAGGGACACCATGTCATAGACTCTATGTCATCAATAACTCTCCTCCAAAACTCTAACTTACCCAGTTTAGACTGGGTAAACCTGCCAGCATATTTGAATACATAAGGTCTCCTAGGTGGCCTCTATCCAACTGGAACTGGACGTGTGACATCTATGTGCTCCCACACCCATACTTGAAGCAAAGTAGCACCGACCGATAAGCTTCGACTACTAAGATACACAATTGAATGTAAATCATGGTATAACTGGGCAACACATGCCCCAAGCAAATCGGGTTCCATGAACAACCATGCTCTCCAGAACTCGGCCCCAACCAACTGAAAATCCCTTAGACCTGCGATTAGGACTAAGGAATCCACCAATGAAACTAGAAAGTACTGTCAGAAAAGTGGCGTATGCATCAACCATATCACACCATGGAATCCACTCTCCTGCAATACGACCATCCCAAAACACTCTACGAAGAGCATCAGTCCCACCCTGCTCTCTTGAATCATATACAACAACATCTCCAACAATTGGAAGCTACAGGATCTACCAAACATCCTCTCGGGTGATTGTCATCTCACTAGTAGGAAGGTGAAAGGTGTTGTACTCACTATGCCACCTCTCAGCTAAAGCTGTCAGTAAACCCCGATTAATCCTAATATGGGGCATGTAAAGAAGAGGAGACAATCCACAACGTGTGATGATAGTCATCTCAGGTTGTGCCAACCTAGGAATGAGATCAAAAGTCCAGGGGAAACGCTCTCGAATCTAGAGGTTCCCCAATCGCTCCTATTAACACAAATCAAAGTCAATAAATTCATGTCAATCATCAAATAACATCAAGATATCATATCAAATCAAGTCAAATCTTGGTGAGAATTCTAATCAAATCTCATGAGCACACATTAAATCAACCTCACCTATCATGAGGTCATCAACAAAGCATCAAATCAACCTCACCTATCATGAGGTGATCATCAACATATCAAATTAACCTCACTTATCATGAGGTGCGTCAATTCTAATTATTCCTCACCTATCATGAGGATAATTATCATCAAAACAAACATCAGACCTCACCTATCATGAGATCAACAAATCATGTATTTGATTAAATGAATCATTCATATCAAACCAACAGCTGATACGATAAAAAATCAAGAAAATCAATAACAAATTGATGAAAATCATGGACACTTTGATATAAATGCACTTAAAAGGACATTACAAGCATTAAAACAAAGAAATGTGCCATTTCACCAGATAAAAGTGCTATTACATATATACAAAGCGCCAAATCATCAAAAGCGCAATTTGATTGGGTCAAAGCACTAATGTTTTTCAGAAAAGCTCTAAAACAAAGAGTAAAAGTGCTACAAAACCCACCCAAAGCGCTAAAACTTGAACGCACTAAAACAAAGAATCAAAGCGCTACAGAATCTAATTGAAGTGCTAAAATTCTTGAAGCGCTACTATACTTTACAAAAGCACTAAAACAGGCCCTAGACGCGCTACAACGGAATCAAAAAGCGCTACAATGGAATGTTGAAGCACTAAAACAGGCTTTTTTTGAAAAATCTTAAAATACACAAAAAAATGAAAAATGCATGAAAACCAAAAAAAAATATAGACATATCGAAGGTCCGAACACGGCCGACCGCTGATGTCATCGCACATGCTTGAACCAGTGGGTGTGATAGGGAATCGGCATCTTGCTCCACATAGCACAAAATCTCTCTCAAAATTTCAAAAGTCACAATCTACAAATGATTTCGAAAATGATTTTGAAAAAGACCTTTTTAACCTTTTATAGGTTATTTCAAAAAGGGATTTTTATGAGATTAATTTAATTTTTTTAAAAGGGAGATTAATTGAAACTCATCCAGACCCACTTTCTATATCAATTATCTGGAGATAAATTATTTCATCATCGTATCTTCATCAAATCTATATCAAATCATCAGAAAATCATAAAAATTTGAAAAATTCCAAAAATATATATATATATATCAAAAAATCATTAATTTATCTCCCGAGGGGGCATTTATACATCAATTACCTGAAAAATCATGTCTAGGGCATTCTAAAAAAATTCTTGTCGATACTAGTAGTAGCAACACAAAAAATTCTTTGAAGCAATGCGTAAACACATCACTTTAAAGAGGGGCAAAATGTAGACACCTAAAAATAGTCTGGAGAATCTAATTAATTAAATACAGAGCTTATTTGATTAATTAATCCTAAATTCATCTACTTAGTAAATAAATAGAAATATTTATTTATATTAAGTTCACTTTTAATTCTTCTATTTTATCATATTATTTTCCTCTCAATTAAATAAACAAAATTAAATACTTTGTTTTATTTAATTATTATCATTATTATTTCTTCTATACTTTATCCATCAATTCTATCCTAAAATTAAATACATAGCTTCAATAGTTGGTATTATTTAATTATCTCATCACATTTCTTCTTAATTAAATAAAGATATCCTAAAATATTTAATTTAATTATCATATTCCTTCTATTTTAATTTAATAAACAACTTCTATAGTTTGTTTTATTAAATTATTTATCTCTCTTTTGCTAATTTGAATAAATCAGGGCGGGGACCCTAGCTCGGTTGGCTAATTAATTCTGTTGCGGCTCTGCTGGTCATGAGTTCTAGTCTCCCCCCATCCCATGGTACCGGATGGCGTGTCGCGTCAGCGCCGCCGGTCACGTTAAAAAGTTTACCAGGTGCACTGCAATTTATAGGAGGTCGTGCTACCCGATTCCTGCAGTCTAAAAAAAAAAAAATTTGAATAAATCAACTATATTCAAATAAGTACAAAAATCAAATCCCTCCATTCACTCACCAATAAAATTAGATTTTTTAAATCTAATTAATTTAACTGTCATTCACAGGAAGAGCCTCAGGGACAAACCTACAGGAAATCCTCTCAATCTTTTGCCTCAAATCTTTCCTCTCATCTTGCCTGGTGTTTTCATAGGGAGGAACAATCTCCCATGATCAGCTCCACCTTCTCATCTTGTACCATTCAAATCTCCAGATTGAATCTCAGCCTTTATTGTGTTACCCCTGTGCAAATGTGTTGTCAGAAATCTATATATATAGCCTTCTGAAGCATCAAAATGATCTGAGAAATCCCAATTTATGCAAACTTACTCTACAGGAATTAGTACTCAAGCAACCAAGCAATCAAGCATTAGCATTAGCATTTTATTATATCATCATAGCATCACGGCATCAATAGATTTCATATCATAGCAACATCATTAGCTTTTACTATAGCTTCCATTTAGCAGGTTTCATGTCAGGATAGTTTATAGTAGCATCATATCATCTAGAATTCATTAGAAATCATCACATCACAACATTTAGCATCCATTCCATTCTCTAGATAGGCATTTTAAATAGTTTCAGTGCTTACAAATCTGAGAGCTTCTATAATTTGATAAATCTTTGGAGATAGGAGACAATGAGACGCTTTCAAGATTTTATGTGTTCTAAATTAGTTTAATTCATGTTTAATCTTGATACTTGATGTTTCATTAAGAGGTGTATTTAATTGTAGTTTGTTTACATTTTCCACACTTACACCTGTCATTTATTTGCACAAGGTGCATTGGGAGGTTTGGTTGCCTTGTGGAATCCTAACTCTATGCTAACTTGGAAGGCTCAACAAATATTCAGCATTGGCAGTTATTAACTTAGGTAACACACATTGATTTGTGTTTCTGGGTTTTCAATATCTATACGTAAAATTCTACAATTGGTAAGAAGCAGCTGTGGGAAAAGTTAAATAATTCATTATATCAATTGGATTATGAAAAAGTGATTCTAGCTGGAGATTTCAATGCTATACTTGCTTTGTCTAAGAAGAAGGGTGGAATTATTCCTCTTGAGAAAACATTGGAGGATTTCAATGACTTTGTTCAAAGTAATTCACTTTCTAATATAAAACTAGGCAATGGAAATTATACCTAGACAAATAAATGCAAATATTTTCTTCAGATAGTTGTGTTTGGATAGGTATTTGGTTTCACCAAATTGGATAACGAAAAATTTTGATTTTTTATTAGAAATCTTCCCTTGGGTGGGATCTGATCATTTTCCTTTATCTTTCAACATAGCTAACAAAAAGAGTGTACCTAATTCAAAAACCTCTTTTAAATTTGAAATGATGTGGTTCCAGCATCCATATTTTGTTTTAATTTGTTGTGTGAATGGTGGATAAATGCTCCTATGGTGGAAGGTACTTTCATGTTTCATTTATCTCGAAAGTTAATGTATGTGAATGGTAAGATCAAGCATTGGAATTTTAATGTATTTGAGAATGTTTTTCATCAAAAAGAGGTTATTTTTCAATAGCTTTTAGAGGTTAATGTTGAGATCATTGTAAATGGTTTGACTCCAACTTCTTTTGAATTGCAAAAAATGCTACAAGAAGAATGGGAAGAACTTGCAGCTAGGGAAGAGGTTTATTGGCATCAAAAGTCATGTGAATTGTGGTTGAGAGAGGGTGATAAAAATACAAAAAAATTTCATAGATCAACATAGGTAAAAAAAAGAAAAAAGAATACAATTTTATCAATACTTGATAGTCAAATGGGAAAAAGACTAACAAAGGAAGATGATATTTAGTGTGAAGGGTTGATTTCATTTCAAATTTGTTGACATCATCAGGCAGCAAGCCAAACCAATTTGAGAGTGCTAGGGAAGAAATGTTGGATGCAATTCCAACTCTTGTTTCCCAAGAGGAGAATATTCAGTTGTTAAAACCTTTCACTTCATCTAAATTAAAGGCAATAGTATTCTCTATGCCTCCTAATAAAGCGCCAAGACTAGATGGGTTTACAACATGCTTTTATCAGACATGTTGGTATTTCATTGTGAATGATTTGTTAAAGACACTGGAAGAGTCTAGAAGCTTAGGTACTATGTTGAAGCAGTTCAATGTAACTCACATTGCTCTTATTCCTAAGGTTCTCAATCCTTCTTCCTTTTCAGAATTCAGGCCTATATCTCTTTGTAACACAATTTATAAAATTTTCACCAAAGAAATTTATATACATTTGTTGCATATAATTCCTAGAATTATTTCTACAGAGTAGGGTGGGTTTGTTCCAAGTAGAGAGACGGCTGAAGGTGCTTTAGTAGTGCATGAAGTGTTGCACTCCAAATCCATGCATTCTTTGTCTTCAATAATCATTAAGTTGGATATGATGAAGGCATATGATAGAGTGGATTGGTCTTTTTTAATAAAAATCCTAAATAAATTTGGATTTCAATCAAAGTGGGGTAAATGGATTTACTCATTGTTGGCAGGTACAAAGTTCTCAGTTCTTGTAAATGGTAATCCATCAAGTTTCTTTAGCTCGACTCAAGGGGTTAGACAAGGAGATCCTTTGTCTCCTTTTATATTCATCATATTGGCAGAAGCTTTGAGTAGATCTATGAATAAGGCTCATTCACAAGGTTTGTTAAAAGGTATTAAGATACCTACCACAGATTTATCAATGACACATTCCTTGTTTGAAAATGATATGCTTTTGTTTGGTTTAGCATCATTATATGAAGCAAATCATATTAAGCATCTATTGGATAAATACACTTTGGCTTCTAGTCAAAGAGTGAATGGAAATAAGTCAAAAGTTTATGTGTTTAATACTGATACTTTGTTGAAAGCTAAGATTATTCAGATTTTAGGTTTTCAAGTGGCAGATCTTCCTTGCAAGTATTTAGGTATTCCATTTTTTTAGGTTTGAATAGGATCTCATATTGGGATAAGGTTATCTGTAGTATTCAATCTAGGATAGTAGGTTGGAAAGGGCAATGGTTATCTATTTTAGGAAGAATCTTATTGATAAAATTTGTCCTCTCCTCAATACAAAACTATTTTATGGTTGTTTTGAAGGCTCCCAAAGCTATTATTATAGAGATTGAAAAAATGATTAGACATTTCTTATGGAAGGGAAATATGGACAACAAGAATAAAATTCCACTAATCTCTTTACAAAACATTTGTATGGATAAGTTAAAAGGTAGGGATGGGGTTCACAATTTGTCTTCAAGAAATTCGGCTCTTGGTGCCAAGTTGGTTTGGAATATGCATGAGAAACCACAGTCTAAGTGGTGCAAGATCATGCAAGCAAAATACTTAGATTGTGATGTTTTGGATCACATACTTCCAATATATAATCCTCCACAAGGATCTACAATGTGGAATTTCTCATTAAAATGTAGAAAAATAATTATCCCTCACTTAACATGGGAAATTCATGATGGTATAAAAGTAAATTTCTAGAGAGACTCATGGAATGGGTATCCTCCTCTATACACTTTGTATGATTTCCAAGTAGCAGAAAACTATTGAACTCAAAACTTGGGTATGAAAGTCATAGATTATATTTGAGACTTTGATGAACATACTTGGAAAGAAAAATGGAAGGATTTGAGCCATACCTCTATTACAAATTCACAACAAGAAGATTTAGTCAAGATATTGGGTGAAAGGATTGTATATTGTCGTAAGATTGTAGAAAAACTCATTTGGTCACCATCAAAGTCAGGGAATTATTCAATTAAAAATTGGGGTACAAGGCGGTAATGAATATGGAAGCTTAGGGACAGTCTCAAGGGGCTTTATCTTTCTATTGGAATCAAATGGTTCTCCCTAAAGTAGGGTTTTTTTCTTGGTTAGCCTTAAAGCACAAAATTTTGACAAGTGAAAGGCTAGTTAAGCTTGGAATCGCTACTCCATTTAAGTGTGTGCTATGTGACTCGAGTATGGAAGAGGTTGACCATCCTTTTTTGCATTTCCCTTTTGTAAATTCTTGTTGAGATTTCAGAAAACATAAAGTAGGGTGGTCCTCTCCTTCTCCATCCAATATTTGGGGAATATTCACAAGTTTTCCTATCTTGTATAAGTCTTCATTATTTGCAAGCATATGGAAAGTCACGCCTTCTTCAGTGGTGTGGTGTATTTGGTGGGAGCGAAAAAAAAGGATTTTTCACAAGAAGACTTCAAGTGTTGATCAGTTTGGAGAAGTCGATTTGTGAATTATTAGTGCTTATGCAGTCAATTCAAAATATATTGGATCTGAATTCATAGATTGGGATGCTAAGAAAATTAAAGCTTTTCCATCACTGGTTATCCCTTTCAAAGGTAATCATAAGCCAAATGTTGAAGTGAAACAAGATAGGAAAAAGGTGGTATGGTCTCCTCCTACAGATTTTGTAAAGTTAAATTTAAATGATGGAGCAACTCGGGGTAACCTAGGGCAATCAAGTGTAGGGGTAGTTGTCAAAAATCATGAAGGTGTGCTTGTTGGAGCTAAATCAGTTCATTTGCCTATTAGGACTAATAACCAAGAAGAATTTCAAGCTCTTCTGGTTGGGCTGCAATTAATCAAGCAACTTAATCTTTGTAAGGTTCAAATTGAAGGTGATTATTTGGTTATTATTAATGCTTGCAAGGTTAGATGGTCTAGTAACTAGCAGATACAATATTATATGGAGAAAATTTGGTGCTTACTTAACAACTTGGAGTCCTTTCAATTGAATCATTTTTATAGAGAAGGGAATCAGTTAGTTGGCTATCTTGCAAATCTTGGTTGTGAGTAGCAAGAATCAAAAATATTCTATGGGGATGAGTCAAATGTGCACACAGGTGTTCTTCAGGATATAATTAATCTTGAAAAAATTAAAGTAATGAGGTCTTGATTTCTAATGACTTTTTGTTTTTGCAAGGGTCATGCAATACAATTGTTTATTTTATTGCATAATAATAATCTTATTTATACAGTTTTGATCTTGTTCGTTGGTTGTGCATATTCAAGGTCCATTGTGCTCTGTTGGAAGGTACATTTGGTCATATTATATGTTGAACTGTGCATTTGTAAAAGTCAGGTATGATGATGGTGTCAAGTATGAGGTGGTATGACAACGGTGTCAAGAATGATGTGGCATCCTAGGTGTTGATGTTTTCACATTTATAACTGTGCAGGGTAATCATTATGGTGTATGTTAGTCTATATGGATTGTTTGCTTTGAGGTTAGAAAGATTGCAAATGTATCATTATGCAATATTCTTGGAAATTACCAATGATGGCACGTGCTTTGTGTATGGTAATTCAGTACACAATTCATGGTTAAGGTTAAATCAAAGTTAACACATATATTTGAAAGAAATCAGATTTAAGGCATGAGGTTAATATCATGTGGGTTATTGAAGGTATCAATAATCATGTTTGGTTAAGCTATGTGGTGTTTCAAATATTTTGTTCATGTGAGAATCAATTCATCAGCTCATTTGCCATAAATGTATCAGTCTTTCAAAAGCACATTGTCATCTTTATAAAGCACCTTGATCATTAATATATGGTATTGCTCTAGTGAAATTAAAGTTTTTGGGTGGATTTTCGTCTTCCTTTTTAGAAAGTTTCTATGAGAAATATTTGTGAAGGTGCACGACAAAGTGGTAAGTTGTGTATGTATTATAGTTTCTTCTCCAATGGAGAAGGTTGAATTGCAACCCTCTTTCTCAGAGTACTTTATTGTCGTAACACTTTAGGCCTAGTTCATTCTCTGGTTCATTCAATGTAAGTGGGTGAATTGATGATCATCTAAGTTGGTGTTGAAGGGTCTAAGTTTTTGGGCCAGGTACTTTTATGGGTATCTTCAGTTCATTTGGAAGAATTGTTATGTTTTAGGGTTGGTGATTAAGGGTTCATAATGGAATATGTAACAAAAAACTTCAATGTACCTATTCAAATTAAAGTGAGTGAGTGTCCATTTTTTGGGGAAATCCATGAATTTGAATTGTCCTTTATCTTTAGGGTGTCATGTCCAAGCTTGGTTGAGAGTGTCAGGGTTGTGATAAGCGAACATATTCTAAGTCAAAGAGCCCCAAGGATTTTTTTTCCATCACATATCTTATTTATCTTCCTGTCCAATGTAATGGACCTTCTACAATCGTTGGGGCTCCTGGAAATTGTGGTGGAGGAGACTATTCAGCCAAATGTATTGGGAGAGGATAAGTTGTTAAAATGTGTGCAGTCCTACAACTTGGATAAAGGAAGAGGGTTTGTTGGGGGATTGTTCCCAAAGAAATATCTCAAAAAACAAGCAATGTTTCAAGGTAGCGTATGAGGAAGTAAAGAATGCATTGAAAAGTGATGATCCATGGGCCATGTGCAGAGTTTTGAACTTGTTTTTGAATAAACTTCAGTATCAGATGGTTGATAGCATTAAGCATAAAAATTTTGCACTATCTTTCTTGTTGAATCACCACAAAGGAATGGATGTGCTCCTCTTCCCAATTTGAGGCCACTAAATCAACATGACCTTATGGAAGGTCAAGGTGAAAATGGTAATCTTTAAGAGGGCCAAGGAGAGAACAACATTGACTTAAATGCAATCTACCAAGAGATAAAAAAATAGTCGATTTCATGGAAGAATGAACATAGTACTATTTTGTATATGTCTTTCTGGGCCTTTTGTATATCAATTGTACATGTGCTATACATATGTTGCATAATTTTAATATTATGAAATATGTGTATTTTCCAATCACATAAATATGGTTGTAATATCAACAGACAGAAGTGTCATATAGATTAGGCACAACTTTGCTTCATATGGATAATATGATATAATAAATACTATAATTTTGATTATGGATGTAATACTTTTAAATATATTAATATATAAATAGTTAGGCCTTGGCCTTTTATCAAAAAAAATTTATAAGAGTGCACATAATTATTTTAATATCCAACTTTGTTGCCTTCATACAATGAAACAAGGTTGCAACATGATTCAATTTGATAGAATATGAGACATAAATCTAATACAAAGCCTCATGGAGAATCTCATTGTATGTATGTGAAGTTTGAATTAAGTTCCAAATAGATATATCTTGGTTGGAGTATTACAAAGTTTTTCAACAAGATCATACTCTTTAGCACTATGTTGAGGAAGATAAGGTGTGGAGGGAAGATATGGTTGAGGAAATAGAATGGATTTTGGAATTTTCTTTGGTTGTTTATTATTTCAAGTATTATATGTGTAAGTAACTACATGAAAATATGGTCATTGCCACACATCTTGGTGTATATAATTTCTTTGAGTTAGTTTTTTTACAAAGTTTAGTATATGACTAGGAGGTTTAGATTGGTTGAACTAAGGTCAAATAATGAGGGAAGGCATAGTTTGATGTTTAAGAATATGGGAAGGAGGATAAATTATGAGCTTTGGATCAAGAGATCTCTTGAAAGGGGTAAACAAAAACATCTTGAGAAGATACAAATTATAGGCCCAAATGTTGTTTTGCTACTATCCCCAAGGGAGAACCAAGTATGTTTTCAAAGATTTTGATAATTATTGATGAGTGAAACATTTTTTATGAAAATGTAAGGAACTAGGAAAATTAGGACCAAAATAGAAATGCACAACAAAATTTGGAAGTTTTAGGATAAATAGCTAGAAATAGGAACCATATCTAATTAGATATCACAAACAAGGTTTGGCATAGAAAATTTGATGCCAAACTAACTAGATAGAGGCATGGGTGCCCTAGACTAGAGAGGCTAGATTTTAAAAAATCAAAATTTTGGAAATTAAGTACAAGTATATAAGGGTCCAATGTTGCATAGGTTTAGGTCTAAAAGCAAACAAACTATTGGAAATGAATGAAAACCTAATTTATTAATGTGAAGCACACACATGCATAAAATTTAATGTTTTTAAAGAAATTTAATATGTTTTTGATTAGAGGTAAAAAATGGGTTTTGAAGGGGCCCAAAACCCTTTACATTAGAAAGCAGCTAGAAAAAAGATAAAAGCAATACATCAACAATTAGCCCAACAGCAGCGACCCGTCAACAAAAAAGCAACCAAAACGGAGGACCAACCAATAGCACTACATACTTTTCAAAATGTCTGCCTCCTCCACATCACAGTCTATAGCTTTTTGTGCATCATCAAAAACATCAGAACTTTCCTTTCCAGATACCTTACCCTAAGCTTTTGTTTTGTTCCTAGTACGTGCTCCAGGACCACCCGTATTTACCTCAAAATTCAAATAATTCCTTTTTCACCACTCTTCCCAACAACAACAACTTCACCCATCTTCTTACCAATAGTAGCACCCTCACCATGATGGGCAGTATCTTCCACTTCTTAGCACTAGCCACAGGAGAAGTAACAGCAGCAGACTCATAATTACCAACAATTTTATGACCCTCCCCACCTCTCATCACAAAATCCCAAACTTTCCCCATTTGTTTAGGTCAAGAATGAGGATTCTTCCTTCCATATTCTACTTCATTTTAAGGGTTTCATCTACAACCATGTCCGCCATAGTGTTCAAGGAGTCAAAAAACTAATCTATCTAATTCTGAACAGAGGACCCCTTAGCCTTGTTAACCATTCCCCTAACTCTGACATTCATTTTATTGAGCTCATGGAAAAAACACTTAAAAAACTTAAAGAGAACAATAGACCCCTCATGTGTAGTACCAAGCACATCAGACAAATCATCTCTATCAATAATAAAAATCCCTTTCCCCAGGGCATCCTCCTCCTTAGAAGAACTAATCATATATCCTTATCAGTAGGGGATTCCTTACCGTTTTCCATAGCAGCCAGAGTCGTAAGCTTGTGGATGGAGCTCGCAATTCCCTTAGCCACCGCTTTTCTCTTCATAAACCTCTCCAGGTCCTCACCTTGGGTCTCTAGAGCACCAACAGCATCCCCATACTTATCTTTCATCTATAGAACTGGCTGAACACTCGGGGAGTCATTAGCAAAGAGGCCACCCGCAATTATGAGAGGATGACCTTGCTCGAGAATCTAACTCGTAGACCACAAAACCCTTCTCTTCCTACTGGCATCCCCAATGTCCTTCTTCTTGTAGTCGGAGGCAGTGAGGAGGCCTCTCCATATAGGTCATTCCTTATATTCAAACCCCTACTCAGCACCATAGTAGTAACTTCATCACTATAGGTTAAATAACCTCCACTAGCACAATCTTCCCCTTTTTTCTTCTTTCCCGAGGGAGGGAAATGTGGACCCCCTTCCATAGAAGCAAGAGAATCTGGCACAAACTCCACATCATCTTCCAACTCATCCTATTTTCCCAAAATCAATTTCTTTCTCTTGGCCCTTTTACTAACAGGTTCATCTTTGGAAGTCATATCATACCCTTCAGTAGGATTATGTTGTTTACGCTTCGGGGTAGCCATAGGTTTGGAAACCTCAAAAGAATTCGCATAATCAGAAATCAAGAGAATTAACCCAACATGTAATATAGGATTTTTTGGGTTCTTCTTGTGATCCTTAATACCTGCATCAAGAGACATAAGAAGATAAAATGGGAAAGAAACCATCCTCTTGTGATGAAAGTGATTTAACAGAATGAACATTTGATAGTTACTCAACATCAAGAAATGGCCTTCTAGGGTAATGCAGGGCATTAATTCCTCTACAACATCCCCCCATAAGGCCTTAAGGGAGTTGCGCTGATATCCGCCACTCTTAGTAGTCTTTAAGTCCTCCTCATCACCTTTGAAAAAAAAATCATTATTTTTTGCGCCTTCTTTTTATCCCTAAAAACCTTCATGTCGTCCATAGGCAGGCCAGTAATTCTAGGGATGAATTCTTCATTCACCTCAAACTCAGTCCCATAAAGCTTTTAAAGAACTCTATCATTCCATCCCTTAAGAAAGAGGTTTGTAACCTGAGGATTGTTTCCATGAATTTTCTCCAAATAGGGAGTTAACCCTCCCTTAACTAGCACCTGCCAAACCTCCTTCTTTTCCTTCACAGTATCACAAGATTTGGGTTCAACATGATTTCTATCACCACCCATCTCACCACAATTTGCAACAAGAACCAACTTACAAACACTAAGCCCATCACCAAGAATACTCTGGAAAGCAAGGCCAAAACTACCCAGAATTCGTGTGAGGCTAGAGTTGGGACAAGGGAAAATAGCAATCCTTTGTCTATGGCACCCTGCACCCATACGAATCACTTGATTCAAATCTTGCACCCCATATTTATTCATAAAATTCAGCCACATGATGAAGAGCATGCATGTCGCCAACCATAATAGGACTTTAATCCAAATGATCTCAGCACTCATTATTCATAGTTGCAATGGCCTCTATAGGAAGAGGGTCATTCTAATCCCACTCCCTAAAGTCTCTTACACCAATGTTAGCGAAAAATATCTACAAACCCATTTCCTTCTCTTAGGATATGTGAGATATAAAACTCATCAAAAGACTTTAAAATATCTATCAAATTCTTTATAAAGGACTCAATAATCCAAGAGGGAGGAGTGCAATTTTTCAAATTATTTATAATATTCATAGAATCCCCCTCCATCCAAACATTTTTATAACCTTTGGTTTGAGCCAATTTGAGGCAATGATAGGCTGCAGAAAAGCAATTTAATATGTTAAAATGATGATTTCTATAATTTAAAATTCTGCAAGTAACTAAATTTAATTTGAAAATGTTGAAAGATAACCCTTTTTGAGCTTTTGAAATGAAAACCACTATCAAAATATTTATTCTTTCAATGTGTTTCACTAAAATCTGAATGTAATTTGACAAATTGAAATGAAATGGAAAATATCAAGTCCCTAAACAAGAAAATTCAGATCTAAAAGAATGCAATTAAAGCGAAATAATTTCGATTTTTTCCTTAAATTAAATTCACAAATATCACTAATGCTCAATGAACAAGAAAATATAAAAGCTTAATTTTCATAATAAAACAAACGCAAATCTACAAAAAAACATTCGCATAATCTATATCTTTGATCAACTTTCATAATTTATGCTGCAAAAATTAGAAACTTGCAACTGTAGTTCACGTCGAGTTCACCAAAATGTAGTAGGAAAAGGGATCCTAGATATAACTAAGATCAACTCTTTTCACTTGCCCTCTAAATTCAAACATAAAACCAACTAGGGTTGATGATTGGATTGTTGATACAACAGAGAGCTAGTCTCCTAGGTTTTGGTTCTTTTGAGTTGCGAAGAAGAGAAATTTGATGTATGTTTTAATAAGCCTAATTGACATAAACCCTATATCTAAACATTAAATTCATCACACAAATAAAAATAGTAACTAACAAAATAAACCCAAATGTAGAAAATGGTGATAGAGAGGACCCTTGATAAAAACAAGTCTTAAATTACAAAGAGAGGGGTGTGGGTGCCCTAGACCAAAGAGTCAACATTTTTGAGATCTATAAATCTTGGATCTGCTATGTTAACATTGGCACTATGTTACAATCTATAAAAGACATCAATATTTTCATTTCAAAATTTCACACATTTGGATCAGTAACTCTCTCCACTTTGAATCTAAAAATTGTATTTTAAATTACATTTGTTAAATGGAAATTTTGAAAATTACTTACATGCTTGCATTTTGTATTGTACAATCATAAATCAGTCAAATTTTGAAAATTTATTCACTATCAAACTTGTACTATCACAAAAAAAAATGCTTAAATATTGTTGCAAACATCAAAACTTTCAATTTAGAAAAAACCTAGGCAATAGAGGGCATCCTTGCACCCTAGACCAGCTAGATTTGGCTCAAAGTTTGATCAAAAATCTGTTACTATGTTTTCTATGTGGTTCTACGCTCTAGTTTTGGATTCTATGTATATTTTTTGTAAACTTTTATCATTTACATCAAGGTTCATAGAGCCTTACTCAAGTGTTCTGAAACTCGTATGAGCTTCATGAATTGGTTTCCTACTACTAATACCCCTGTGAGATGAAGTTGCAAACTTATGGCATCACACATTGTAACTACATCCATTGTGGAGCCTAATTCCTCTAACTCTTTCACACATAGTATTATCAACACCCAACCCATTTTGCACTCCATTCCTAATCCTAAAATATCCATGACTACCTCACAATCAAACATTTATGTAGACTTAGAGATAGCTATTTCCCATGATCTTGAGGATAAATTAAAAAAATTGGACAAAGATTTAGAGGGTTTTCAAGATTAGTTAAGCACTAAATCTTTAGTGAGACAAACAATGCCTATTGTGTATAACCTTAGGAATTTGATAAATGATGCTAAAGGAATAAAAGTGTTACGTAGGCTAGCTCATGTAGTAGATGCTAACATCCCTGCAAAAACTTGGTGTGCTCAAGCATTCACAAATGCTCAAAACCAAGGAGGAAAATAAGTCTCCTTTCCCACAACCATACCTTTTATTCCTACATTTACACCACCAACCGTAGCTTGAATAATACAATACACTAATAGCCTAAGTTCAAGCTTAAGGCTTCCTAATTGGAATCCTTATGGTTTTTTCATCTCACCCATAACACCTCAATATTTGTCACCCCTCATAAGCATGCAACATGGTAGTCTATCAACAACTAACAAAACTTCCCATATTTACCAAATTACCAAAACATGTCAAACAATGATCCTATCATAAAGCAACTTTTGCCAAATGCGCCATCACTTCAATAAAAAATTCCCATATTAAATCAAAATCAAAATGATAAACCTCGACAATACCTCACACGAAACCCATTCTCAATTGCTATCATGAAAACACCTATACCTCAAAACATGGAAATACCCCAATTTGAATAGTACAATGGCAAGGGAGATCGTAAAAATTTGAAATGCATTGGGTAGAAAAGTTCATTTAACAAGGAGAAAAATAGATGGTATAATAATGGAAGAATTTAATGGCCTAGTTTCTACCTTTGTGGATCCAACTTTGAAATTAAAAAGTTGGATTCTACTCTCAACCATCAATTGAAATAAACTCTAATATTACAGATAAGGATAGAAAAATTCATAAAAGAATTTAAAGTTCTATTAAATACCAATACACTACTAGTATGGACAAGTTACAAACTATTATTTGTTTGCCTAGCTCCTTCATAGATTGTTCAAGGGTGGCATCCATAGTGTAATGATGTAGAAACACATAGATCAACCAAGAACCTTGACACTCTTTCAATCTTGGGTTGTAAACAATCCTTGGCAATATGTCATGATGTAAATGACAATCGGAGGGCAATCCTTCATATTCTAAAGATTGTGACCAACAACAACCAACCACTTTGAAGGTGGTGTCAATGGGGAGATCTCTCGACATATCCATATCAACAAGAATGCAAACAAAGGATGTATGAATAAAATAATTTAAATATTTTCATTTTTAATCATATTTTTAAAAGTATATTTTATATAGAGAATCACAATAATATAGAATTTGTGCATCTAAGAACACAATTAATTTAAAATAATTTTTAAGAAAAAAACCTTTTTAAGTAAAAGATACTGTATCTGATAGTGAAATTTTGATCTAACGTCCATGATAGCGAACTTTTGTTATTTATACTGAATTTTATCTTTTGAAAACAAAAATTAAGTTCTAAATGCTTAAAACTTTAAGCTACATTAGAGAAACTATATATATAGATAACAACTCCGCAAATTACAAAGCTGACGTTAATGCAAACAGAATATGAGATGTGGCCTCTCAATCCCTTAGTGAGTACTTTTTGCCTGTAAACGCCTGGAACTTTGTTTTTTCCTGTTTCACCTCCTCCTCAGACGCCCTTGCTACATCCACTAGATTATTGCCTGCATGTGAACCAAATACATGTTTTTCTGGCCTGCCAGTGCCAGGCTGAGATGTATATTGAGATTGTTGGACAATTGAGGAAGAGCTAAGACCTGATGATTTACTATTTGCTACATCACAACATTCAGAAATAGTAGTTGTCCTTCCATCCAAGCGCCTGCCAACTCCAGAAAAAGGAATAAATTGAACTTCTGCCGGTGCTTGGTCCTTTGTCTCAACTCGAGGTGCTTTGGTTCTTGCTACATTTTGGGGTGGTTTGTAATCGAGAGGAGTATCAAAATCTACTTCACAATCAGTTTCAATAACAGTAATAGCAGAAGCAGGTTTTGTCTCAATTATGTTGATGAAATACTGCTTGTTGTTGTAACGTACTACAATAGTATCGCCCGTAGTCAAACAAGAGAAATTCCTTAAAGTGGTCTCCAGAACAACTTTTGGATTGGATATGTCCAGGAAATCCTTTGTGTGGGGCTGCAATTTGGCATAATTCCCTTTGGGAAGACTGCAACTTTTCATTTGAACCAAATCCCCTTCTGTTATGCTCATATTTTGCATCATCCAATCGGGCATAACAATCTTGCCTTCCTCCGAAGTAAACTCAAGTACTCCACAGTGCGAGATGTGATTTGTGCTTAGATTTTGAAGCTCAAATAGCATTGGGTAGTCTATGTGTAAAGCTGCCAGACGATCAAGAGCTGAAGGAGGCATTATAATCTTGTCCCCGCTCTCCAAATGGGTCCTCCCGGCCCACTCTTCAACCAAAGAAGCAGGATAACATCGATATATCTGCTCAAAAGAAGTTGGATTTGAGTAACCACTAAACATTGTGGAAAAACGTCTGTGAATGAAGCACCAAACTCTAAGACGAGCTCAACAGAGGAAGAAATTATATTTCTTTTTTGACAAAACCTGCAGATCTGAGACTTCACAGAGAAATTATTTTTTATGTTTTCCTTCTATAATAAAATGCTCTATTTTAGATGTTATTCTTTCTTTTTTTCTTAAAAAGGCATTCATTTTGTTATGTTTATATAGACACTCTGATTGAAATCAAAGAGACGCTTCTTTTAGAAAAGCTACCATTCATTAATTTAGATTTTCATTTGTCAAGGTATTAAAAGTTTATCTTACTTAATTTGTTTTTAAGCTGTCTGAAGTGTTTTTTTGAACAAACCCTTTCCATTTACAAAAACAAATGCAATATTATAAAATAGCTAATATTAATGTCTACGAAGAATGGAGCATTTCGGCATCTGCAAGAATCCATATGAGGTAGCATAACTATGTTATGGAATCCTGATAAGACTAATCGTAATTTCTTTAGAGATTGAAATAATTGGGAAGAAGGTGAATTCAGATTCAATGTTTTATATTAATTAGCTTTTATGGTCTAACTTCCATTCAAGCAAGAGAGAATTTGCTGAAAATCATTGAAACTTCTTAATGTTTGATACACACTACAAAAAATGGTTGATTAAGAGGATTTTATTTCAATTTTAAAGTGAGGTAAGTGGTCTAGGAATTAGGTGGATCATAGATAAAAGTTTTATGCATGGTCTTCTAATAGTTTTATGTAGTGAGGTTGGACTTTGTTGGACAAGTTTTTGATATTGTTAAAATTTACAAGATTATATAATTAACTTATAAGTTCGAACATTGATAAGATTATATAATTGATCTATTAGCTTATAAATAAATGTTTAAAAGAAATGAAAAAAACAACTTTTTCAAGTTTGAATTATTGTGATTGAAGAAATAATACTGTTGTATTAGTTGGACAAATATTTTGGTACAAGAAGATATTAATTAGAAGTAGTTAAAGATCATGAGCTTCTTTCACAAATAGTTAAGTGCTCATAGAAGCTTCAATGAGATTAATGAACTTATCCTTCCTCTCAGAAAAACTTCAATGAATTTAATGAGCTTACCCCTCCTCCCAAGAAAACTAATTGGAAGTCTCAAACAATTAGAAAGTAGTTTGAATTATTTCAAAAATATTTTGACTAATGATGAAGAAAATTTCGTAAGGATGCACAAACATTGATGTAACAATTTGACTACAAAAGTGGTAAAAGATGTAATTTTAGCAATTTAATTATTTTGAGAAAGATAAATCCCCTAGTCAATATGGATTCCAAGATTTTTAGTTAAAAGGAATTTTGGGACATTGTAAAAAAGCATATGGTGAAAGCAGTTAGAGAATCTACAATCCGACAAATCAATTCTAATGGATATATGTTCTAGCGGTAATTTCAAAAGCATATATTTTAGGTCCATTTCCTTGTGTAACATGTTCTATAAAATTATTTCAAAATTTATGACCAATTCACTGAAGTTAATCCTTTCAAATTTAATTTCTATAATTTCTAAATAGCATAGTGGTTTTGTTCATAGGTTCCATATTTTGGAGGGAATTGTGATTGCTCAAGAAATAATCAGCTTGGTGAAATATTAAATGACTGAATGGGTGATAGTTAAGTTGAACATGATTAGTGCCAATGATAGGACCAATTAAGTTATTTTACAAAAAAGTACATAAATATTTTGTATTTTCAACTTATTCAAGGGATAGGACTCATGGTTTAGTAAAATCTACCAAATTCTCTATTTTTGAACAAGGGAGGCACATTTCCCTTATTCATTTTAATTGTAGAATACTTGATTTTATGGCTACATCATTTGAATTTTTAGAGGAAGATCAAGAGCCTTGATATTGGACACAATGAACATAAAACATCTAATTTTTAGTTCATTGATGATGTATTGTTGAAAGGAGAGGCTAGTGTAAGGAAGGCTAGAAAGCTCAAAGTGTCCTTAGATTTAAATGGAAGTGAAGAAAAATACAAAAAATAGAGTAAATTGATTTTTTTGCATTAAACTAACATATTTCTCTATAATTGTTGTTTAAGCCAGGGGATGGATATAAAGCCAAGTTTTTTCCCTGAACTTATTTGTGGGTGCCAATCTTTTGAATATAGAAACTCTATGGATCTCTAACATCCTTTGTTGGATAGTAAAATAAAAGTTTGGAAACTTCAAATAGAATATATAGCTCTCTTTTGATAAGATAATCATGTTGATTCAATCAACCTTTAAGGAAATGACCTCTACCTCCTTTTAGTAATGTCATTTCCAATCAAAGAAGAAAGGGTGATTAGGATAAGTCAAATAAATTTTTTATTAAATGGATGTTTAGGGAGTGATCAAGTCCCTTTAGTGATTTTGGAGAAAATTGATTGTCCCTAGGAAAAGAGGGGTAGGGATTAGAATGAACAAAAATATGAATTTTTTTTTTAGAGTTTATTTTAAATAAACAAGAATTTAATAATGTGAAAAAAACATCTAATTTCCATTTTAAAGGATCCTACATTTATAATTTGATAATTGAATCTATGCAAGTAACTAAAAGCATTTCTTAAGGTGGGATGTTGGTAGAGAGAATGAAGTTATTTTTAAAGAGGTTCCCAAATTCAAATGATTCCCCTCATTCAAAATAGTGAGATAAAGGATTAGTGTTTGAGTGTACAAATTGGATCAAAAGTGATTAATTATATTGATAGAAAAATACTTCTTGTCGATATTGGCATGGTGTGATGGTTTAACGGTGGCATTGTTGTTCTTTCCACCAATGTTCAAACCCTACTAGGGTGGTATTTTTGAGTGGTTGTATTCTGGGTCATAGCTCTGGTTCAAAAGTGTTTACCCCTTGAATAAAAAAAATATTGATAGAAAAATAGCTACTTAGAAATTTCATAAAATAAATGTGCCTATTAATGAAGATTGTACAAGATGGGGCTATGTTCTAAATTATATCGTTGATAAAGGTGTTGAGAGAAAATTTTGAAAAGGAGGAATAGAAATTTGGACATATGAAGGTTCTAAAGATAAATTTTGATAGGGCATCTCAAGTGAATATGGACTAAAATATTCATGGTGATGTTGGAATTTTTGTGAAACTTCGGGGAATGTATCTACCATCATGTTGGCAAAGCAAAGTCATGTTAGATAAAGTTAAAACTTGTCAAGGAAAGAGGGTGGCAAATTTTGTATTGATAGTCTCTCCCATGATGTGATATCTAAGAATAATTGTATATATTTGATGTTGAATAAGACTATAGATTACTACAAAAATTTGGATTAAGGAATTGAGGTGGATTGAATTGTGCCCTGTGAGAATGAAGAAAAATAGATGTTTATTAAATGGGTAGTTTAGGTGTAAATTTCAATTCCCATAGTAAATAAATTGTAAAACCTTTTACTTAGCTCTTGATAAAAAAAAAATTGGGATGGTTGGGGGTTTCATTTTGCATTCCTCTTTCCCCTTTCCTTTGAACCTCATCCATTATTATCTTTAATTACAAAATCAGATAGCAAGAGCATGAGGTCAACTGTAGTGATCATTGTTGTCTTTATTTACATTGTGTTCCTTTATGAGGAAAAGAATAGTTTTTTTTCCTTCCTCGTGCTATAATTCATCATCCACCAATGCCCAAAAGGCTTCACATTTCATTAACAAGCCTTAGATAGAGCATGAATAGAGTAACACCACAAGGTATAGTTTCCATAAATATCTTATCTTTATTTTATGTATATAAAATAAAATTAGATTTGGATATCTATTGTTATGATTTTTTTCGAATGGTTGATTAGATGTGAAAATATGAATGCTTGAATGAGAAACTAAATTTGGAATGATTTATTTTCTATTTTGAAAAAATAAAAAAACAGTTCTTGGTTTTGGAAACTTGTAGTGGAATGGAACTTGGTAAGCCATACCCTCAGCTAACTATGAATTCTTGTTCATTTTGAAAAGTTCATGGAAGATTGAGGATGGGCAGCCACCTTGAAACATTCTATTTGGGATTAGACAATATTCATTCACACACAAATTTTCATTGGTTTGGTTTTAGGAATTTGTTTAAATTTCTATATTCATGATAATGGAAATATTGAAATCTATGAGAATGGTTATGTCATGATAAAAAAATATGTATGTCAAGTCTTTCTTTTATTTTTTTTAAGCTAAAGTTGATATATGGGTTACATGGGATAGATAGATGTGAATGGTACATGTGATACATTAGTACATTTTATTTAGGTTTTAATTACTCTTAGCAACACCAACTAGGTAGAAAGGACAACATAATCATATCTAATCATTTATAGTATATTTCTTTAGGATAATATATCTTATTTTTATTTCTTAAGTAAAGAATAGGAAGGATTAGATTGTGAAAAATTAATATTCATTCAAATTTTTTTGTATACTTCTTGCTTCTTCAACTTTGTACAAATATTTATATAAGTTTCTCTTTTGATATCATTTATCTCTCTCCAACTCATTTCAATAATATGTTATGGTTGACAAGTGTATTTTTTTAAATTGTGTTATGAATAAGCTAAAAAAAGGTGTTATGTGTGTATGTATGTGAATGATATGGTTGATGTATGTTGGTATTAAGTAAATTATTTAAATATTATATATCAATCATGATGATTCTCTCTCCCTATGCTTGATGTTTGTTGATAGTAAATATAGTAATCAAACATTATATAGATATGATTACAAATCATGTGTTCTATTTCATGAGAATATTCTAATTACTCCTATAGTTTTAAATGATCTTTATGTGTTTATACTTTGATAAATTAAAATTTTTGTTATAGAAATTATATAGAGGAAACAAGATGATCTCATCCAAGGAGAGAAAATTTTCTCTATAAATAGTTCATCCATTGCATGTGTGGTAATGTCTTCTAGCATGTGTAATGAGTACAAATTTTTTTCTCTAATGTATATATATCCTAGTCCTATATAATGAGACATTTTCTCACATTATGTGGCTTAATATCTTATGCTAGCACAAACTAAGATTTGGCATTTTTAACCTAATTATGAGGTTCCCTAAATAGACATTTAAAGTGTTTAGGAAGACACCTTATCCCTAGGTTACTTGGTTAGGCATCTAAAAAATCTTATGTGGCCATGTGGAAACCTCCAATGATTTTTAAAAGGATACTAGATGGTAACTTGAGGCTTGATATTTCCCAAGACGATGTTATGAAAAGGTTCCTGTACACTTTGCACAAGAATTTAAAATATTTTAATTATATAAAATAAATATTTATTTATGGTACACTTAGGTGATGTGTTTATCCACATTAAATATTTATTTGGATCCCAGTGTAAATTTGTATGTAACATTGTGTTAGTTATTTTTATGTGTAGGAGGCATATTTAATAATCATTTATTATTTGCAAAAATGAGTACCAGAAATTAAATGGCGGGTCAATCATTTTTTGTACTCATGTTTTTGAGTCACATGGTTTTATCTTACCACTTGGTTGTATTTGTGCGATCTTAAATATATAAAAGAAGGAAAATGTTTAGTGGTTAAGGTAAGTTGGGTGAGTAGGGTGTCATTGCATTAATTTTCCTTTGTGAGTGCATATGTGAAGCATGGCATGGGGTGTGTGGTTACATGATGGGGTGTGTAGAGAGTGTGTTGTGGGAGCTTGATGTTTTAAAACTATCCATAGAAACTATATAAGTACATTAAAATGCTTTATTGTTGAATAATACAAAGAGTGTGGATGTTTTTGGAGGTTGGGATTTTTCTCTCTATGAGGGTTTTCCTAGGGTATATCTTGTGTTATCTTGTGGATTTTCTATTTAATCTTTGCATTATGATTATTTTTTAATTTTTTGTGTGTATTTTTCTCTCATGATGTTATATTGGAAATGGATTAATCATTCTACCTGTATTATGCAATAATTCCCTAATAACATATAGGAAGTACATGTCTTTTCCTCACTTCACATGCCTTAAACTATATCTTATAAAATCTCTTTTCTTTTCTCAATGGGTTACCTTTTTTATTTTGGTAAATCAAGGACATAAATGCAAGGGAGGGAAAGTGGTTGGTGTTGGTGACTAGAGTTGCAAGTTCCTAAATCTCATAAATTACTTTCTTTTAAGCCCTAGGGGTGTCAAACTCAAAAAGAAAGACTTCACACTTATGTTCAAGTAGGATAAATTGAACCAATTTACTAAGGTGGATAGGACGTCCTCCTTCACTTTTAGCTTTGTTATGCCAAGGATAGGATTCAATAAGGTGATATATTAAATAAAATTACAAGGAATGGACAATTTCCTTGCCACAAACTATGCCCATTACATAACATACCCATATTCAGTTGTTATGCATACATGTTTATCTGATCGTGCAAAGTTGAGAACCTTCACCAAAGTAGAAAAATATCTTACCATGAGAAGTTTTTGAGGATGTAAATATAAAAAATTCTATTGCTATTATGCAATTTTATACATGGAAGCTAGATAAAATAAAGACTGTACATAAGAAAAAAAAATATAATTCTTGGATTTTTATTATGTGTTGAAGTGATGGAATGTGGAGAAAATAATAGAATGGTGTCTATACCCATTTGGTCACAAAGTCACTAAATTCATTTAGCAGATGTAGTAGTGGAAAATAATTGTGGCACCTTAATAAAGATCTCATAAAATATATCATTTAAAATACATGAGAAGAATAGGTTCTAGAAACACATTAAAAAATATATTTGGAACTAAAAAATATTAAATAAGAAATAGTTAATAATCCTTGAGTAACATGAAAAATCCTTTTATTATTCAATAAAATATTAAAAATATGATACCTAGAATTTGAAATTAAAACCTTAAGGTTTCCTATGAATATCTCTTTTTTGTTGGCTTTGCAGATACTCTTTCAATTTTTCTATCCCCTTTCACAAATAAATATTTTTCCCTTAAATATCCTTGCAAATTTCAACCAAATGGAAGGTGTGTGTGATATTCATTAAAAGTCCAAATATATTTTGACTTGTACACAAAAAGGGATACACATGTTTGTTGGGAGTCATTTTTTTTATGAAACATACATTAGATAGTATCCAAGCATGCTTATATGTATCAAGGAAGCATGAGGGAATATTTTTTGGCCATTCATAAGTGTCTTTTACATTAATGATGAACTATATGTAAAGTATAATGGCATGACAGAATGCTTATAAAATTTGTAGAAGAACCCTAGAAAGTCATGTACCATTACTCCTAGTAGGTGAAATAATGTGGCATTGGGGGTTTTGAGTTGAAATAGCCTTTTTCAATGGGGTTTTTGAATTATTAGGAGACCACAAATCTTGTCACACTTTTTTCTAAATAGCTCATGAAACTTTCAAGAATTTTAATAAATTTGGAACCCCCCAATATAATGAACCTTAACATCTATGTTGTTGGGGGTTTGGGGGACTAAGATTTGACGCTACCCATTTTGAGATACCCAAGTAGGGACACATCCAAACCCATAATCATAATAAAATAACATAGTGAAAAGTGTTAGAGATCAAAGTTCGGTATGATCAAGGGAATAGTAATCTAGTAAGGAGGAACAAAAATTTGGTGTCAAAGGAAACTTAAAGTAATGTCAAGGAGTTGAATATTGAATGAAAATAATGATAGTAATAGAAATCTCAATAACCCAATAAAAGTAAGAGAAAGTGGAGGTTTATGGAAAGGAATGTGACGAAGGAGAACTTCAACATCACAACAAATGAAAAATGGAAAAGAATGGGAATGGGTGAAGGGTAAACTAGGATGGGAAAGCCTAAAACCATGATAAAAATAAAGGAAAAGGTAGAGTTTGGATGGATGTTGGAATAATGAGGATTTTCTTATTGATGTAGTTGTTGGCAACATGAGAATAAGGGATAAGCACAAGGTATACTATTATGCACTACAGTGTTGTCATTAATAGTCAATATTGTATCTTGATATGGAGATCATGATGCAGTTCATTTTGGTTGATTCTAACATATTTGGGGATTTTTGTGGAAGATAATTTTGCAAGAATTTTTTATCTGGTGAAGATAATTATGATGGAGATTGACTAAGTGTCAATTCTACTAATTTTGTGTAACAAAGCATTCAGTTTTTGGGTATGCATTGGTCTACGAATTAACATTTCTCTCTGCAATTCTAGCATAATGTTTTTGGTTGGAAGAAGCATCTAATTCCTGAATTCCATCTTGTTTTTTCTTTTGATTTGAAATTTATGAATGATAAAAGTTCAGCCTGATAGTTACAATCACTTCTTATATAGTCCATATAAGTTGGAGAGTCCAAACTTCTCTATGAATAGGATTTTAGCTTTGTGGATTTATGGAGATGTTGATAGATGTCAATAGAGTGTGAATTCCAGACGGCATAGTATTTTTGGGTCCACGTACATCCAAATATGGGCATACAATTGAAGAATTTTTGTATTAATTCTTATGTGATACCAACCTAATAGGTATGAAGGTATGAAAAGCTTAAGTATTGTAGAGTTATGTGGGAGCTATTATAGGTCTATGCCAACCTATTTCAATTTTTTTAAGGATTGAATCTTGGTGTGAGGCATGTGTGGAAGGATTTAAGTTTCCAAGTCATATATTGTATATTTTGTATGGTACATCTAATTAGGCTAACCTAATTGATGTTACGTTTGAAGAATATATATAAGCTAGATCAGTTTAATGTTTTGATGAATGTATAAAATAAAAGAGTGATGTGAATGATACAAATTGAGTGAATACACTACGAATTTAAGTTGTGAACATTGAGTAGAATATTAGAGTGATGTGAATGCAAAGGAAAGCAAAGTGTTGGATCAGAATCAGATGAAGTGTGTAAAGCCGATTTATTGAGCTTCATTGGAATTGTATCTCATGCATATGAAAAATGCAATTGTAATAGTTTAATCTAGGTTGTGAGCCGCAAAATTTTTTCTATCCCTCTTTCTTTTAGTGGATAGTGAGTCCACTTGTAGTGAACACTTCTATAAATATACTATAGCCGGTTATAATAGATTGTGAGCTAATCCTCACCATCATTTTTCCCATTCTGGGTTTTCCACATAAAAATACCAGTGTTCATGTGTTATGTGATGTTGTTGGATGTTTCATGCTTTCTTTCATTTACTGAAATTGAATATTCTAAGTGGATTGAATGTTTAAATGTTAGAATGGTTTAAAAGAATATTAATTCACCACCACCCCTCTTAGTATTTTGCGTGTTCAACAATTGGTATCAGAGCTTGGTTCCTTGGAAGGAGCTTAACCACTTAGGGAAAGTCTTAGAGGTTGAGAACATGGTTGTTACAATATTACCTACTCCTCTAGAAGAGATTTTTTTTATTAGATTCATAGAAGAATATTGCATGCTTAACAAAGATGGAGAACTCAATTTTTCCCTTGACGATCTAGAAAGGACCGAAGGAGAAAATAGAGATCTAAAATAAAATGTCAAAGAATAAAATGAATGCATAAAAAAATTGAGAGAGAAAATCAATAAGTTTAGAGAAAGGAATGAGGAATTCAATGAAAATTTGAAGCAAACAAATGAAACTATCACTGGTCTGAAGGTGCAAGTTGAAGAAAAGAAAAGAGTTGAGGAATGTATGAATGCAATGGTGAAAAAAAATTAGGAATGTACAAGGCTTGAACAAGAAGTGGTGAACCTAATATTAAATCTAGAGAAAGAAAGGAGTCATGAAGACAAATTCAATATGAGTTCTATAAAGCTTGATGAAATGGTTGCAAATCAAAAAGGCTCTAAAGATAAATAAGGTTTAGGATTTGAAAAGGGTGAAAGTTCAAAATCAATCAGACATCAAATACTAAAGACAAGAAGAATAATGACAATCAAATCTAGAATCAAAAGAATGAAGCTAGAAGAACATCAACCAGACAACCAAATGCATAAAGGTACCCATATTTTAATGGTTTATGTTACACTTGCAATAGATTTGGACATAAGGTAGTGGAATGTAGAAGAAGAATGAGTCAGAATATTCCACTTTTTTTGGTCAATGTTTTACATGCAACAAATTTGGTCATAGAGCTAATGAGTGTAGAAGTCAAATAATGAATGGATATAACAATGGTAGAATGGTTCAATCTTTCAAAGCCTATTGTTATACATGGTATGGATTTGGGCATAAAGCTAATCAATGTAGATCTAGAATGAATGGAAGGAATATTGATCAAAAGAATGTCATATTCTATAAATGCAATAGACCTAGACACATTTCTAAGTTTTGTAAAAGTAGAAATATGAAGAAGGATAATCCAGTAACGAAGAATGAACCAATAAAAAAGGTTGATCTGGTAGAGATAAAGGAGTGAATAAGATTTGGAGAAAGAAGGAAGAGACTAAGGTTAAGGATAAATCTATACCATCATTTGATATAGATTTTTCCTTAGGAAACTAAGTTGAGAGCTTTGGATTAGGGGGAGGTTTAATGGAAATATTTTATCCCCTTCCAAAGAAAATGGTGTTGATGCTTCAACACAAATATATGTGATGATCGACATGCTTGATCTATTGGTGGAGATCCTGAAATAAAATGTTGAAATGCATAAATTTGTGGAGCATCTAAAGCTAACTGTGCACATAGTGAAGGGTTTTTCATCTTTATTTTTTCTTGAATTCAATAAGAAATTGGGTTAGATTCAAAGGGTTATAAAGTAATCTCACTTAACAAAATTCATTTACAACAAACATTTGAGGAGGAGAGAAACAAAGAAAGGATTTGGATTGGTCAAGGTAATTTGTGATTTGGTGCATTCAAATCCTAGTTTGGCAAGTGAAAGAAAAGGTATTTACAATCTTAGCTTTTCCCTAGTTTCTCAGAGAATTATTTTGAAATAAGTTCAAATTCATTTTGCAATGGAAATAATGAGGGTAATTGAGGTTACTGAGAAGCCACAACCTAAGTTCAATAAATACCCTGCTAAATCCATAGAAGACAACTTGTTAGGTGCATTTTTGCATGTTCCATATGGACTTTTACCTACAAAAGATATAATGATTTATATTCATGTGGAAAGATAGAGAAATATGTTCACACTAAGCTAGGATATGTGTGGGTGAAAGAGCTTACTGGAGATAAATTTTCCCTAAAACCATAATACTAAAACCTAGTCATGAAGAAACTTGGTGTATGGCAATGGTTTCCAATTTTTTTCTTTGATTGTACAAATGGGTTAGGATTACATTAAGAAGAATTCATAATAAATTTATTTGAACCGACATGCCTTGGATGATTACAAACAATGTGATTAGAGATCTTGTAGGTCTATGATCCATTGGACTTGTTCTAATACTAAAAGCGATTAAGAATAAGGTTGTAATGGACCTCACAAGTGTATTATATGACAAGATTTCTTTAACAGTAAACATTAGAAATCCAATTGTGAAGTATGTAGCTATGTTTATTGGTTACAAAATTTACTTTACAAATAGAGAAACCTCTATATCTACCATCGCAATCAATGTTGCATATGAAATGGTGGAAAAGGGAGTTAACTATGATCTTTGTGAATTTCTAAGACAAAAGTTAATGGAGAACTTGAAACAAAGGAGAAGAAGTATCCATTCAAGTATGGAACCTTGGTTATATGTCTACTTTTATATTTCATAAAGGAACTCCCCATAACTAAAAGTGTGGAAGGGTTGCAAGGTATACCCATTTCTCATTAGATTGGAGACCTTTTGAGAAGTCTTGGTGAGGCAAAGGCACAAGATGAGGCTCTTGTTGATTTCTTTGTAGTTTTTCAAAAGAGAATGCATGAAAGAGATAGAATTCCTAAGAAAATGGTAGAGATGTATCAGAATGATATCACATTCCTAGTATCAATAGATGAGTGCATCATGGAAGTAGTATAACCAAGGACATTATGGATCCCTGAGTTGGGATACAATAACAATGAATGAGAGATTACTAGTTTGGATGATATTTTGTTGAAGAGTCCAAAAGATACCACTAAAGCAAGGTATGGCGCCTATGAATAAAAATACATGGAGGTTCATATGGAGGAGATAAAACTATAGATAAAGAAGAAGGTTGAAAAGATGGTTGACAACAATTTTTAGAAATTCACAAATTGGAACAGAGCAGGTAGGGGATGGATCTCTGGGGATCTCATTGGGCATGGAGATATGGTGGAGGCGGGCTACCTCATATGTTCAAGAGTCCTCACAGGACTAAGAGCCTGGAGAGGAGAACAGAGTAGGAGTTCCTCTGGTAGGGAGGAGTCATCTTGTTGGGATGTGTGGGGGAGACGGGCTTGAAGAGGACACTACAGTAGCACCACTTGGCCTACCAGGAAGGAACAAGACAAGGGTGGTGGGGGAGGGATATGGGAGTAGGCATTGAGAGAAAGGAGTGGGAGGAAGGATGAGTTGGTTCACCAGGAGAGATTTTGAAGCTACACAGGAATTGAGCAAATGTGAAAGAGGGTTGACATGTTGATCACAGGATAATGGAGGAAATAGAAAGGAAGAATGTTTTTGCTTGGTTCACATGTGAGGAGAAGAAGAAAGAAGCCACCAGAGCTATTGTCGGAGAAGGAAAGCATACTGTAGCGTGGGGGCTCTAGATGAAGGAAAATAAAGAAACCGACTAGTAGGACGACTCTCCATGGAGTTGGATGTCGCACATTCAATGTTTTGTGGTGCTTGGAGATGTTGGGGCGGGCCATGCAGTGGGAGCAGATGAGATGGGGCCACCATTCTTGGGGCTATCATTGGAATTGGTGGTGTTTTGGAGTTGATGTGAAATGATTGAAGATAAGGATTCCTGGCAATTATGGAGATGTCTTGGTGAGAGACAAAGGCCGATTGGAGAGGTGTGGTGTGAGAGAATTGTACTCGTTTTTTTTATGTCTGGTGCAGTTTTCACGCCAATTTGGACCTATTTTAGTGACCTAAATTTTATGGATTTTATCCTTCATAAATAGGCCCCTAAACCCCTTTATTATGCACCCCAAGTCCTATTTTAAACATTTTCTGAAACTACAAAAGGCATTGAACTTTGCGAATTTTATTAAATTAATGCCCCTAAATTAATGGATCTTGATAATTTTTGTTAGAACCCATTCGCCCTTGGGAAAATGGGTCCCCTTTAAGATATCATATTCAATTTTTGAACAATTTTTTGGTGGAAATTCAAAGTCCTAAATTCAAGTTTTATGTGTCGTCCTTTGAATTTAATAATTGGGAAATTATAAAGGAAGCCTATAAATCCTAGTATTTTCACCATTTTACACTAGGTTGAAAAATAAATCAAGAACTTCTTCATAATATTTGAATTCAATGTCAAGGAGAGCATTCAAGCAAGAAAATTTGAAGTCTTGGAGCAGCATTTCAATTATTTTTGTAGGTCTTCAAGCTCATTTTGTGATGAGTGGTCAAGCATTGTTCATGATTAAAGATTTATGCCTATGGTGGACCATGATGAATTCTAGGTCTTGGGACATGAAACTATCCATTTCACTTTATCTAATGACTTGTTCCCTAGTGATTCCATCTTCTATCTTTATTCTACTAGCTCCTTAAAGCAAGGTATATTTAGAGTTTTGATCTATTAGGGGATTTGACTTCTCCTAACTAGGTCTTATGTTCATCATTCAAGTTCATTTAGGGATCTTATTCTAAAACACTTGAATAGGGTTTCTTTGCATGTTACCTCTTAGAAATATTAGACACACTTAAGGTTAGGGATCACATAGACATTCAGATTCCAAATCTATATTTTTCATCGAGGTTTAATTACCAAACCTGGTGTTTGATCGAGGAAGATCCCCATACAAAAAAACAAAAATTTCAATTTTTGATGCAAGTACAGATTCAAGAGCGGAAATTGAAAGGTACATAGGCTGGAAGAGCACATCAGGAGCTACAGAAATAGATTTTGAATTTTTTGAAAACCCTAGTAGGACCCATTCACCTTAGGGAAAATGAGTTTGAAAGGACACTTAGCAACAACATTTTGGTGAAAGGTGAAAAAATACTTAACCTCCTCAAATTTTCCTAAAATTTCTAGGTTTTGTTAGATTAAGGTTTAATCTTTTGATTTCAAGTGTTACTTTTCTTTTTTGGTTTATTTACTATTTTTAGTCTTTCTCCCAAAAGTGTTTTTTTAACTTAGATCTTCCCCATCCTAGATCATAAGGAAAAATTCAAGATCTCCATCAAGGTTGACTCACTTATGAGTTGAAAGTCAACCTTGGCTTAAGGGATCTCTTTTTCCTAATGAGATAGAGGGAGATAGGTGCATTATACCCCATTTTTCTGTTTCTATTTATAGTTTTGTGAACCCTCATTTGAATAGAAGGAACAAAAATCCCTCCATTTCATTTTGGTGAACGTGACGTTCTTACACTATAAACTTTCTAAATTTGGAGTCCATTCAAATCCTAGATCTAGGATTTAAACTACTTTGCATTCCCTTGCATTGATTTACATCTCATTTAGGGTTGTTAACCTTTCATTAGTTTTCATTTCATTTAGGGTTTTAGGTTTACATTTTGCATCCTTTAAAATCTAAAAACTTCAAAAATTTGCATGCATATTACATTAATTTTTCATAGTACTTGCATGTTAGTGTGTTTTCAATCATTCATATTCAAAAATTGACTCAAAATTGCATTTCAAAAAGTTTTATATTGTTCATCATTTTTCATTCATTGCACTTGGATTTAGACATCAAAATCTAGAAAAAATTTCTACTGAAACCACAGTTTTCCACCAGAAATAGGAAATCCTAGCTATAGGATTCAGACTCAGATTTAAATTTGTCAAACCCTTGTGTTGGGACCCATTCACCCTAGGATGAATCTATCCATGTACTAGTGGTAGATCAAATTTCTTAGATCATTTTTAGGTTTGTTTCTACATTTATTTTTTGAACATGCTACATCTGCACTTTTAAAATCTAGAACTGTTTTATTTGAATATTAGAAAAAGTTATCCTTTTAGTCAAAATTTGGTAAAAATTTAAAAAAATATTAGATTATTAAATATTTTTGGTTGTTTATTTCATCATTTCATTGCATTAGATAAGTTAGTTTTCAATTTTCAAACATTAGAAACCATGATCCATAAAAATAATAAACAAGAAACTACATGTTAAACGGTAAACCTTGGAGAAAGCATAGTTATTCCCCAATCCCTTTCATAGTGATGACTTTGATATGTTAGATGAATTCCTTGAGGACATCATCTCGCATGGATCATCCACTAAGGCTTGTTATGGAAAACCAAAACCAAGAGAAGTTAATGCAATCACACCTCAACTTACCATTTACCCACTCTCACATCAATAAACAAAAATTCAAACCAAACTTGTGCTTATCATAGGACCACCCTAAACTAGAATTTGATGAAAGAAAAGGTGATATAAACCCATCTTACGGTCGATCCATCATCTCGCAAGCTCCACAAAAATTAAATACCTACACACAGAAGAACAAGGAAAATTGTTGGGCTTGTTTTGGGGCTTGCCACAGTCAAATCCCCTTTTGGTGTTTCCACCTCCACGGATAGCCAGAATAGCAATTACAGATAAAATAATGTAGACATTTTAAAATTTCATGAATGATACTACACACTGGCATCTAATATACTAACATCATTTCATCTGAAAATCCATCCTCTTTTCGCTTAATTGATTAAATTAGTCTAGCTATTTAATTAATTACATCATTTTCATCTATTAATCTAATTAATCTGATAAGGTTAATTCCTACCCCTTTCATGCTAACCTTTCATCTTGCTAAATTGGATTAATCAAAATATTCAATTTAACACGCTAAGTCCTCTCATTTAAATTAAATAATCTTAATTATTTAATTAAATGTCATTTTGATCCCTTTTCATTAAATAATTTAATTATTTAATGGATATCCTAAATTCCACTAATTTGCATAATTCAAACTTTGTTTTAATTATCAAATTACTAATTAATTCTAACTGTCCCACTTGCAAGGGAATATTCCTTTAGAATATTCCTCCTTTGCATATTCTTCAAAAAGAGAATATTCTCATAGAATATTCTTTCTCTCTTCACTCATTTGAAAAAAAGGAATTTTCTTCCTTGTAACAAACTTTCAACAAACTTCTTGAGAAAGTTTTGAAAGTGTGCTTCTTTGCATGATTGCAAGCCCTTGATTAAATATCATCTTGCATTCTCAACCCTTGATGGGAATCCATGATCCATGCCTCCATTTTCCTTCCATCTTGACCATTGATTGGTTCTTTCAATCTTGACCATCAGTTCCTTTTATCTATTATATAAATAGACCTTTCATCTATTGAATAGGGGTCTACCTTTTCAGTGTAAACTTATGTTGTTGAAAATCACATCCATTTGCACTCACATTTTATGTTTTAAAATCATTTTAGGTTATTTTACATGCATTATTAGCTTAGAGCATCCATTAATTGCTTCCATGGTAACTTAGGTGCATCCATTTAGCATATTTTGAAACTAGGGTTTCAATATTTTGAATCTACATACATTTAGAATATCTTTTCATACACTCATATAGATCATCTTAGTTTTTATCATGTTAAAATAGCTTTCATCATACATTTTACAACACATATTTCATCGGTTTTGTCAATTCTCTTCAATAGAATCGATCAAAATAGGATCGTTATCCAAGAGATTGGGAAAGGGTCACCATTCCACATCAATACGACACCACTCCCCCAATAGGATAAGTTTCAATGTCTTATATTAGATGTTTATTAATCTTTCATGTTTTGAATGTTAGTTTTAATGGCTTCTTTGTAGTCTTTGTTTAAATTGAATGATCTTATTGGGACTAATGCATAATGGCTTAAATACACTTTGAATGCTCATGGATCAAGTGTAGTTAACCTATACTATGTCATTGGTCATATTTTGGCATTAGAAGGATGGCTCAACCAATCGAATATGATGAATTTTTCTCTAGATTCTCGTTTTCCTAGTTTTGTAAGTACAATGATGATTTTGGAGGCTACAGTGATGCCTTTGTTAAGCATCGCCATATAGCAATGCCCTTTTCTAGATTATAGCCGCACTTGATTAAAACAACAATGCCTGTTAAAAAATTGTGACACTAATACTTTTTAGAGGTATTGAAGATTTGAAAACAGCGACACCTCCAAAATAGCGATGTTATCGTCATCTTTGTTTTACTACAGAGTGGCACTTTTTTCACCAAAGCGATGCTTTTTTGAATTAGGTGACAACTTTGTAAATAGTGATGCTTTTTACTAGTAAGCAAAAACGGTGACTAAATTTTAGCATGTGCTTTAAATTTTTTATTTTATCTACTCTTTAACATGTTATTGACTTCTAGCTTTTTTTATTTTAGGCTAACTAGTTTTGCAGGTTTGATCAATAAAATTTGAAGTGGAGGATCATATTGTCATTTGATTATAATTGTAAACAAGTGTTTCGACACTTATGGGGAAATTATAACCCATTTTATGATGCTTTATTTCATGTTTTAGGACCAACTATATTTATTTTGGGTTTAAAATTAATGCTCAAATTGGTTAAAATTGAACCCTCATATCTTCATTTTGTGATGTTGGCTTAAAACTAAACAATCTAAAACACTTTGTTTGGTCCTTAAAATGAATTCATTATGATTTTCAATGTTAAAATGAGCATGTGTCTGATTTGGTTGTGTATGCTTGTTGTGTGTATCCTCTCCCCTTGTGCTTCGTGTGATCTTGGGTGAAGAAAAAAAAACAAGTATACATTTTCTTCTTGGAAGCACCTATCCTCTCCCCTTGTGCCTTTTGGAAATATTGGGTGACAAAAGCATTTTAATCCTCAAACAAGTGTTACCTTTAGAGGACCTACCTCCTAACTTGTGAGAGGGAATGACCGAAGCGGTGCTTTCATTTTGGTCTGCTATATAAATAATTGGTTGTGACTAAAGTCATTAACCTGCTAGTGTTGATCTCCTATATCGACAAATGTCTCCCTTAGTATCTTTGTGATGCATTAAAACCCTTAGATATTTATAAGGGTTGGGAGGCC
>VDFB02274714.1:26925280-27184422 GCA_007258455.2 Sequoia sempervirens
CGTGGTGAGGAGCGCGTCATTCGAATTTCAAGTCAAACGGAGTTGTGGAAGTCTCAGAAGCAAGCAGTTACTATTAATAGTAAGCCACCTCCAGAAACATGCTATAAATAGCAGGTCAGCACAAGGCATCAGCAGGTACAGGTCAAGCAAGTGATGAAGACCCTATGGCGCGAATTTCAGATCAAACGGAGTTGCAGAGAATGGAAAATCAAACACTATTTTTAGCAGGCCTAGGCAGAGAAATTAGGGTTTCCTAAATTCAAGGGCGAAACACGACAATCATGCGAAGGTAGCTTCCAGCCACGATCAACACCCCTCAGGCAGGCAGCACACAAACTTTGAGCAAATTCTGAGCAATTACTATTTTTAGTAAGTTGCTAAAAATAGCAGGTATCAGGCATCGGCAGCTTACCCACACCTCGAAGTTCAAAACAAGGCAAAAATCAAGTTTTTCGGAGTCAGGAATTAGTTCGAAGCACAGAATGAGGAGAACTTTCTAAAAATAGAAAGTCAGGGCAAATTAGGGTTAGCGGGAGAAAATCACCCTAAATTTGGCAAAGGGCACGAAACACGTCAAGTTTGATAATTTTTCAAGTCCGGCACCAAAACTTTGCTATAAGAAGCTGAAGGTGGATGAAAACTCTGAGAAAGCATGAAAATGGAAGCTTGCCTAGGGAAATGCGCCCAAGCTTGAGAAGATAAGGGAGTTTAAAATTTTCCTAAGTATTCCAAATTTGAAGCTCAGCATGTCAAAAGCGCCCTTGAAGCTGAAGACCTTGAAAATTCTCTAAATACTTCAAATTTGAAGCTTGACCCTTGTTTTGTGCCTTGACTTCTAGGGAGGTTAGAAAATTGTTTAAGTGTTCAAAATTGGAAGGCCAAGGTATAATGTGCGCCTAGCTTTGAGGAGGGGTTTAAAAAATTCTACTAAGTGATAAAATTGGAAGCAGGGTACCTCAAATGCGCCCACCAAGGTTAAAAGTTGAAAAGGTTCTAAGTGTTGAAATTGAAGCCTCCATGGGTCAAATGCGCCCCACCTTGAAGAACTTCAAATTTGCCTAAGGGTTAAAATTGAAAACTCCATGATTAAAATGCGCCCTTGAGGTTCAAGTCTTGAAAATTGACTAAGGCGTGAAATTGAAAGCTCCCCCTTGCATTTGTGCCCTTGAGTGTAGAGATTCAAATTTTGCCTGAGTCATGAGATTGGAAGTACATGACCCCATTTGCGCCCAAGGAGAAGAAGGCACTTTGAGGTTTTCTAAAGCACTTAAATTTGAAGAAGAGGCCTCTACAAGCGCCTTAAGCCTGAGGAGTGAGTTAGAAAGTTTTTTCTAAGTGTTGAGAATTTGAAGCTCAAGGCTTTATTTGCACCCTAGCTGAAAAGAGGTTGGTTGAAGATATTCTAAGTGCTTGAAATTGAAAGCTTAGCCAGTCATATGTGCCTAGCTTGTGAAGGTGCAAGAAAAATATTCTAAGTTATGAAAAGTGGAACCTCCATGGTAGAAATGCGCCCTTGCCAAATGGAAGTCGGGTAAAATTTCTAAGTGTTGCAAATTAAAAGTAGCCCCTTTCATTTGCGCCCCAGCTTCAAGGAAGAGATGGAAAATTTTCTAAGTGGTTGAAAATGAAAGTATAGGGGGTGAAATGCGCCCCACCTTGCCAAGGTAGTGTGCTAGCTAAAAGTGTTCCAAAGTGTTCCAAATTGGGAGAAGACCCCTCCATATGCGCCTGGAAAGAGAAGAAGAATTTGAAATTTTTCTAAGGGTTTTAAATTTGAAGTGCACCTTTTAAAATGCGTCCAACAAAGGGTGGGGAAGTCCTTGAAATTTTCTAAGTTATGAAAACTAGAAGCTTGCCTAGCCATATGCGCCCTCAAGGTATTAGAAGGCAAGTGGAGATTCCAAGGTGTGATGCATGCAAAGTGAAAGATTCCAAGGCGTTGAGCTAGGAAATATGCTAAGTATGGAAAATTTGAACCTCAACCCCTTGACTGCGCCTTTGATTTGTGGAGAGATAAAATATTCTAAGTATGTGAAACTTGAAGTGTGACCCTCTATTTGCGCCTTAGCTTGGAGTGCATGAAATCTAAGGCGTAAAAAACTCAAAGTGTGAAGTATCAAATGCGCCTTAAAGAGTGAAGCATCATATGCACCTTAACAAGAGGGGGAACACTTGAAAGATTTTCTAAATGTTGAAGCTAGAAGTTGGGAGTCATTAATGCGCCTTGAAGAAGGAGTTATAATATGCAAAGTTGCCTTGGATATTTCGTTTAATGACTTCATCTTGCTCAAAAATGAAGGATGAATGGCAAATTTAAAATTATGCCCAACTCAGAGGAATTGAATAAAACCTTGGATAAAATTATTTTCCTAAGTTGAAATTTTAAAAAATTAAAATGAACCCGTTCGTCGGTAGACACATGAATTTCACATTTTCTGAAGGCAAACTTTTTTGGGTATTGAATTTTTGCAACGAGGAAATGATTTCAAAGCTTTCCACACTCCGCTGGAAATTTTGAGATGAGGATTTTTGATGGACGCTAGGTGAATGGAATTTTCTAGGCATAGGATTAAAAAAGTTTCTAAGTATGAGAAAAAAATGTTCAAGACGGATGCTTGGGTAATTTGTGATGAAATTTCTAAGGGGAAAATCTGGCCAAGGCACGAGAAATTTGAAGATGAAGTGAAATTTGAGAAAAACGATGAACTCTACTGGGTCTAAAGATCACTCGGACCTAGGCAGTCATAATATGGATGTCAGGTAAGTTGGGTGATTTTATATTATAAAGTGTTCTGATGCTCTTCTTTTTTTATTGGTTTTGCAGGATGCACGCCGGGGCCAGAGCACGATGAATTGAAGTGATAAAATCATGAAGGAAGATGTTGGGAGAAATGGCTAAGTGTTGGAGTTTCTCCTTGAGGACTCAAACATGCACTCAACTCAGAGAAAAAGATGACAAGAAAATATTTCTAAGTCCAGGATAAAAGAAAAGATGAAAACCCAAGTGTTGAAAATCATCATCAAGCAGAAGAATGAAGTTGTCGCCTTGAAGTTAGATCGAGAACGTGCCTGTGGTTGAATTTATTTGATCAAGTCTGCAATCAAGAAAAGAACAGTGTGAATGCGTTTCAAAGAGGGAATCTTCTAGAAGAATGATGGACATTAATGGCTCATTTATTACCCCACTCTCCATTATGGCGGTTTTGGTGAATCTTGTTTGAGGTGGCACAATAAGACCCATCCCGGCCCGATGCTGTCGAGCGTCCGGATTGGACTTGGCCAGCTATAAAAGGGGGAGTCCCCCTTCATTTGTACATTCATGGGACAGTAGAATTAGAGTAGAAGTTAGAATAGAGAGACAAATTAGAAGTAGCTTAGTGTAGATTGATAGAGTAGTTGAAGAAGGAAAGTTTTTCCTTAAAACTTTGTAAGAAATTGTTGTGAACACTCTCCCAATAAAAGAATTTTCATTGATGATGAATTTTGTCTTTTGTTGTGAGTAGCTAGCAAGGTTTCTTCGTCCTTCTGATTCAAGTAGTGACTTAAAGTAGAATAAGTTTCATTTCATGCAAGCAGTAGATGTTAGTTGTGGAATGTGGTCTTCAATTTGAGCAAACTCCGTCTATCCATACCACTAGTGTGTTTGCTGATGGTGAATGCGCCTTGTGTGGTCGACTGGAAACGTTGTGGGCCTAACTTCAATCACAGTTTGAATGATGGTATGCGTCGTTGTGATGGTATCTTCATGCTAAGTTGTGTCCCGAACACCTTGAGCTACTCTTTGAAGATTGCACCGGTTAAACTGGAAGCGATCCGAGCGAACAAGCGAGCACAGTTGAAAGCTTGTGAGTGATATATGTCCCGCCGTGGAGTGCGACTCTGAACCCTACAACCACTTTCAAATTGATACTTCGGTCAGAATAGGAGCAGGTGCTTCATTGATCATCTGGTGGCAAAACCCTTCCTTTCTTGTTGAACAATTCCGTAAGAATCCCCTTGAAATACCAACAAAATCACATCAAGCCAACTGAGACTATTCGCACTGAAGGAACCTTGGAGTTACATGTATGATCTATCTTGCAATCTTAGCATGCAGGAAACTTTGTTCAAGAGAGGATAGAGTAGCCGTTGGTGACTTTGTCTAGTTAGTCGCGGTCTAAAAACACATCAACAGTGCCTCTTCATAAATTTGATTATTATTTAAATAAATGAAGTGCCTCTTCAATAATATCGGTCTCCTATAAATTTGATAGCCGTTTAGGCTCCATCAAATTTATCCATTATATCGTGGCTGGAAGAATTCTCTAGACGCTGCTATGAACATCAACAACCAGTACCAGAACCGGCAACTTAGAATATATGTAGTGAAGATTGTTTAAAATACTTGAATGTGGATATGAGAAAGTTTGAGAAATCTGATCTTACCATTAAGGGTTTTGATAATATTGGTTGATAATCTATAGGCATTGTTTGGATTCCTATTATGGCTGGTCAACTTCCTATTAATACACCGTTTCATGCTAGTTAGCTTATAATTTGTTATTGGGTTGCCCATTAATTATGATTCATACTTCTGAGGCTGTATTTATTTGGGGATAGGCTGTATTTATTTTTATTGAGCAATATATAGATCTATTTGATGTATATATATGAGATTTGAAAGACCTAGTGCTAGGAATGACATCCAACTGCCAAATTTTATCCACTAACCACCAAAAACATCACTATGGTATACACTATTCATTGTACAGAAAAATGCCTTTTTAATTTTGACATCAATCGAGTTTCCTTTCATAGGGGGTGTGAAATTACATCAGTTGCCTTTTTTTCTCTTTGGGGATGAGAAAATTGGGCATCACTATTACCAATGTAGCGGAGATGTAGTCCAAGCTCAAAGTGTATCACAAATACATCTCGGATGGATTTGAGTGCATCCCAAAACCATGCCAATATACGGTGTGCCAAAACTTTTATCCATATATGTGCATGGAAGCTTCATTACATTTTATGCAAAAAAATGATGATGTTTGTTTAGGTCCAAGTAGGGAACTAATTAGATGCTCTAACAAAGGGGAAAATGTGTTGTTAAATAAAAGGCTGTAAATGTGCTAGCATTTAAGTATAAGAAAAAATGTTTATAGAAATTGTAGAGAAACAAATAATAGACAGCCAAATTATACATTCAATATTCTCGACTTCCTCTTCTTCTTTTTTCCTAGAATTGGCGTATAAGAATGAAAGATGAAAATAGCTTACAGTTGATGAGAAAAAATTAGAAAATCACAGAAAGAAGAAAGCAAATTCAGCTAAGATCCTGCTTTGTACCTGGTTCCAACAGTGGAAACCTCTCATCATTTAAGGTAGCCTCAGAACCATTCAGGAGTGTCCAAGATGGGATTCGTATGTTCACAGTAGATTCTGTGTTATTTTCTTCCAATTCCTTAATTATTTCAACATGAAAACAACAAAGGATTTAAATTAGGGATTTAATTTTTCAGTGCATTTTAGCAAAATGACATAAAAAGTCCATGTAAACTATTTAATCTTGTAGTACAATTTCCAAACAAAATTAGAATTCTGTGTCTAAATGTTGCTTGCTATTTGCTCTTCTCAATTTACATGTTCATTGTAGTAAACTCTGAAGTTATAGACTACCTTTAATTTGGAGAACTCCAATGAAATATGAAGGTATGGATCCCATGAGGACAATGAATTCACTGTTTGTTTAATAGTAAGTCCTGCTATATCCCAATTTAGGGTGCTCGATATAAACTGGATTATATATAAACTGGGATATTTTCCTGTCTCTTGGAAGTAAATTGAGTCTCCCAATTTTGAAAATGATTCAATGCCTACACAAACAAAGACAAATCAGTTTTTAGAGAAGTTACTATTTCAAAAATACATACACTAGACTAAACATTATTTAGCTTTACGTATTTTATCAAATAACTAAAACTTATGTATCTAGTGCCATACTCAACTAAGTAACACGTTCCAAACACAAATAGTTACCAAAATTCAATAATATATGTAATCGCCCATTTACAAGCATATTATAATTATAGCAAACAGGCAACTACATAAACCGACCAATTCATCAAATAAGGATTAGAATACTAGCACAAAAGTAACTGATTATTTTCGAAAGCAATTTGAAGAACTAAAATTAGATGCGGCTGTAAACATTAGAAATTATGACATTCTTGAACATGTAAAACAAAAATAAAATATACACAAACTATTATGAGTACATTTAGTAAGAATATTAGCAAAAAATAAATGGTTGTAGCATTGGCAAGCCGCAAAACAGTTAGAAATCATAGCTAAACATGTGAAACTTAAACAATCTTGCATAGAAGATTGTAAACAAAATTGTACAAGTACTCTAGTATGAATAGAAACAAAAGATTTTGTGACTTGTAGTGGAACTTTCTGTGTTTAAATTTATACCTTTGTCAATTTAAGCTCACCATCATTACATCTTCTATGATCCTATGATGGCAAGGTGAGAGCATATACTGAAAAAATATTATTATTTAACATTTTTTAATGACCAAGATCATTGTGAGGGCAAGGTGAAGCATATGGTGGATGAATAATTATTTCTATTTATTTTATCTATCAAATAACAATATTTGCAAGATATAGCAATAAATTGTATGAACAATAGAAATCTTCACAAATATGTTGGAGCCAAATATTGATATTCAAGTTTGAAAGAATATCTCAAATAGACAACATGCAAATATGAATCAAATCTACTATCACAATATGTTATTGTTCCAAATACAAATACTTGTTGAAAAACAAATCAAAAGGATTTTGTCGTCCAATCTCCAGGAAACCAACAGTGTAATGTCCCGAATTTGAACTAATGCAGCCGACATGTTTTCCAAATGAAAAAGTGTTTATTATAACACTAAGTGAACAATTTAATTCAAGTCCGGCCAACCTATCTTCTTGGTTGGCGCTAATTTAGGCTTAGATTTAAATTTAAAATATTTAATTTCCTTTTGTTTGGTGTGAGGCCGACTTCACTTGAAGTCTAGTGCTGCTTGTGTATTTATTCGAGTTCATCCCAGCATTAGAAATCATCACGGATTTGGGAGTTGTCTTTGCTTGGCATGAGAGTGTAGCTGCTCAACCAAACACTCAAGGTGCGTAGCTCGCCTGAGTCATCTTCGTGTTCGAGTTTCTCCATAGCTCTGTCCAAATTACTTATTGCATTCCATCATTTGTTGCAAGATATGATGGCATTCAATTAAAAGCGGATCTCTCTGTGAGGTTCGACGAATAGCAACCACTCATCAATCAGGGCGAGCTTTGCTCTAGCCGTCACTCATGCTACCATCAGGTATACATCCACACACAACAGTCACAACCAGGAGTCGCATCGATTGAAGAAGATAATTGGAGTTAAGCAGATCGCATACACCTCCCTCATCGCAATCATGTGAAATCTCGAATCTGGAGGCTCTGGCAGTTGTTCGCATAAGTGCTAGATCATACTCACAAGCCCAACAACTGGACGGAAACAGCGCCGCCGATATGAACTCATAAGGCGATCACGGTACAGGGAAGAAGCAATTGTCGTGGCGCCACTATGAAGGGCAACACGCCTCTGGAAGCCGTATACCTTCCAATCGATTCCTCCAGGTCAATGTGTAAATCATTGAATTAAATATATTTCTCAGGACTCGTTGTATACTCTAAGGATAAGGATGATATTTCATTCAATTTGATATATAGAATTCAGTCAATACCTGTACTGGTTATATGAGATTCGCTCACTTTTTAGAGTCTGTATTCTTTTCAATGTGATAGCCTCTTTTTATGTTTTCAAAATCCTGTTGAGTTATTATTTCAAACAAAGATTGCAATTTTTTTCATTTACTGTTCAAACAAATCTGGTTGGAGTTGTTATAGTGGTATCAGAGCCATAAGGCCTACCAGCCTATGGGCAAGAATCTTATTCAACTAAGCCAGAGGGATATTCAGGCTTTAGAGAGAGAGAAGAAGTCTGAAGCTGCTCAAGGAATAGGAGGCAAAGGTAAGGAGAGAATGGGGGATCAGAATCAGAATGACAACTTGGACAACTTCATGAGACAAGACCAAACAAATCAAGCATTGTTGCAAGCAATACAGTCACTTACAGCTACAGTTAACAACATCAGATCAGGATCCAACAATGACAAACGAGGTAATTCGGAACGTTCAGGAGGAGAACAAAGCAGAGCATCAAATGGACACACCCACAAGCACTCTCAGCCTAGAATTTTTCCTAAAACCGAGGGCCGGCAAGGAGAAGAACAGCGCAGCTATACGAGTATTGTGCATGAGTACCTAGAGTTGGATGAGAATGCTCAAGCTACGATCACTTTCGATCAGTTTTATAGCACTAGACGGAGTGATGAGAGGCAACATCGTGGGAATAGAGACCTCCAACATAAGATCAACAAGCTCTCACTTCCGACTTTTGATGGTTCAGGAAAAATGACGGCACAATCATGGATACAAAAGTTGGACACATATTTTTCTCTCAGCCCCATGACTGAAGAAGAAGCTATCAAATTTGTTATTCTGCACTTGGAGGATCTAGCACATGAATGGTGGCACAACAGTATTGTGACTCAGGGATTTGGGCAAGTAAATTCATATGCGGATTTCACACAGAAATCGGTGGAGAGGTTTGACAGGAAAGATCTGGAAGCATACTTCCAAGAACTAACCAGATTGAAGCAAACAAGCACTATGGATGACTATGTTTCGGAATTTCAAAGACTTGCAGTGATGTCTGATGTATCTAATAAAAGGCTCACATTCTTCTTCATCGAAGGCTTATCAGATTCTTTTTTGTGGCTTGGTGAGGGCTTTGGAGCTAACAACATTAGAGGATGTCATTCAAAAAACTTTTGAGTCTTGAAGATTCCACCAAGAAAGGAAAGACCACTATCAAGAATACACCAGCAGGACAGCCAAAGAAGCCTTTCATTAAGGAAAATCCGCCACCTAAGACTCCTCCTACAGGCCCACATGGCATGTCACGAAATGAATTATGCAAGAAGGGCTTGTGCTACTATTGCAATGAAAAGTGGAATAATCAACACAGATGCCAAGGGAGGAGACGAAGCAGATATTGAAGAAGGAATCAATGTAGAAGACACTCTGAAGGAACAATAGGGGCTTGAAATAGAAGAAGGCCCAACAAGAAGTACTTTGGCAACACTATCAAGAACACCTTGATATCATTTTTTACAAGTGAGGGGAGTTCTTTGGGGATAGAGAGTAACAGTGGCTAAATTGTGATTGGCAACTAAAGACTTTGAAGGGTTTGATGTCTTGGCCGCTGGAGGAAATGTCCTTCCTTGCACAAAACGAATTCAACAAATGGAGCTGATATTAGGAGGATACAAGATGAAGGAGGATTTCTAAGTGGTTGATGTCAGCGATACAAATATGGTCCTAGGAGTGCAGTGGCTTCATTCACTAAGAGAATACACCACCAACTACCAAACCATGGAGCTGAAATTCAAGCATGAGGGCCTTTCTAGGAATGGGCCTATGGTGGTTGCAGCCAAAAGAATGGAGCGGTCTTTCCGTAGGGATGAAGTGGCTTGGGCAGCAGAGTGCTTGATTATAGATACAAGCGCACCAAAGGAGGAAAGAGCATTTCCAAGTGACATTCAGGCTATCCTGGACAAAAAGTGCAAAGTTTTCAAAGAGATACCAGCGGGATTGGATTGCCACCAGATAGAGGTTTCAACATGTGATAGAGTTGGAAGAGGGAACCAAACCAGTGATCACCACTCCTTATCGTCATCCACGGATATACAAAGAAGAAATTGAGAAGGCAATCAAGGAGCTATTGGATATGGGGTTCATACGCCCAAGCTCAAGTCCCTTTGCTTCATCAGTGGTGTTGGTTACAAAGAAGGATGGGACGCTCAGGATGTGTATTGATTATCAAGCCCTCAACAAGAAGACAATTAAAAATCAATCGCTCTCCTATCCCCAGGATTGATGAATTGATAGATGAACTAAATGGAGCAGTATACTTCTCCAAGATTGATTTACGGTCCGGCTACCATCAGATTAGAGTTAGAGACAAGGATGTTCAAAAGACAGCTTTCAAGTGTCACTACGGGCATTATGAATTCCTAGTGATGTCGTTTGGGTTAACCAATGCCCCCGCTACCTTTCAATCTTGCATGAACTAGGTATTCATACTTCAGTTAAGGAAATTTGTATTGGTTTTCTTTGATGACATCTTGATTTATAGTAAAACCTGGAAGGAACATCCGAAGCACATAGAGGAAGTGCTCGACATTCTTGAGAAAAACTCATTTTATGCCAAGCCGTCGAAATGTGAGTTTGGGTTGACAAAGATCTTATATTTGGGCCACAAGATCAGCGCCCAAGGGGTTAGTGTGGATGAAGAAAAGATCAAGGCAATACAGGAGTGGGCTACCCCCAAGAATTTGACACAGCTGAGGGGATTTGTGGGCCTATGTAGCTACTACAAAAGGTTTGTGAAGGGTTTCTCTTAGCTTGCAGCACCATTGACCAACTTGATAAAGAAAGGCACGTTCTCATGGAGTCCCACAGCACAGCAGGCATTTGACAAACTCAAGGAGGTAATGAGTTTGTGTCCCGTTTTGGCCATTCTTGATTTTTCATCTCCTTTTGTGCTTGAGTGTGATGCTTTAGGTGAAGGTATTGGAGTTGTCTTAATGCAAAACAAACATCCTATTGCTTATGAGAGTAGGAAGCTCACCAAACCTGAAAGGGCTTTCTCTATTTATGACAAGGAGATGTTGGCTATTATGCATGCGCTTGCTAAATTCAGACAATACTTGGTCTGTGGGAAGTTTGTGGTGAAAACAGATCATAACAGCTTGAAGTACTTCCTAAATTAGTGAGACTTGAATGATAGACAACAGAAATGGGTAAGCAAACTCCAAGCTTATGATTTTGATATTGAGTATGTGAAGGGCAAGAATAATGTGGTAGCGGATGCTCTTTCTAGGAAGCCTTATCTTTGTTCTATGACTGATATATCAGCTGATTGGAGAATTGATATTACAATTGAGTACGCTAAGGATTCATTTGCTAATGACATTTTGGAGGGAAAGATAGTGGATGACAGGTACAGGGTGGTTGAGCTGCTCATTCTCTACAAAGGTCGAGTCTACCTTGTACCCCACTCCAGGGTCAAGAACAAGATCATTAAAGCTTGCCATGATACTCCTCTTGCTGGCCATTCAGGATTCTATAAGATATACAAACAAGTAAGAGAATGGTTTGCATGGAAGGGATTGAAAAACGATATATTGCAGCACATAAGGGAATGCTTGATATGCCAACAAAATAAAACGGAGCATGTGTTACTAGTTGGATTGTTGAAGCCCTTACCTATTCCCAATCAAAAGTGGGAGAGCATCTCAATGGATTTCATTACAGGGCTGCCAAGGGCACAAGGTAAAGATTGCATTTATGTTGTGGTGGATAGGCTTACTAAGTTCACCCATTTCTTTTCCATTACTTCAGAATTTAAGGCACCACAAGTTGCAGATTTAATTTTTAATGAGGTATTTAGATTACATGTTTTTCCAAGAAATATTATGAGTGACAGGGATAGCTGGTTCATCAGCTTGTTTTGGCAAGAACTTTTTCGTTTGGCTCACACCAAGTTGACCCCTAGTATGAGTTACCACCCATAAACGGACGGGAAAACACAGATAGTCAATAAATGGATCGAAGGATACTTGAGGAACTATGTGACAGGGCAGCAATCAGCTTGGGTGAAGTGGTTACATCTTGGGGAATTTTGTTACAACACAACACATCACATGTCTATTGGGATGACACCATTCAAGGCACTCTATGGATACGAGGCCACATCCTTCATGGATTTGATCCTTGCAGATAGTAGAGTTCTGAGTGCCAGGGACATGATCTGGCAAAATATAGATATCATGAATGCATTGAAAGAGAATCTTCAACGAACCTGTTGTGACCTTTTCACACATCGCCCCATTCAAAATGGGGAGCCCCTAATTTTTGCTCCATTCGGGTCTTTTGGCTTGGGTTTTTCGGTTTGTCTCTCTCTATTTGTTCTTTTCGTCTGGTGATGTACTTGTCATTTGACCTGGATTTGAATTTTGGCTAAGTCTGGAGGGTTTTTCTGACGAATTAGGGTTTACAATCTTCAGACAACTTTGAGGTCAAATTGAGTTGGCTAATCAAATTCTGAGCTTAGCACTGCTATTAAGATGCTTTGAGCAGGCTCCCACTGAATTTTTACTAGATTATGATAACTTGCTATTTTTAGTAAGTACCAATTTGGGGCCTATTTTCTTGGGATTTTCAAATTTTGACGTCTTCCTTGCACTTAGAATACTGTGAGCTACCTGCTTGCCAAATTTGAGCAGAAACAAACCACTTACTTTTTTTTAGCACTGCCTTCGAGGGTCATTTTTAGGGTTCCATGTTGGACTTTCGGATGCATGTCTGGAGATTCTTTGTGGGTTTTTCGAGACCTTCGCGGTGATATAGCATACAAAACGAGATGATGACTTTCAATGATTCAAGCTTCAGTGGCTATTTTTAGGGTTTGCATGCAAGATTTCTCAATGCATGTCTGCAGAATCTTTTTGGGTTTTCCGACAGCTTCGCAACAACGTAACATGCAAGCAGAGTTGATCACCTTTTCAGAACTTGCTATTTTTAGCCAGTGCTCGCATGTTGATCATTTTTTTGGATTTTTCTGGGTTTTTTGAGATCTCTCGGGCAGTGTGACATGTAGACTCGTCCGGCAGCTGGTTGGTCACTTTTTCAACCACTTACTATTTTTAGCAGGTTCACTTCGGTAGTTGCCCAGCACTTCAAAATCACGAACCCGATGACATGCAACAGAAATGGGGTCAAACGGAGACCATTTGAACAACATGCAAGTCAAATTAGGGTTTCCAGCTTCGGGACCCAAAATGAGGGGTCAAACGCCAAAATTCTCAAAAACCAGTTTATCCCATCGCGATCACCATCTTTCAAAGAGTCCACTGGTAAAATTTGAAGGAAATCGAACCACTTACTATTTATAGTAAGCCACTTCTGAAACAGGCTATAAATAGTAAGTCAGCATCAGGCGCCAGTGTGAACGGGCAAGTCTACCGATGAGGGTCACGGCATTAAAATTTCAAGTCAAATGGAGTTGTGGAAGTCTCGAAATTAGGCAGTTGCTATAAATAGTAAACCACCTCCGGAAACAAGGCTATAAATAGCAGGTCAGCACGAGGCACCAGTGTGAGCAGGTCAAGCAAGTGATGAAGACCCTATGGCGCGAATTTCAGATCAAACGGAGTTGCAAAGGTTTGAAAATCAAGAACTTACTATTTTTAGCAGGCCTGTGCAGAGGAATTAGGGTTTCCTAAAATGTAGGGTGAAACACGACAAATACACAAAAGCAACATCCAGTCACAATCAACACCCTTCAGGCAATCCACTCACAAAGTTTGAGCTCATTCTTAGCAATTACTATTTTTAGTAAGTTGCTAAAAATAGTAGGTACAGGCAGGCATCAGATGTCAACAGCTCAATCACATCACGAGGTTCGCGATAAAGTGAAAATCAAGCCTTTTGGAGATTGAAATCAGCTCAAAATGCAAAATTTCAGAAAGTTTCTAAAAATAGAAAGCTAGGGCAAGTTGTGGGCAACGTGAACAAACCACTTCAAATCGGACGAGAGCTTTGAAATTCATCCAAGTTTAATAAAATGAAAGCTCCAGCATCAAAATCCACCCTAGAAGCTTGAAGGGCCATAAAAAATTCACTAAGTCTGGTAAACTTGAAGCCCACATATCCAAATGCACCCAACAAAGAGAGGGGCCATGGAAAATTCTTTTAAGTGCTTCAAATTTGAAGTAGACATGGTAAAATGTAGAAACCCCTATTCTCACTGTTTCTGAAACTACTTGTTTTTGCTTGTTTTTGAGTGTTTTCATTTTTTTGTGTTTTTTTGCAATAACAGATGAAATGCGATTTTGAAAGAAATTGCTTCAAAAATCTATAATAAATTCTATAAGCTGAAAACTGACAAATTTGAATCTCCAAATCGATAGCCAATAGTTTTATTACGCTGTCACGGTGTTTACAAAATTCAAAACATAAAATGCAAACTAAAAGGGAAAGCTAATTGCATTAATTAAAAACTTGATTTGTTGATTACTGGCGCTCCAGAATGATGTAGGTTTTGTACGGCCATCATGAATAATAACTTCTCCCTCCGCCAGATGCTTGCAAAAGAATCCAAAGGTGTAGGCACTCCAAAAGGTGAAGCAGAAAGCAAAAAGATGAGGCGTTTTACCCAAGACAGAAAAGTACAGCCTGTACTTGAGGGTACGGCCCAACAGCAACAAGGTATGGCTCAGCAACAGCAATAAGGAAAACCGTACGGCCTTGGAAAGATGCCAAATGTGAAGCCAAATTAGCCGCCCAAGAATATCTCTCTATCCAATGATTTTCGGATTCAAACTCTGAAGATGTAATCTCTGAATAAGCTCTGTGATAACCTCTGAATGAAGCTACCTCTCTGACAAGCAATAAATCAGCTGATATTTCACAGCCTCCAAACTGCAGACACTGAAGATGGCTCGTTCTCCAATGCAGAATGAAAACTGGAACCCTAGGCTCTGTTCTTTGAAGAAGCACTTGGCAAAAATTCGATTTCATAACATAATGATGTTTCTTCACAATGAAAAACCTTATATTCTCAAGAGGGTCGACTTTTCTCCAAAAAGCATCATTTAAATAAAGTTGAATTTTTACTTTTAATATTTCCATAGTTTTGAATGCACTTTTAATTATAAAATATAATTGAAAAGTGGACCCTTCTTCATGTTGGTCGACCCCTTCCTTTAAGTCACTTAAGTTATAATATTTAATTATATTATAACTTTATAATATAAGCCTTTAATTAATTAATATTTATTTTAGCAAACAAATATTAATATCTCTCTCAAAACAGGTCCAAATGACGAACCGTCTGAACCCAGATGATAAGTGACTGAATCCGCATACGACCAAACCATACTACTAAAAATAGCAGGGGTGCTCTGCTAAGTGTCTCCACTTACTAAAAATAGTAAGTCAAACAAATGATGTCCAAATGACCCCGAATGAAAGCCAAACTGAATGATTTTGCCAACAGAAGCCAAGCCAAGCCTCAACCAAACCCTCTATCCAACCTATCAGCCTATGAGGGTCACATAATAGGCTAATCTCAAGCACTGAGAGATGTCAACTGGAAGGGGACATTACAGTCCGCCTCTCCTGAAATTGCTTGTCCTCAAGCAATCTCAACTCCGGATGCTGCAAAATCTCTTCGCTCTCCCACGTAGCATCCTCTACTAGTAAATCTCTCCATTTCACCAAGTATTCCCTGATAGTCCTCCTGCGCAACTATCTCTCTCTGTATTCTAGGATCAACTCAGGAACTAAATCAACTTTCCCTCATCATCCAAGGGAGGTAATACTGCTGAAGGTACCACACGGTGTCCCAACGCCTTCTTGAGACGTGACACATGAAAAACATTGTGGACCTTACTATCTGCCGGAAGCTCTAGCTCATAAGCCACCTCTCCAACACGCCTCAGAATCCTGAAAGGACCATAATACCGCGGCTTAAGCTTCTCCGATCCACTCTTCCTAAGAGTAGACTAACGGTAGGGCTGCAGCATGAGATATACCATGTCTCCCACCTCAAAAGATCTCTCTGCCCTCTTCTGATCTGCATACTACTTCTGCTGATTCTGTGCCTTAGCAATATTTTCCTTAAGAGCCCTCATAGTGTCCTGACTCTCCTGCAATAAATCTCCAGCACTAGGCACTCTACTGTCACTCAGTAGCAAATCCAAAAAATTAGGCGCCTCATAACCATACAACGCTGTGAAGGGGGACATCTGAATGGTCATGTGAAAAGTAGTATTGTAACAATACTCGCATAAATATATCCACTTGACCCACACCTTTTGCTGCCCTGCAATGTAATTCCTGAGATAGCCTTCCACCCATTTGTTCACTATTTCCGTCTGACCATTAGTCTGTGGGTGGTAACTGGTGCTCGGTGTAAGCTCGATCCCACAAAGTCTGAACACCTCCTGCCAGAAGTGACTCAGGAACCGACTATCCCTGTCGCTAACTATGCTCCAAGGCAACCCATGTAATCTCAAAACCTTACAGAAGAAAACCTCTGCTACCTGTGTAGCTGTGTAAGTGGTGGTGATCGGAAAGAAGTGGGCATACTTCGTCAGCCGATCCACAACTACATATATGCAATCACGCCCCTAGGCTTTAGGCAAGCCCATAATAAAATCCATCGACAGGCATTCCCACTTCCTATCAGGAATCAGAAGTGGCTGCAACAATCCTGCCGGATACGTGTTCTCCTGCTTGTTCTGCTAACAAACAGGGCACTCATGCACATACTGAAGTACATCTGCCTTAAGACCCTTCCATGTAAACCTTTCTCGAACCTGTCTATATGTTTTGAAGTACCCGGGATGCCCTGCTATAGGTACATCATGAAAGGCTCACATAATGGTGTTCTTCATCTCTGATCCTGGAATCAAGAAAATCCTGTTCTTGTAAATGATCAAGTCATTCACAAGTGTGTACCTGGTGTCCACCATAGTTCCCTCAACAATACCAGATGCCCAAGTATCCTTGGCATACTCTACCACAATCAAATGCCTTCAGTCCTCTACAATATGTACCATAGAACTCAGATAAGGCCAGCGTGAGAGAGCGTCAGCAAGAACATTCTGGGTACCTTTGATGTAGGTGATATCAAAGTCATATGCCTGTAACTTACCCACTTCTGCTGACGGTCATTTAGATCTCGCTGCCCCAAGAAATGCCTCAAACTATTGTGATCAGTTTTAATACAAAACTTACTGCCCACGAGATATTGCCTGAATTTGGCCAAGGCATGCATTATGGCCAACATCTCCTTATCATAAATACTGTAGAGCCTCTCTGGTCCTCTGAGTTTTCTGCTCTCATAAACAATTGGGTGCTTGTCCTGCATAAGCACCGCTCCAATACCCTCACCAGAAGCATCACACTGAAGCTCAAAAGGCTTCGTAAAATCTGGTAGTGCCAATACTGGACACGTAGTCATAAGCTCCTTGAACCTCACAAAACACTCATGTGCCTCAGGAGTCCAACAGAATGCACCTTTTTTCAATAAATCCGTCATAGGTGTTGCATGGCATGAATAACCACTGACAAATCTGCGATAGAAACCGCATAACTCAAGGAATCCTCGCAGCTGTGTAAGGTTCACTGGAGTAGGCCAATCTACGATAGCACGGATCTTCTCAGGATCCATCCGCACTCCCCCTGCACTGATGATATGACCTAAGTATAACAACTCAGTCATCCCTAAATCACACTTGGATTCCTTGGCATACAAGGACTCCCTCTCCAAAATGCTGAGTACTGTATCCAAATGAGCCAAATGCTCCTGCCAAGTCCTGCTGTAGATCAGAATATCATCGAAGAAGACAAGTACATATCTCCTCGATGTGAGTGGAAGACCCTATTCATAGTGGATTGGAATGTCGCTGGAGCGTTGGTTAGCCCAAATGGCATCACCACAAACTCGAAGTGTCCACAATGACAACGGAAAGCATCTTCTCAACATCCTGCTCACGGACTCTAATCTGGTGATATCCCGATCTCAAGTCTATCTTCGAGAAATAACAGGCACCATGGAGCTCATCAATAAGCTCATCTATACGAGGTATGGGGTACCTGTTTTTGATGGTCCTCTTATTCAGGACTCTGTAATCAATGCACATGTGAAGTGTACCATCTTTCTTCTTCACTAGGACAACTGAAGAAGCAAATGGTGATTTACTTGGTCGAATGTGACCCATAGCAAGCAGCTCCTTGATAGTCTTCTCTATCTCATCCTTAAGCCGCTTCGGATGCCTGTACGGAGTAATCATGACGGGCTTAGCGCCCTCCTCAAGCTCTATGATGTGCTCCCTGTCTAGAGGTCTCCCTGGTGGAATGTCACTGAAAACCTTCCCATGCTTAACTCTCAACTGCTGAATGTTAGGATGATACTCGGTCTTATGCTGTCCCTCCTGTATAGTTGTCAAAGTGCACTCGACAGCCCACTCAACCATGTCATGACGCACAAGTCTCTCCATCCGTCGGAAAGAAATGGTCCTGATGTTACTGTCTCGGATGGCCATCAGAATGAGTCTTTCCATCCACATCAAACCGAATCTCCATATCTTTGAGACGAAGTGTGACTTCCTCAAGGGAATGAAGCCACTTCATTCCCAAAACTAAATCAATATCTCCCATATTCACTATGTAGTAATCGGCCTTGAATTCATAATTATTCAAGCACAAAGGGAGATCCTTAATCATACGGTCACATCTGAGAATGTAACCATCAGCCACCTTAACTCGAATGCCCTCAAACCCCTCGGTTATGAGTCCACGCTTCTCCACAAATCTAGCATCAATAAAATTGTGGGTGGCTCTTGTGTCTAAAAGGGTGATGACCTTCTGACCCGCCAAAACTCCACGAAGTCTAAAAGATCCCTCCTGCTGAATGCTATGCAACCGTGCCTCCTAGATTTGGAGCTCTAACTCTGCCTCTGCCTTAGGCTTTGAAGCCTCTGATTCTGAATCATCGGAACTCTCCTGCTGTTCGGAATTCTCAGATTCCGAATCCTCATAATAGGCCAACATAACTCTATTGGCCTTACCCTTAGGCCGCAAAGGACAATCGTGGTTAGCATCATAGGGACCTTTGCAATAGAAGCAAAGCTTCTTCCTGCGCAAATCATTAAGAGTCTCACGATCCAAGGGTGCTGCTGATTTACCCTTTGAGTCGCTCTTAAAATCAGATCTCTCCTTATTCTTATTAAATCCTTTATTGTCCCTGAAGGAAGTAGTATTTCTGGAGGTGGTATTACTGGAGTTGAACTTGCTAGATGGTGCTGCAAGTTCCATGCTGCGAGCCTTCTTCATAGCTTCCTGTAGTGAAAGAGGATGCCTTGATCCAACCTCTCAGTGGTTCCAACAATCCCTCCACGAAGAGCACAACTAGACGCCTCTCTGATATGTTGGGAACCATCACGGATAACCACTAGAAGTCTCCTATATAGACCTCCAAACTACCAACCTGTCTCAACTGGGCCAAGTCTCTGAAGTAAGACTCAAAATCCTTCTTGTCGAACCGTTCCACCAATCTGTCTACGAACTCCTGGTAAGTGGTGATATGATCGTGCTGAAGTGTCACCATCCCATGATGCCACCAGTCATAAGCTGCTCCCTCAAGGTGCAAAGTAGCATATCTGATAGCATCCTCCTCTGCCATGGGACGCAATGTAAGGAAGGTATCCAGCTTACTGATCCAAGTCTGAGCTGTAACCTTACCACTGCCGTCAAACATAGCTAATGTGAGCTTGTTTGTGGCGTGCTTCAGGTCACCATTCTGATGCCTAGGCCTCCTATCTGGCCTGTTCCTGTAATGCTCTCGCCTCTATGTGATAAACCTGTCAAAAGTAATCCTCTCTCTGACCTCTGGGGTCAATAACTCCCACTCATCGTTCGCTGCCATAAGAATATCAACAAACACTGCCTCAGGCTCCTCAGCTGTCATAGGCCCATCGGGCTCCTGTCTCACAAAAGTCGGACGGGTAGGCCTATCCGCTGTCCGTTACACAGTCCTGGGTATCCTCCGTGAACCTGCATCACTCCTGGCCTCATCACGTCATGGCGATGGCCTCCTAGGTGAACCAATCATATGTATTGCCACGGTCAACTGCTGTAATACATCAGTTACCTGCTGTTGGCCTGTCTGAAGATCTCTAAGAGTATGTAAGACCTCTGCATCATCATCCCTAGGGTTTTGAGGAATCTCTGTTCTGTCAACCATGGTACCCGGCTGCCTGTTCACTCCCTGTTCCCTGTCAATCAAAGCTCTCCTGCGAGTGTAATATCTGTGAGGCCTAACCTCTCGTGGCTGCATATGAATCCCAAACCCTCAGGCTAGCAGGAAACCGCTCTGATACCACTATAGAAACCCCTATTCTCACTGTTTCTGAAACTGCTTGTTTTTGCTTGTTTTTGAGTGTTTTGATTTTTTGTGTTTTTTTGCAATAATAGATGAAATGCAATTTTGAAAGAAATTGCTTCAAAAATCTATAATAAATTCTATAAGCTGAAAACTGACAAATTTGAATCTCCAAATCGATAGCCAATAGTTTTATTACGCTTTCACGGTGTTTACAAAATTCAAACCCTAACATGCAAACTAAAAGGGAACACCGATTGCATTAATTAAAAACCTGATTTGCTGATTACAGGCGCTCCAAAATGATGTAGGTTTTGTACGGCCATCATGAATAATAACTTCTCCCTCCGCCAGATGCTTGCAAAAGAATCCAAAGGTGTAGGCGAACCAAAAGGTGAAGTCAGAAAGCAAAAAGATGAGGCGTTTTACCCAAGACAGAAAAGTACGGCCTGTACTTGAGGGTACGGCCCAACAGAACAATAAGGAAAACCGTACAGCCTTGAAAAGATGCCAGATGTGAAGCCAAATTAGCCGCCCAAGAATATCTCTTTGTCCAATGATTTCTGGATTCAAACTCTGAAGATGTAATCTCTGAATAAGCTCTGTGATAACCTCTGAATGAAGCTACCTTTCTGACAAGCAATAAATCAGCTAATATTTCACAGCCTCTAAACTGCAGACACTAAAGATGGCTTGTTCTCCAATGTAGAATGAAAACTGGAACCCTAGGCTCTGTTCTCTGAAGAAGCACTTGGCAAAAATTCGATTTCATAACATAATGATGTTTCTTCACAATGAAAAACCTTATATTCTCAAGAGGGTCGACTTTTCTCCAAAAAGCGTCAATTAAATAAAGTTGAATTTTTACTTTTAATATTTCCATAGTTTTGAACGCACTTTTAATTATAAAATATAATTGAAAAGTGGCCCCTTCTTCATGTTGGTCGACCCCTTCCTTTAAGTCAATTAAGTTATAATATTTAATTATATTATAACTTTATAAAATAAGCCTTTAATTAATTAATATTTATTTTGGCAAACAAATATTAATATCTCTCTCAAAACAGGTCCAAATGACGAACCGTCTGAACCCAGATGATAAGTGACTGAATCCGCATACGACCAAACCATACTGCTAAAAATAGCAGGGGTGCTCTGCTGAGTGTCTCCACTTACTAAAAATAGTAAGTCAAGCAAATGATGTCCAAACGACCCCGAACGAAATTCAAACTGAATGATTCTGCCAACAGAAGCCAATCCAAGCCTCAACCAGACCCTCTATCCACCCTATCAGCCTATGAGGGTCACATAATAGGCTAATCTCAAGCACTGAGAGATGTCAACTGGAAGGGGACATTACATAGAATGCGCCCTTGGAGCTGTAGCATGATTGGAAAATTTTCTAAGTATCAAAAATTTGAAGCTTGATGCCTTATATGCGCCCAAGAGCAAGCTGGAGGATAAAAATTTGTCTAAGGCATTTAAATTTGAAGTAGACCCCCTCATATGGGCCTTGACTTGAAGGGGTGAGTTGGAAAAGAATCTAAGTGTGGGAAATTTGAAGTAGACCCCCTTGAATGCGCCTTTGACTTGAGAGGAGTTGAAAAAAAATCTAAGTGTGAGAAACTAGAAGCTTGCCCCCTCATATGCACCAAAGAAGAAAGAGGAAGCATTGAAATGTTTCAAAGGCATCAAGATTTGAAGCTACCCATGTGAAATGTAAGGCATTGGAATTTGAAGTTGGATACCCCATATGCGCCTTGATCTTGAGGAGGGGTAAGAAAATGCCTAAGGCAATGAAACTTGGAGTAGATACCCTCATTTGCGCCTTGGACTTAAAGGAGGCTTTGAAAATTTCTAAGGCGTGGGAACTAGAAGCTTGCCTAGACAAATGCGCCTTGATCTTGAGGAGAGACTTGAGAATTTTCTAAGTGTTGCACATTAAAAGCTAGCTATATAAAATGTGCCCTTGGAGATGAAGTTTGAAAATTTTGCTAAGTATGGTGAACTTGAAAACTAGAGGTAGGCCATGGTAAATGCGCCCAAGCTGGAGTCAAACTTGAAAATCCTTCTAAAGCAATGAAATTAAAAGTCCAAGGGCTGATATGCGCCTAAGGGTTGAAGGGGAGGATTGATATTTACTAAGTGTTGCCAACTAAAAGCTAGACCCTCCACATGCGCCTTGGCTGGAAGAAGAAGCTTAAAATATTCTAAGTGTTCTAAATTGGAAGTGAGACCCCCTATATGCGCCCAGCTAGGAGAAAGTGATTAAAAGTTTCTAAGGCATGCAAACTAAAAGTAAGACCTCCTATATGCGCCTTGAGAAGGTGAGAGATTAAAAATTTCTAAGTGTGAAACTTGAAGCTTGACCTCCTATATGCGCCCTTCAAGAGGAAGTCAATGAATTTTTTTTTTTTAAGGCAAGCAAATTGGAAGCTCACCCATTGAAATGGGTGGATATGCGCCTTAGTTAAAAGGGAGGATGAGGAAATATTTGGAGTGTTGAAACTGAAAGTTACACCCATGATACACGCCCAGCTAGAAGAAAAGTTTCAAAGAATTTTCTAAGTGTGAGAAATTTGAAACTCAAGGTGTCAAATGCGCCTAACATTGAGAAGGGAATGTTGTAAATTTTCTAAGTGTGGAAACTCAAAGCTGGAGAGGTCATTTGCGCCTAGACTTATAGAAAGGACTTTGAAAATATTAAGTGTTCAAAAATGAAAGTTTGACCCCCTTGATTGTGCCTAGACTGGGGAATAAAGTGGAAAACATTCTAAGTGTGGGGAATTAAATGATAAATACGCCTAAGTTTGAGTGTGGCCTGAGAGATTTTTCTAAGGTGTTGGAAATAAAATGTAGTTTGTTCTAGTAAAAAAAAAAGCCCCATGCTAGAGAAATTAAATAAACTTCAATTGAAATTATTTTCCAAAGTTTAAAAAAATCAAATGTCCCCCTTCGGTTAGACACATCAAATTTTGAAGTTGACGAATATTTATCAAGGAAGAGATATTTTAAAAATGTTCTGGAAGGAAAATAATTTTGCCTGGTGATTTTTTAAAAAAATGCTGGAGCTCGCAATTGATAAGACTTTCTCTAGTGTTGAGATTAAATTTTAACAATAAATACGCCAATTATTCAAGGGTGAAATAATTTTTATGCTGGAGTAATTTTAATTTCTCAAAAATGCTTCAGTCAACTGAAAGTGACTTGCAGACAAGGAGGGAAATTTTAATTTTCAAATGAGGAAAGAATCTCCAATAATAGTAAATTCCTATGACAACTCTATGATGACTGAGAATATTCTCTCCCGAATTGGAAATTTTCTAAGTAGTGGGGGAGTGAATTAATGATAACTGCTAAACTGGGCGCCTTCTTTCAGTTATATAAACTCTGAAGCTATTCATTTTCCTTCACAAAGTTGCAGAATTGAGATTGTGTTGAAACTGAAAGTGATTGCTGAGTGAGTGAGAAATTTCTGAGTTGAGTAAATATTTTTTCTAAGTGCTAGAAGTGGTCTTGCTGAAAGTTGCTGAAGCTTGAAGTTTGAATTTCAAAATTAGAATTCTCGAGGTTTGGAGTTGGTGGTTTAATGCTAAAGATTTTTATTTTTGAAGCTAACTCCACTTGCCAGCCATCTTGCAGTAATTTTATTTTCTAAGTTGGAATTGTAATGCTTGAATTTTTATTTTGCAGATGGCTGAAGTTCGAAGAGGAGATGCTGTCGGAACAAGCAAGGTTGTGTTGTGACGTTTTTCACACATCGCCCCATTGCAAATGGGGATCCCCTAATTTTGGCTTTACTTTTGGCTTGATTATTGGTTTGTTTTTGTTGTTGTCTTTCTCTCGCTTTGTCTATCTGGGGTTATACCTGTCTTTGAACGTGAAATTTTGGCCAAAGTCAGTCCAAAGTCAAACGAAGTGAAAAAATTGAAAATTGAGCTTAACATTGTTGTCAATATGTTTCCAGCAGGCTCCCAGCAAATTTTCATCAGATTCTAAAGTACTTACTATTTTTAGTAAGTGTGAAATTACAGGCAATTTGTCAACATTTTGAGATTCCGACAGTCACATGGCATTCAGATCACATCAGGCTGTTCACATGCAAAATTTGAGCGAAAACAGACAACTTGCTATTTTTAGCAGTTCAGCTTCCAGAGCAGATTTCAGGGCTTAGATGAAGAGTTTTTCTTTGCATGTCTAGAGATTCCTTCTGGGTTTTTGAGACCCGCGATGGTGTGACATGCAAAGCGAGATAACGACTTTCAGAATTCAGTCTTCCGAGGCTATTTTTAGGGTTTGCATGTCAACATTTTCTTTGCATGTCTGCATATTCCTTGTGGTTTTTCGAGAGCTTCACAGTGGTGGTATGACATGCAAATGGAGATAATCACTCGATAAGGAACTTACTATTTTTAGCAAGTGCATCCCAGACCACCTCCCAGCCGCCGGAATCCGCGAGGCGTCGCAATGCAATAGAAAGCGAGGACAAACGGAGGTCATTTGTACGCATGCAGGACCAATTAGGGTTTCCAGCTTGAGACCCAAAAAGAGGCATAAAAGTGAGAATTTTTGAAAACCAATGTAAACCACGCGATCAGCATCTTTCAAGGAGAGTTTGGTAAAATTTGAAGGCAAGCGGAGTACTTACTATTTATAGTAAGTCATTCGAAACAGGCTAAAATAGAAAGTCAGTTGCATGCGCCAGTGTGAATGAAGTCAGGTGGTGGTGAGGAGAGTGTCATTCGAATTTCAAGTCAAACGGAGTTGTGGAAGTCTCAGAAGCAAGCAGTTACTATAAATAGTAAACCACCTCCAGAAACATGCCAAAAATAGCAGGTCAACATCAACTCTCAGTATGAACAGGTCAAACGGGCGATGAGGACCCCTTGGCATGAATTTCAAGACAAACGGAGTTGCAGAGGATGGAAAATCAAGCACTTACTATTTTTAGCAGGTGGGTACAGGGGAATTAGGGTTTCCTAAATTCAAGGGCAGAACAAGACAATCATGCCAAAGCAGCATCCGGCCACGACCACCACATTTCAGGCATTCAGTACGTAAAATTTGAAGACATTCTGAGCAATTGCTATTTTTAGCAGGTTGCTAAAAATAGCAGAGGCATACGGGTACCGGGCACCAACAGCTCAATCATGTCACCAGGATCCGAACAAAGCAAAATCCAACCTTTTTGAAATTAGCTTGAAGTGCAAAATCGGAAAACTTTCTAAAAATAGAAAATTAGGGTTAGAATGATCAAGTCACCCTAAATCCGGCAAATGGCAAGAAATCCACCAAGTTTGATATTTTTTCAGGTCCAGCATCAAAACTTGCTTTAAAAGGCCAAAGACAGATCAAAATTCTTAAAGTGTCTAAAAAATGAAAGCATACCCCTCCATTTGCGCCCTCAAGCTGGCAAGAGTCTTGAAAATTTTCTAAGTCATGAAAATTGGAAGCTCCACTAGCAAAATGCGCCCTTGCAAGCTAGAAAGAGGTTGAAAATTTCTCAAAGTGTGTGAAATTGAAAGTGTGGCACCCCACATGCGCCTAGGAGGTTGACAGGGATGAAAATTCACTAAGGCACAAAAACTTGAAGCTTGACCCTCCAAAAGTGCCCAAGGAGGAGGAGGTAATGGAAATTTGATTAAGTCACTTAAATTGGAAGTGGACATGTGAAAATGCGCCCTTGAGGAAGGAGGTGATAGGAAAATTTTCTAAGTGCTTGAAACTTGAAGCACAAGGGGTTATTAGCGCCCAAGGTAAAGAAGAGTTGATAAATTTCATTAAGTGTTGAAATTTTAAGCACAAGGGGTTATTAGCGCCCAAGGTAAAGAAGAGTTGATAAATTTCATTAAGTGTTGAAACTTGGAGCACAAGGGGTGAAATGCGCCCAACTTTGGAGGAGACTTTAAAATGTTCTAAAATTGGAAGTAAGGGGTCCTAAATGCGCCTAGCTTTGAGGAGGGGCTTCAAAATTCTACTAAGTGTTGAAATTGAAACCTCCATGGGTCAAATGCGCCCCACCTTGAAGAACTTCAAATTTGCCTAAATGTCAAAATTGAAAACTCCATGATTAAAATGCGCCCTTAGGATTCAAGTCTTGAAAATTGACTAAGGCATGAAATTGAAAGCTCCCCCTTGCATTTGCACCCTTGTGCCTAGAAATTCAAAATTTGCCTAAGGCATGAAAACTGGAAGTTGGCATAAAGAAATGCGCCCTTGAGGCCAAAAATATTCTAAGTACTCAAAATTTGAAATCCAGCTAGTGATTTGTGCCCTACCTTGAAGAGGATGATGTAAAAGTTTCTAAGGCACTCAAAATTGGAAGCACCATGGGTACCAAAATTGGAAGCTCAGGGTATGATTTGCGCCTGGCTAGGAAAAGGTTGAAAATATATTCCAAGTCTTTTAAATCTGAAAGTCAAACCTCCTATATGCGCCTGGACTTGCCTGTGGGGGGGGCCTTGAAAAATACCAAGTTCCAACACTTGATGGAGAAGACCTCATTTGCGCCCTTGGAAAGAGATGATGATAAATAAAATGTTAAGTGTTCAAAATTGAAAGTGCAACCTCTTAAATGCGCCCAAGGTAATGCAGTAGTTGAGAAATTTTCTAAGTGTTGTAAAATGCAAGTGCAAGGTATGAAATGCGCCCAGCTTGTGAAGGTGCAAGAAAGATTTTATAAGTCACAAAAAAATGGAATGTGACCCTTCAATATGTGCCCATGCTTATGATGGTGAGCTGGAAAACACCCAAGACATGTAAATTGGAAGCTTGAACAAACAAATGCGCCCAGCAAGGAGTTGACTTAGAAAATTTTCTAAGTGTGAAAAATTTGAAGTAGAGAGGTCCAAATGCGCCCTTGGGAAAGGATGAAAACAAGTTGGTGAATTTGATCAAGTGATGGAAAATGAGACTTCAAGGGGCTAAATTCGCCTAAGTCATGGGGGGAAATCCTTGAAATTTTCTAAGTTATGAAATCTGGAAGCTTGCCTAGCCATATGCGCCCTCAAGGTATTAGAAGGCAAGTGGAGATTCCAAGGCGTGATGCATGCAAAGTGAAAGATTCCAAGGCGTTGAGCTAGAAAATATGCTAAGTATGGAAAATTTGAACCTCAACCCCTTGACTGCGCCTTTTTGATTTGTGGAGAGATAAAAATATTCTAAGTATGTAAAACTTGAAGTGTGACCCTCCATTTGCGCCTAGACTTGAAGGGATAAAGTTACCTAAAGCACGAATGAAGTTGCCAATGGAAAAGTCAGTGAGTGTCGGCTTCACAGGGTTGATGAATATTTTCAAGTCAGAGCAAAGAAATATGCTCAAGGGTGAAGAAATGAAATAAATTTGATGAGAAATTATTTTTCTAAGGTTCAAAATTCAAGAAAATTAAATGAACCCGTTCATTGTATACCCATGAATCTGACGCGTTCTGAAGAAAATTTTCTTCTGGGTATTGAGGATCCTCGACAGGGAGTTGATTTTAAAGCCTTTCACACTTCGCCGAAGCTTTCAGGATAAAGATTTTGATGGGCACCGAATTGATGAGTTTTCCTAAGGGAAAATTTGAAAATTTTCTAAGGCAAAGTGAAGAAGATGTGTTTTCAAGGTAAAATACTCCAGACGATGAATTTGAAAGGAACTTCCTAGATGAATTTTCTCAAGTTCTTCATGAAGATAATTTTCCTGAGCCAGAGATGAACGAGATCAAAATTGCGAGCACCTCAGCTGGAAAAGTAAAGGGGATACAGTTGAAGTCAAGATGTTGGAAAATCATGAAGAACGCAAAGTTGGCTAGTGAAGACAATGAACCCTCGGGAGTTCGAGTGTGAAATCAGGTAAGTAAAGTGAATTTATATTATGAAGTGTTCTAATGCTCCTCTTCTTGCTTATTTTGCAGGAGAAATGTCGAGACCAAATGGCGATGACTTAGGAGGATGAAGAAAATAATCCAAGATGACATTTCAACCTCGAACGAAGAAAAGTTGCGAAAAATGACTAAGTGTTGTGACTTAGTATAACTCCAGTGGCAAAGAAGGAGTTGAAGAACAATGTCAAGAAGAAGATCGAAAACAGTGTGAACGCGTCTACAAACGGGAATCTTCTAGAAGATGGTGGCCATTAATTGCTCATTTATTGCCCCACTTTCCATTTTGGCAGTTTTTAGGGCGAATCTTGTTTAGGGCTGAGGTGGCACGATCTGGGCCATCCAGTCAATTGTAATCTGAGCCGTCCGATGGACTTGGCCATCTATAAAAGGGGGAGTCCCCCTTCATTTGTACAATTCATGAGACAGTAGAATTAGAGTAGAAGTCGGAGTAGAGAGACAACTAGGTGATAGCTTAGAAGTAGCTTAGTATAGATTGATAGTGTAATTTGAAAAAGAGGGAAAGTTTTCCCTTTGAAAACTTTGTAAGAAATTGTTGTGAACACTCTCTCAATAAAAGAGTTTTTCATTGATGGTGAATTTCGTCTTTGTTGTGAGTAGCTAGCAAGGTTTCTTCGTCCTTCGATTCAAATGGTAGCGTAAAATAGTTCAAAGTAGTATAATTTTCATTCCATGCAAGTAGATGTTAATTGTGGAATGTGGTGTTTGATCTAAGCAACTTCGTCTATCCATACCACTAGTGTATTCGCTGATGGTGAATGCACCTTGTGTGGTCAACTGGAATATCATGTACTTAACTTCAATCACAGTTTGAATAATGGTATGCGTCGTTGTGATGGTATCTTTATGTCAAGTGGTGGTTTGAACATCTTTAGTTATCTCCCTTGAAGATTGCACCGACTCCGTGGAAGCTGTCCGATGCGAGGCAAAGCGAAGTTTGGTTGAAGCTTGTGAAGATTGATTGCCATGTCCCACGCCTTAGAATAAATTTAGAATCTCTAAACCCTGCAACCCATTTAAATTCAGTACTTTCTGGTTAGAATAGGAAATCTATGCTTCATTGATAAATCTATCGAGCAGTGAAAACCCCTTCCTCGGCTGTTGAACAATTCCATAAGTCCCCTTGAAATACCAGCAAATCACATCGAGCCAACTGAGCCTATTCGCACTAAAAGAACCTTGGAGTTGAACGCATGAACTTTCTTGCAATCTTAGCATGCGGAATACTTTGATCAAGGGAGAATAGGGTAGCCGTTGGCAACTTTATTCTGCGTTGGTGCAGTCACGAAAAACACATCAACAGGTTGCAGGCAGAGTTGGAAATGCTGAAGCAAGCAAGGAGAATGCCTCTAGGCAGGCAATCATCAAACAGTTGAAGAAGTCATTTATTCCTAAATTGAAATTCATGTCAAAGCTGGGAGGTTTGACTAATACCAACCTTGGTTCATTCAACCTCGAAGCATTCAAAAGGAGAATATATGGGCAAGGTGGTTATCCTCCATCAGTGACTTCGCACGACATCGTGAGGAGCAGATTGTATGCAGCTGTTGGTTTTCCACCAGCAATCCGATGTTCTGAGTTGATAATGGAATGTGCAAACTACTATAGGCCAAACCACCGAACAATTGTTTCTCCAGAAGGCATGTTGCTGGCCAACTTCGCACCTGAGGCTATCGGCGAGGCGTTTGGGATTCCAGCTATGGACAGAATGTTGTACAAGTTTAAAGAGAGGGCTGATAAAATGTATGCCTCATCGTTCGACAGGTGTGCAAAGAGAATCAACACATCATGGATGAGGAAGCCAAAGCCTCCTCGCACCAAGTTGCCAAAGCAAATCATCTCAGAGGAGCTGAAACAAGAATACTGTGATTTAATCATGATGCTCAGCCGGGTGAATGGCAGCCCACAGGAGTATGCTTTTGCACCTTGGATGTTCTTCTACATCAGCGTGGTGTTAGAGGGAAAAGAATATGTAGATTGGGCGAAGATGATCAATGACAACATAGATGAACAATTCAGAAGCCTAAGGAGAACAAAGACGTTTTACATGAGCTCGTATGTCATTTATATGCTAGCTCGAATGACGAAGTATAAGGGGCTAACATACCAAGAGCCGATTGGATGTGGTTCTGGTCAGTTTAAAATTCATGAAGCTTGTAGGCAGCTGCATTTGACAAGTACCTCCAGCTTCAAAAGAGTGAACGATGCTTTCACTATGTATATCACAAGGACTCTTCAACGGAGGATGCAGCAAAGAATATCCAAAGAAGCACAAAAGTATATTGAAAAGTATGGGTTTTGGTTTATCCAATTCTCGAAGTTCACGTATATAAGGCTGTCTGGGTTCCATTCATATACCTACCGATTGCCAAGATACCCCATAGATAGGATGGTGATGCTTGAAGTGTCTAGGCAACTCATGGCCTACGACAAAACCATAAGGAAGAAGAAGAAAGGAGGTTTGCACTTCCCTATTGTTATGGGAAATTCGCTTGAGGAGTTCCCTTCTTTGCAAGCAGCCAAGAAAGTGGAGGATGAGTTACAATTTTATCACCTCACTCTACACACCAGCCGATAGGATTTTGGTCCTCAAAAGAAGATTGGAATTGTACAAGGAGAAGAATATAGGCACAAGGCTCATGTAGAAGATTTTTGGGCAAATGCAGAAGATGAAGCCGAAATCAAAAGGAGGATGTTCTTCAGATTGCCTCTGAAATTGATCAGAGTGTGAGGTTGTCCAAGTTCCAGGCCAAGTGGATGAAGATGCCAGCATTACTCACCCAGATCATGAGTCAATAAAGGACACACCAATCCCACCACCTGATTGGGCAGAGCCGGAAATCACGGACTTGGACACTTTGTCTATGCCTGTCTTAACTTTCACGAGGAGCTAGGTGGATGGACACGTTCACAGACTTAAGAGAAAGTCAATTGCCCTCACATACAACCTCATGGGCGATCGAAGGCCACCGATATCAATGAAGAAGAGGAAACAAATCGCCCAAGCTATAGAACCACAAGAGGAGGAACCAGTTCAGCCTGAGCCTCAGAGGACGGAGGAGGCATCGCCTACATAGTTGTTGGCTCAATCCTCCAACATATAGGAAGTTTCAATCTTTGCAGGTCAGAGGGTTAGAGTGATTAAAAGAACAGGAAATGGAAGAAGTTACCAACCATTGCCTAGGGAGCCTGATAGTCAGAGTGCCAATGCTTCGGGGAGTGCTGACCAACTAGATGAAGATGAAGAAACAGAAACAGACACTCGCTTGGACCGTGCACTCAAGGCAGCCTTTGAGGATGAAGACATTACGGAGCCTAAAGTTCAGGGTCTTGAGGAGGATAGTCAACATATGGAAATGGATGAGCCTCAACCAAATGTTGTTGAAGAGGAAATTCATGAAGTAGAAGCAACAGAGGAGCAGCCGCTTATCATCTATGGCGCTCAACAAGACATCCCAAATTGGCTCACCAGTGCAATAAGAAGAGATCAAGAGGACGACACTGACCCAGCAATAGAGATGGAAGAGCTCCTTAATAGAATAAGCGGGTCACCTAAGAGGAAGAGAGCTAGGAAGTACTCCAAGATGGAAACAGATGAGGCCGGTTCTCGCACTCTCCATGTTGCGGTTCCGAGGGAAAAATGTGATCTAAGTGATGTAATGCCTGAAAATTACACGGTCACTACAATTGAATTGGGGCGCCCTACTAGAGCACAAGTAATCGAAGAGGCTGAAAACTCCTTCCAAATGCTAAAAGATAGGCTGCTGCGAAAGGAAGAAAAATACAAGAGGCTGAAAAGGGAGCATAGGGCGTTAGTTGGGTATGTGCGGCATCTAGCACATCCACGTGCTCAGAAGAACCCAATGGTGGAACTTCCAGCTGAGCTTCCACGAGAGTCAATTAGCGGGCTCGAAGAGATGAAGAAGGCCATTCAAGAGGGAGATAGGTGGGTTGGCGGTGTTCGTGCTGAGGCTGAGAGATTCATTGTAGATCTTGTCTCCTCTTTCCAACATGCTTCCAATATCCTCTCTCGTTTGGAGAACATTGAGCAGGCATGGAATGATACTCACATATTCCAAGATAAGACTATTCCACACCTGGCTGCTCCGATGCGCATGCCAATGCAGACTTTGGTTGAAGAAGGGGTGATTCAGGCAGGAGATAGATATGATTTTCCAGGCTGGTATACTGCTGCATTCACTGGTCGAGGCTTCTTTGACATGGCAAGGACGGAGTCAGCCAAGATCAGGAAGGCCATGGGAAATATTCAGGACAGCATCTTCAATACGCTGGAGGCATTATTCACGAAACGACTAACTCCCGAGGAGGTGGTGGTGGATGGATTGAAGGGAAGATTGCGGCCATTCTTCTCTGAGATGAGGGTATTTGTGGACTTTGAAAATATCTCCACGTTCTCAGCCATTATTCAGAGCACGTAGGAATCCATCAAGGCTTGTAGAAAATCTTGTATCCGGCAGGAGAAAATAGTTGTCGTCCTCGAGTACCAGCTCAATCTTACTCCGGCTATTTCTGAACAAGAAGTTGATGCAGTGTTAGCCCGGTTTGTTGCTTTCGCGGTCAGAGAGAAGAACAATAGGAACAGGGTCCTGGACTAGAATCTTCTGGAAGGATAGTGGGCATTAATTGCCCATAGTGGTCAAAGGAGGAATCTGCCATTTTTGTGCTCATTAATTGCACCACTCCACCTTCTGATAGTTTTTAGGGCAGAATCTAGTCTAGGGCTGATGTGGCTCAATCTGAGCCATCCATTGTAATTTAATTTGGACCGTCCATTGGGATTGGCTAGCTATATAAAGGGGACTCCCCTCATTAGTACATTATTAGACTAGAGAATAAACATTTTGATAGAGCATAGAGAGGCAGTCTAGAGTTAGCATAGTTTCATTGAATAGCACAGTGTGAAGGAGAAGGAAAGTTTTCCCTTTGAGAACTTTGCAAGGAATTGTTGCGAAAACTATTGTAATAAAAGGAGTTTCATTGATGGTGAATTTGTCTTTTGTTATGAACAGTTAGGGAGGTTTCTTCCTCCTTCTACTTCAAATAGGACTTAAAATTAGAGTGATTTTCATTTTCATGCAAGTAGTTAATTGTAGGTTGTTGCGTTTGATTTAAGTGAGCTTCGTTTAATCCATACCACTAGTAAGCTTATTGATGGTAAGTTTTCCCTGTGTGGTCAACTGGAATACTTTTCAGACTTAACTTCGATTGTGATTCACGTGTTTGTATGCATCGTCTTGATGGTATTTGTATGATGAGTTGTGATCTGAAGACCTTTCGTTGCTCCTTTGAAGATTGCACCAACTTTGTTTAAGCTGTCCAACACAAGGCAAGGCAAAGTTTGGTTGAAGTTCATTGAAGTCAAGCTCAACGCCTCTTGCACTTCGATTAGGATATAATCTTCTAAACCCTGCATCCATTTAAATTCTCCAAAATTCTGGTTAGTTTTAGGAAGCACATACCTCATAGCCAAATCATTCGTCTCACGAAAATCCCCTTCCAATCATTAACCTGTTGTCAGCTGCAAACATTCTAAACAATTGTGTAAGTCCCCTCGTAAAAACAACAAATCACAACGAACCAACTGAGGGTATTCCATAGCATTTTCAAAACCTTGGAGTTGAACGTACGAACTTTCTTGCAATCTTATCGTACGGAATTCTTTGATCGAGAGAGAATGGAGTAGCCTTTGGATACTTTGTTCTGCTGATTCGTGCGGTCACAAAAATCACATCAACAGAACCCAAAATCAGTAGAAGTTGTATGCCGATCAACGTAGGACCGAAAGGGCCTTCAAAGTCAACAACATGGTGTACTTGAGATTGCAGCCATACCAGCAATCATCTCTCAAGGGTAACGGAGTAGAAAAGTTGAGGCCAAGGTTCTATGGGCCATTCAGGATCACAATGAAAATTGGGGAAGTTGCATATGAACTTGAATTGTCACTAGAGAGCAGGATTCATAACATTTTCCACATTTCATGCTTGAAGAAGGCTTTGGGAGAGCAGATTACACCATCAATAGAGTTGCCACCGCTTGATGACGAAGGAAAATTAATTCTTGAACCAGAGACAATGTTGGATGTAAGAGAGAAGCGATTGAGAAACAAGGTCATTCTGGAGTATTTGGTCAAGTGGAAGAATCTACCAGCTGAAGATGCTACTTGGGAAGGAGTCGAAATTTTTGAGCATCCTAATCTAAGGTTGTTTGAGGACAAGCAACCAACTAGAGGCGGGGACTGTAATGTCCCAAATTTGAATTAATGCAGCCGACGTGTTTTCCAAATGAAAAAGTGTTGATTAACACTAAGTGAACAATTTAATTCAAGTCTGGCCGACCTATCTTATTGGTTGGCGCTAATTTAGGCTTAGATTTAAATTTAAAATATTTAATTTCGTTTTGTTTGGTGTGAGGCCGACTTCACTTGAAGTCTAGCGCTGCTTGTGTATTTATTTGAGTTCATCCCAGCATTAGAAATCATCACGGATTTGGGAGTTGTCTCTACTTGGTATGAGAGTGTAGCTGCTCAACCAAACACTCAGGGTGCATAGCTCACCTGAGTCATCTCCGTGTTCGAGTTTCTCCATAGCTCTGTCCAAATTACTTATTGCATTCCATCATTTGTTGCAGGATATGACGGCATTCAAGTCAAAGCGGATCTCTCTGTGAGGTTCGACGGATAGTGACCACTCATCGATCAGGCCGAGCTTTGCTCTAGCCGTCACTCAAGCTTTCGTCAGGTATACACCCACACACAACGGTCACAACCAGGAGTTGCATCATTTGAAGAAGATAATTGGAGTTAAGCAGGTCGTGTACACCTCCCTCATCGCAATCATGTGAAATCTCGAATCCGGAGGCTCTGGCAGTTGTTCACATAAGTTTTAGATCATACTCATGAGCCCGACAACTGGAAGGAAACAGCACTACCAATATGAACTCATAAGGCGATCACGGTATAGGGAAGAAGCAATTGTCGTGGCGCCACTATGAAGGGCAACACGCCTCTGGAAGCCGTTTGCCTTCCAATCGATTCCTCCAGGTCAATGTGTAAATCGTTGAATTAAATATATTTCTTAGGACTCGTATACTCTGAGGATAAGGATGATATTTCATTTAATTTGATATACAGAATTCAGTCGATACCTGTACTAGTTATTGTTGATGTTCATAGCAGCGTCGAGAGAATTCTTCCAACCATGATATAATGGATAAAGTTGATGGAGCCTAAACGGCTATCAAATTTATATGAGTCTGATAATTAAGTAAAGAGGTGCTTCACTTGGCAACATTACTTTTCTCTCTTGGCCGACCTTGTATTTTCATCTTGGCCGACCTTCATTGTAATTCACAATTATTATTTGTAATTATCCTTTTCTTATGTGGCCGACCTAGATCTTGAAGAGGTGCAACCTCTCTACTGATATGTATTTATATGAGGTCATATCCACTCATTTGGACATCAAGCAAGTTTGTTCATTCCTCCTTCACAAGTGCGAATTCTAGGAGCAGATTGTGAATTCATTAAGTGCAGATTGAAGGGCAAGTAAGAGCAGATTACTTGATAATTATTACAGCCATTGCTGTTGCTGAATATTGGCCTTGTGTTTGGCCACATTGTAAAGTGTATTGCTGCCATTGCTTATATATATAAGAGAGATAATTGTTGCTAGGTTTTTCTCCCTCAAGAGGAGGGTTTTCCCGGGGTATCTATTGTGTTATTGTGTATCATTTTAAATTAATTTTCTGTGTTTTATATCTGATCATAAAACTAACATGGTATCAAAGCGGGTTTGAAGAAGATCTTGATCAGATTTAGTATTGCAGCGATACTCTTATTACTCTTTCCCATCTTTGATCACATCCATCCCTTCATTAAAATGGTGAATGGACTCAAGATCGAGGATAGACTTGAGGGAGCAACAAATTTCACATCTTGGAGATTTAAAATTATGCTCACCTTGGAGGAAAATGAATTGGCTGAGTTCGTGGAGAGAAAAATTTTCGAGCCTACTGATGAGGAAGAGAAGATTCAATGGAAGAAGAAAGATACTAAGGCGAAGAAGATGTTAGTTGATTCCGTGAAGGACCATATTGTTTCAATCATCTCTAAATTGAAGACAGCAAAAGAGATGCTTAAGACTTTGGAAGAGATGTATTAGATCAACAACACAAGCCGTGCACTTGCATTAAAGCAACAACTTCATCATGTTAAGATGGCGGAAGGAGAATCTATCATCGCTTACTTCATGAAGATTTCCAAATTGAGAGATCAGCTCTCTACTATTGGTAATTTTGTTGATGACAAGGATTTGACCATGCTTTCCCTTAATGGTCTTCCGACATCTTGGGAGTCTTACATTCAAGGAATCAACGCGAGATCGAAACTTCCCGAGTTTGATCGTTTGAGGGCGGACTGTATTCAAGAAGAGTCTAGATTGGCTGCGAGAGGTATTGGTCAAAGCTCCACTAATGAAGATATTCATGTTTTTGCCACTCAATCCTCAAAGAAGAAAGGGAAAGGTGGAAAGAAAGATTATTTCAAGAGGAATAGAGATAAGAAATTTGGTGGCGCTCCCGCATTTAAGAAGAAGAGGGATCTCTCTCGTGTTCAATGTTTTAGATGTGACAAATATGGTCACTATGCAAAGGATTGCCCAACCAGGCCTAATCAGCATGCTTCATTTGCGGATGTGGATGAGATATCTCCTCAAAAAGATTCTAGGGAATTTCTATTCTAAGTCATGGGCCTATGTTCAAGCCGTGAAGATGGTGGACTAATCTGAGCACAAGAGCAGCGTTCTAGACTGTGTCCAGTAATTGCATTCATCAAAATATTTAAAGAGATAAGTATTCTTTGTTTGTTGAGTTATATCATTTATTTGGATCTTGTAATTAGTAAAGAGAGATAGTGGTTTCTCTTGAATTGTGTTCACTAGCATAAGATCCTTTGAAGATTTCATTTATTGCAAGTTATATCATGCTGGTTGTGAAGATTTCTTAATGTGACTCTGAAATAAAAAGAGAATTGCAATTTCGATGGTGATTAGTTGGTCAATTTGATATCATTCTCTAATGCATGAACTGTGATAGAGCCTTGAACTCTTTGAGAGAGTTAGCTCTACATGCTAACTACATAATGCATTCAAAAAATTTGTAGTTGTGCAAATTGTCTTTTGTTGTGTTGATTTTAGCACTCTCGAGAGGAGTAAAAGAGGGAAGAAAGAGTTATATCAAAATTCAATAAAGATAAGTTTCTTTATCCCTTCATTCTGATCTTTTGATATATTTCTCTTATAGGTTGATTTATTTTTTCATGTTTTAATATTGTTCATAAATTCTCATGTATTCATGCTCTAACCTGAGATAGTAAACCTTGTATGATTCTAGCCTTGATATTTCTTTGGATAGTTATAAACTTTTAGTAATCTCTCTCTAATGCTTCCAAGACGGATCTAGGAGCAAGAAGGTGATGAGAGATTGCTTAGTGATGAAAAGCTTGACAAATCTTGTGAGGAAATCATGCCGACCAAAGAAATGATCAAGCAACTTGCAGCCATAGGACTGAGTTGGCGACAAGAGGGAGTTCACTTCCAGAAGTCTTCTTTGCAATCTCTGAAGCAAGGATCAAGAGGGAGTTTTGTAACTCACCAAGAGGAAGTGAAGATTACTGTATTGCAAGGCTAGGTGCTAAATCCTTAGAGGATCCCTTCAGCTGCTGAGATCAGAATTGCTCAAAACCGTCATTTGGATTTGACATTGGTAGCTCCGCAAACCTATTCAGAATAGAGTGATCTGGATTGAGGTCAAGGAGGACAATCCTGAACTCTCTACAATATTAGAAGTGTGCTCTAGAAAACTTTCTCTAAGGCAAGCATTGCAGGCAATCTTGGACGAAGAGGTCAGAAGGTTGATGCAAGTACTTGAAGATTCAAAGGGGGCCTACTAAACCTAAAGAAGATGGTAGTCTAGTTGATCTTGTTGATGTTTAAATGCAGCTTCAATCATATTTCTTCCAGCTTCTCCTTTACATCATTTGATAAATTAAATATTAGCTATGAGGCCATTTAATTTATAAGTATCTAGAGGCAGGAGCTTATGATTGAAGAGTCATCATTTAAAGAGTTGTTGAGGCCGACCTCACTCTCATTTGTTTACAAGGAGAAAAAGATATTATTTCTTTGGTGGTTGACCTTTTCTCTTGGCACATTATTTTATGAAGAGGGGTGAAAAGTCACGTCCTCCTTCTTGTCTCTTGTATATATACTCATTCATTTGTTCATTGTTTATCATCCAATACACATTGTTCTTCCACTAGTCTAAAGTGCGAATAAGAAAGGAGCAGAGCAGATTAGTAAATCTGTTATAAAAAGTCTGAAGATCATCAAGTCAAGTTCGATATCTTTTCTGTACATGTGAGTTCATCCAAGAGCAGTGCGAGTTTGAGTAAAATGCAGATTGAGATCTAAGTATAAGGCAGAGATATCCTGACAATTTATATCACTCAGTCTTGTACTTACATCAGTTTGTGATGCTACTTATTGGCGTCCATTTGTAAAGGAATTTCTCATTTGTGAATCAATAATATAAGAGATATTATTGGTTGGGTTTTTCTCCCTCAAAAGGAGGGTTTTCCCAGGGTATCTACTATGTCTTGTGTTAATTTTTTGAATTAATTTTTGTGCATGTCAATTTGATCTTAAATTTAACATGGTATAAGAGCAGGTTTGAAGAAGAGCTTGATCAGATTCTGTATTACAGCAATACTCCTTATTCTCTCTCATCGTTGATTACTTCTATCTCTTCATCAAGATGGTGAACGGTCTCAAGATCGAGGACAGACTTGAGGGAGCAACAAACTTCACATCTTGGAGATTCAGAATTATGCTCACCTTGGAGGAATACAAATTGGCAGAGTTCGTGGAGAGCAAAGTCCCCAAGCCTACGAATGAGGAAGAGACAGTTAAATGGAAGAACAAAGATGCTAAGGCAAAGAAGATGTTAGTTGATTTTGTGAAGGATCATATTGTTCCTATTGTCTCCAAGTTGAAGACGGCATGGGAGATGTTTAAAACTTTGGAGGAGATGTACGAAATCAACAACACAAGCCGTACACTTGCACTGGAGCAACAACTCCATCATGTGAAGATGGCGGAAGGAGAATCTACCATCGCTTACTTCATGAAAATTTCCAAATTTAGAGATCAGCTCTCTACCATTGTTCATTTTGTTGATGATAAGGATCTGACCATGCTTGCCCTCAATGGTCTTCCTTCATCTTGGGAGTCTTTCATTCAAGGAATCAGCGCAAGATCTAAACTTCCCAAGTTTGATCGTTTAAGGGCGGATTGCATTCAAGAAGAGTCTAGGTTGGCCGCAAGAGGTATTGGTCGAAGCCCTATAGATGAAGACATTCATGTTCTTTCCGCTCAATCCTCGAAGAAGAAAGGGAAAGATGGAAAGAAAGGATATTTCAAGAGGAATAGAGATAAAGGAGCTAATGGTGCTCCCGCATTCAACAAGTGGGACCTCTCTAAAGTCCAATGTTTTTGTTGTGACAAGTTTGGTCACTATGCAAAGGATTGCCCAACCAAGCCTAATCAGCATGCTTCATTTGCGGATGTGGATGAGTTCTCCCCTCAGAAGGATTCTAGGGAATTTCTATTCTAAGTCATGGGCCTCTATTCAAGCCGTGAAGATTGTGTGCTGATCTGTACACATGAGCAGCATTTGCATCCATCAAGAGATAAGTATTCTTTGTTTGCCGAGTTATTTCATTTATTTGGATCTTGTGTGATTAGTATAGAGATATTGTAATTTCTCTTGAATTGTGCTCTCTAGCATAAAGATCCTTTGAAGATTTCAAATTATTCATTGCAAGTTGTTTCATGCTAATTATGTAGATCTTTGAGTGTGACTTTGAGATGAATAAATAAAAAATAAATAAATTGCATTTTCGTTGTGATAGGTTGATCCAAAAATTTGCAATTGTTCAAATTGTCTTTTGTTGTGTTGAGTTTAGCACTCTCGAGAGGAGTAAAAGATGGAAGAAAGAGTTATATCAGAATTCAATAAAGATAAGTTTATTTATTCCTTCATTCTGATTCTTTGATATATTTCTCTTATAGGTTGATTTACTTATTCATGTTTCAATATTGTTCATAACCTGAGATAGTAAACTTTGTATGATTCTAGCCTTGATGTTTCTTTGGATAGTTATAAACAGTTAGTAATCTCTCTCTAAAAATGCTTCCAGGACAGATCTAAGAGCAGAAGGTGTTGAGAGATTGCTTAGTGATGAAAAGCTTGAGGCATCTCATGAGGAAGTCATGCCGACCAAAGAAATGATCAAGCAGCTGAGTTCGTGGCCAGAGGGAGTTCACTTCTAGAAGTCATCTTTTCAATCTCTGAAGCAGGGATCAAGAGGGAGTTTTGTAACTCACTGAGAAGAAGTGAAGATTGTTGTATTGCAAGGCTAGGTGCTGAACCCTTAGAAGATCCCTTCAGCTACTGAGATCAGAGTTGCTCAACATTGTCTTCTGGATTTGTCATTGGTAGCCCCACAAACCTATTCAGAATAGTGAGATCTGGGATGAGGTCGAGGAAGACTATTCTGAACTCTCTTCAATACCAAAGGTGTGCACTGGAAAACATTTATCTAAGTCAAAGTGTTCCAGGAAATCTTAGACGAAGAGGTCAGAAGGTTCATGCAAGTGCTTGAAGATTCAGAGGGAGCCTGCTGAGCCTGAAGAAGATGGTAATCTTGGTGCAGCAAAGCATATCCCGAGATACTTGTGTGGCACAATTGGATATGGATTGAGATATTCTTCAGGTTGGGATCTGCTATGATATCATGGTGCAGCAGGAAGTAGTTATTTGTGGCATTGAGTACAGCCGAGGTAGAGTATATTGCAACTTGTATGGCAGCTCGGGAAGCAATGTGGCTTGGTAAGCTCCTTGCAGGATTATTTGGGCAATCAATGGAGCCTACTATCATTCATTGTGATAATCAAAGTTGCGTGAAGCTATTTGTCAATCTTGTGTTCCATGACAGAACCAAGCATGTTGAGATCAAGTACCACTATATCAAAGATATGGTACTGCAGAAGGCTATACAGTTGAGGTATATCAACACTAATGAGCAAACGGCAGACATTCTCACTAAGCCTCTCTCCAAAATCAAGTTTTTGTACTCTCGAGATAAGCTTGGTATGGTGGAGAATCCGGCCTTAACTGAGAAAGAGTCTCAGTATCAATGAGCCTGTTTAATGAGTTCTTCTCTACGAGAGAAGTTCGAGGTGAAATCCCTTGATTAATGAGTTCTTTTCTACGAGAGAAGTTTGAGGTGAAATCCCTTGTTAATGCATTTTCCTCTGAGACGGAGGAATTTGAGGTGCAAACCCTTGTTAATGCATTTTCCTCTGAGACGAAGGAATTTGAGGTGCAAGCCCTTGTTAATGCATTTCTCTTATGAGATTTCAGGTGAAATCCCTTGTTTCCACCCTCTGAGAGAGTCATGGTGGATGTCATGTGTGTGACTCCATGACATATCTTGTACTTGTGTTTCACCCTCTGGGAGAGCGATGGTGAAAGTCACGTTGAGGTGACATCACGCAAGTGATGAACACTTGTACTTACCATAGTATGGTTGTAGCCATTATGGTTGATATCGTGTTGAGGCGATATCTGATATCATGATGAGGTGATATTCTTCTTGTTCACTCATGGTTGTAGCCATAGTGATAGGGATCACGTTGAGGTGATTTGTCTTGTGCAGCTGGAAGTATACTCCCTAGCTGAGAGGGAGTGTTGATGTTTAAATGCAACTTCAGTCATATTTCTTCCAGCTTCTCCTTTACAACATTTGATAAATTAAATATTAGCTCTGAGGCCATTTAATTTATAAGTATCTGGAGGCACGACCTTATGATTGAATAGTCATCATTTAAAGAGTTGTTGAGGCCGACCTCACTCTCATTTGTTTACAAGGAGCAAAAGATATTATTTCTTTGGTGGCCGACCTTTTCTCTTGGCACATTATTTTATGAAGAGGGGTGAAAAGTCACGTCCTCCTTCTTGTCTCTTGTATATATACTCATTCATTTGTTCATTGTTTATCATCCAATACACATTGTTCTTCCACTAGTCTAAGGTGCGAATAAGAAAGGAGCAGAGTAGATTAGTAAATCTGTTATGAAAAGTCTGAAGATCATCAAGTCAAGTTCGATATCTTTTCTGTACATGCGAGTTTATCCAAGAGCAGTGCGAGTTTGAGTAAAGTGCAGATTGAGATCTGAGTATAAGGCAAAGATATCCTGACAGTTTATATCACTCAGTCCTGTACTTACATCAGTTTGTGATGCTACTTATTGGCCTCCATTTGTAAAGGAGTTTCTCATTTGTGAATCAATAATATAAGAGATATTTTGGCTGGGTTTTTCTCCCTCAAGAGGAGGGTTTTCCCAGGGTATCTGTTGTGTCTTGTGTTAATTTTTTGAATTAATTTCTATGCATGTCAATCTGATCTTAAATTTAACAGATCTTGGTTCTTTTTGTTGATTTATTTCTTAATGGAGAAGATCATCTCATTATCAAATGCAAGAAGGAGCTAGCTGAGAGGGAGTGTTGATGTTTATAGCAACGTCAAGAAAATTCTTCCAACAACGATATAATGGATAAAGTTGATGGAGCCTAAACGGCTATCAAAGTTATATGAGTCTAATAATTAAGTGAAGAGACGCTTCACTTGGCAACATTACTTTTCTCTCTTGGCCGACCTTCCTCGTATTTTCTTCTTGGCTGACCTTCATTGTAATTCACAATTATTATTTGTAATTCCTTTTCTTATGTGGCCGACCTAGATCTTCAAGAGGAGGGTTTTCCCAGGGTATTTATTGTGTTATTGTGTATGATTTTGAATTAATTTTCTGTGCTTTACATCTGATCATAAAACTAACAGTTATATGAGTTTCGCTCAGTTTTTACAGTATGTATTCTTTTCAATGTGATAGCCTCTGTTTGTGTTTTCAAAATCCTGCTGAGTTATTATTTCAAACAAAGATAGTAAATTTTTTCATTTACTATTCAAACAAATCTGGTTGGAGTCGTTACAAACAGGGTTCTTTCCTCTAATCTTTGAATCCAAGAGTTTTCATCCTTGAATTGATAGTTGAATACAAAGCTCAAACTATGAAAGAAATTATATGAAAAATGGTAATTGTCTCCAAGACTAGGTTATTAGAATATTAGTTTAATATTGTCATAAATTGGATGTGTACGCTTGTCTTTAATAAATAGTTGAAGTTAGTGTTGTGACCTTTTTCACACATCGCCCCATTCAAATGGGGACCCCTAATTTTCGCTCCATTCTAGTCATTTTGGCTTTGGTTTTTGGTCTCTCTCTCTCTGTCTGTCTCGTTTCTGATGGTCTACTTTCCGGGATTCCTCCGCCGTTGAGCTTAAAATGCGAAAATTCTGGCCAAGTTTGAAAATTAGGGTTTTGAGCCTCCTTGCCAATTTGAGGTCAAATAAAGTGAATAAGTTGAAAATTGAGCCTAATGTTGTTGTCAGTGTGCTTCCAGCAGGCTTTCAGCAAGTTTTAATCGAATTCTGAGGTACTTACTATTTTTAGTAAGTCTGCGATTACAGGCAATTTGTCAGCATTTTTGAAATTCCAACAGTCACACGGCATTCAGAGTGTATCAGACTCCGCGCATGCAAAATTTGAGCAAAAACGGACCACTTACTATTTTTAGCAGTCCAGTTTCCGGGCAAATTTCAGGGTGCGAATGCAGAGTTTTTTTTGCATGTCGCATATTCCTTCTGGGTTTTAAGACCTTCGCGATGATGTAACATGCAAGGCGAGGCGACCACTTCGAGTTCACCTTAGAGGCTATTTTAGGGTTTGCATGTCGGTTTCTTTGCATGTGGATGATTCACGATGGGTTTTGAGAGCTTCACGATGGTGTGACATGCAACCAGAGATTCTCCTTTCGATAAGGAACTTGCTATTTTTTAGCGTGTGTCCGTAGCACCAGCGATTGAATCATGAGGCGTCGCGATGCCAAGCGAGAGCGGGAGATCTTTTGTCATGCAATGCAAATTAGGGTTTCGGCTTCGGAGCCTAAAAATAGGCATAAAAGTCAGAATCTTCAAAATCCGATGTAAACCACAGCGATCAGCGTTCTTCAGGCTATCTGCTGGTGAAATTTCAAGTCGTCGGAGCACTTACTATTTATAGTAAGTCAATTTGGAAACATGCTAAAAATAGTAAATCAATTGCATGCGTCGTTAAAAAACAAGCAGTCACGTGGTGAGGAGCGTCTCATTAAAATTTCAACTCGATCGGAGCATGGGAGCTATCAGAAACATGAGGTTACTATTTATAGTAAGCCACCTTCAGAAGCATGCTAAAAATAGCAGGGCGGCTAAAAGTGGCAGTGTCGACAGGGCAACAAGGTTATGAGGATGCTGTGTGCAAAATTTCAAGTTGTTCTGAGCTTCAGAGACGCAAAATTAAGAGGCTTACTATTTATAGTAAGGCATGAGAAACCGGCAGAGACGAGAAAATGTCTAAGTCTGGAGCTTTATCTTCCACCACCTTGAAAATGCGCCCAGCTTGCCTTCAGATGTTTGAAATTTTTTCTAAGGCAATAAAAATCTGCCTGCCACCTCCAAATGCGCCCAAGGCACAAGTGGTCAATGAAAGTCAACAAGGTTTATCCTGTTGGCATAGCAAAATGTGCCCAAGGGAACTCAGGAGAAAGTTTTAAAATTTTCTAAGTATAACTCTCATCCTCCACCATGGCCTAAATGCGCCCAACAAGCAAGAAAGTGAAAGAGGTCAAAGGGTTTTATCCTCCTCCCATGCCAAAATGCGCCCAAGGAAGAGTTGGTGCAAGATATTTGAAATTCTTTCTAAGTATGAGTCTCGTCCTTCACACATGATGAAATGCGCCCAGCTAAAAGGTGGTCAAAGCAAAGTCAAGTAAAGTTTATCCTCTAGCTAGGCTGAAATGCGCCCAAAGGCTGCCATGTGAAGACAAAAATAAGAAGCTGAAAGGTCATTAGCTGAGGCGTGGTAAAAGTTGTCCTCCTCATCATGCAATATGCGCCCATCTTTAGCTAGTCAACATGGGTCAAAGATGCTTCATCCTTCTCTACATGTAAAATGCGCCCAAATGGGGCCACATAAGGACAAAGCAAAGGGAGCTGAAAGGTCACCAGCTAAGGCGTTGGAATCTTCATCCACTACATCATAGGAAATGCGCCAGGTTTAGAAGAAAGTCAAAGGTCAAAGCATTGGCAAGTGTTTCGTCCTTCTACACATCCCAAATGCGCCCATCCTTCACTACATAGGAAATGCGCCCAAGTTCACAAGTAATCCAAGGTGGTCAAAGGCGTTAAAGACTTCATCCTCTTGTATATGCAAAATGCGCCCATCCTCCTCTATGTCTCAAATGCGCCCAAAGTTGAGATGTGAAAGGTGAATAAAGGTAGTAAATAAGGTAAAAGGTGGGTGAAAATTCTTTGCTAGGCGTGGATTTGAATATTCCTCTCAAGTGTGCTACATGCGCCAAGGTGGTGGGAGTCATAAGGTGTTAGAAAATTTCCAAAGGCGTGTGAGGTGGTAGAAGTAAAATGCTAAGGCGTGGTTTCAAATTTCTTCTAAGTGATAAGCGCCCAAGATGATATGTGTGAGAAAATACTTCAAGGCGTGATTTTAAAATGTCAAGTATGTTATGCGCCTAGAAGGGTGAAATAAAATGTGAAGTAAAGCAACTTGCTAGGTGATGAGAAATTTTCAAGATAAATATCTTCCTTCAAACACAAAATGCGCCTAAGATGTTGAGTGAAGATAAAAAAATAAAAAAAAATTCTAAGGCGTTTGAACTTCAAATAAAAAATTGCCTTGCAAATGTGAAATGGCGAGTGAGAAATAAAATTGTGCTAGGCGTGAATATAAAATTTTCTAAGTGAAGTTGATATTTTCACAGGTTAGTTGATCGAATTGGATATGAAATTTTCTAAGGCAAAATTTTCGAAGTGATTCGAAAATTTCTAAGGCACAAAATATTTTTTTTCCCCTTAGAAAAACGTTTAAGTCTGGAGAGGTGATGGAATTTTTCTTGAAGCGCAGATGAGTTGCCAGAGATGAAGTCAGATGATGCCAGCTGCACAGGATTGGTAAAAATTTTCCAAGTCAAAGCAAAATTCTCAGAGGGGATCAAAGAACGAGAATAAATTTGATGAAGAATATTTTCTAAGGTTCAAAATTCAAGAAAATTAAATGAACCCGTTCGTTGGGTACCCATGGATTCGGAACGTTCCGGAGAAAATTTTCTTCTGGGTATCGAAGATTGTCGATGAGGAGTTGATTTTAAGGTCTTCCACAGCTTGCCGAGGATTCTGGGATGAAGATTTTAAGTGGGCACCAGGTTGATGAGTTTTCCTAAGGGAAACTTGAAAATTTATAAGGCAGATGTGAAGAAAACGTGTTTTCAAGATGAAATTCTCCAGACGATGGATTTGAAAGAAACTGCCTAGGTGAATTTGCTTAAACCCTTCGTAAAGATAGTCTTCCAGAGCCGGAGTTGAACGAATTTGAGTATCGGAGCCCCAGGTAGTGAAATGAATTTCTCAAAGATGAAGTTTGTCTAAGGCATGAACTTGAACACGAAGTTGGCTAGTGGAGGCAACAAACGCTTGGAGATCAAAGCATGAAAATCAGGTAAGTGAGTTAAGTTTATATCATGAAATATTCTAATACCCCTCTCCTTGCTTGTTTTGCAGGAGAAATGTTGAGGCAAGAGCACGATGACTTGAAGTGGAAGCACGATGAAGATGAGTTACAATCTCAAAGAGAAAAGGTCGCAAGAAATTGACTTAGTATAACTCAAAGTGACAAAGATGAAGACCCTCAAGTGGAAGAAATCAAAGAACAACGCCAAGAAAGAAGATCGAGAACAGTGTGAACGCGTCTACAAATGGAATCTTCTAGAAGGATGATGGTGGACATTATGGCGCATTTATTACCCCACTCTCTCTGTGGCGGTTTTTAGGGCAATATTTAGGGCTGAGGTGGCATGATTCTGGCCACTCTATTGATTGTAACCCTAGCCGTCTTTTGGGACTTGGCTAGCTATATAAAGGGGGAGTCCCCCTCATTTGTAATTAGAAAATTAGAATTAGATTAGACATTGGAGTAGTAGACATTGAGAGAGTATTAGTTAGTAGTAGTAGCATTGTAGATCATTTTGCATAATTTGGAGAAGAGAGAAAGTTTTCCCTTTGAAAACTTTTGAGGAGATTGTTGTGTAACACATTTCTGATAATAGATCTTTTCATTGATGATGGAATTCGTCTTGTCATGAATTGCTAGCAAGGTCTCTTCTTCCTTTCGTATCCAAGTAGCTTAATCTCATGCAAGTAGCTTATTTTGGTGTGTGGTGTTTTATTGAGATAGCTTCGCTTTATTCCATACCACTAGCGGCTTGTTGATGATAAGTTTGCCTTGCGTGGTCGACTGGAGATTATTTTGTGTTTAACTTCGGTTGTGGTTTACATACTTATATGCGTCGTTCTGATGGTGTATGTATGTTAAATTATAACTTGAACATCTTTCGCTATTTCCCTTGAAGATTGCACCGATTTTGCTGAGGCTGTCCGACGGAGGCTAGGTGAAATCCGGTTGAAGTCTATTGAAATGAAGCTCCACATATCCTGCATTTAGAATAGAATGTTAGTTTCTTAGGCCCTAAACCCCCTTTTACTTTCCGCACATTTCCGATTAGTATTAGGAATCCCGTGCTCACCTGCCAAATCATTCGAATTACATGAAAACCCTTAGTCCGCTGTCTGCTGTCAACCGCCGAACAATTGTGTAAGTCCCCTTGACATACCAGCAATATCACATCAAACCAAACTGAGCCTATTCGCACTTAAGGAACCTTGGAGTTGAAAGCATGATCTTACTCGCAATCTTAGCATGCTGAATACTTTGTTCAAGAGAGGATAGAGCGTCCGTTGGGAGACTTTATTCTGTGTTGGTGCGGTCTCAAAAACCACGTCAACAGTTAGTTTGTTGTAACTTCCACCTATTTTAGTATATAATTATTTTCTATGTTTAGCATATGATCAATTATATAATGTGATGCACTCAACCTATGTAAGCACGCCCTTTTCTCTTAATCTCATTCTTCAATTTTTACCAACATTGGTATCAAAGCTAGATCATACAAAATTTGAATAAGGTTGGGAAGAGAGGAGGTTGAAAGGCACAAGGCAAGTTCACAAAGGTTACATGAAAAATCATCACCATTGTTTTCAGTTGCATTTAAAGAACTAAAAGTTTGTGGACTCAACCACATGCAACCAAGAATATCAAGAAAATCACAGTTATTTTACAATGTTTTATTAGACATGGCCGAGAAAAATCAGGCCACACAGCCATAACTCATCAATTTCTTTCTGAAATTCATTAGAAGCATGGTGGGATAAAATGCAGCTAAGACACACATCGGGATTTTCAATCTCGAGCAGAAGGTTTCTGCAATTGCTAAGACATATTGTCTATTTATTTGCTGAAAATCTATCAAATGTCACAGCTAGGGCACATTTTATGTTTTTTTCTAAGCATCATTTTTGACTGAATAGACAATCAAGTTTTCCAAAAATACTTTTCAAGTATTTTCTTATTTTTAATTTTTTCCCTTCAAAGTCTAGAAACATTTTTTTTATAATCAGAAAAGTTTGAAGTGAATTTTAAAGGATTTTGAAAAAAAAAATGTTGCTAGAAGGATGTTGGGAGAAGTTTTTACTTTATAGGTCAAATCAAAAAAGGGTTTATAGAAATATTTGAAGGGTTGGAAATTTTTGGGATCAAAGTTGAAAATTTTTAGGAAAAGTTTAATTTCTAGGGTTGCTAGCAAATGGCAAATATTCAAAATCTAGTATTGTTAGAGTCACAAAAACTCATCAATAAAAATTATTATATCTAGAGTCACAAGATACTAGCTATCACTAAGTATCAAGAATGTGACAAAATCTTGTTAGGCACAGAAACCAAGTCTACTATTTACCCAGGTGACATTGAAAAATGTCATAGAGAAGCCCTACTAATTCTCAAGTTGTCAGTGTCAAATGATTTAATCCCTAAAGTCCATAATGCTATGTCTACTAGTACGTTATGGGCTAATTTAGAAAACAAATATCAAATGCCAAAAAAAGGCCAAGTCTTGTATCTCAAAAATATGTTGATTTCTACCAAATTGTGTGTTGGAGGGTCTCTATCAAAGCATCTTCTAAAAATCAAAGATCTAAGGGATCAACTCACCACAATTAATAAATCAATAGACGATGAGGATATGATTACTCTAACCATTAAAATCCTCCCACCCTCCTGTTGATGTGTGTTTTATCATCCACCAAACATTCAGAATAAAAATGTCCAAAGACACTCTATCCTCTCTTGAAAAACCACCGCGTAGGCGATTCCAAGGTTTCTTTAGTCGGGTCTCGACGTGTGGATAAGTTCAGTGGTCGTTGTGATTTGCTGGTAATGAACAAGGGGACTTACGCAAGAATATCTTCGCAAATTCAGGACTTAGGAAATGTATCGTTGATGACTCTTAGCTGAGACTTTCAGTGGATCTCAAAAAAATGGCAAAAAAGAATAGGGTTCAGAGAATCTAGTCTAAGCCTAAGAAATCAAGAGACAGTAAGGACTTGGTGAAGTGAAATAAACCACATTTTGTTTCGCCTCCTGTTGGACAACATACGCAAAATGGGTGCGATCTTCAAAGGGGTTGTGAGAATGATATTCAAACCTTGGGTAAGGTTGAAGTTAAGCTTCCACACTTAGGAGCTCAGGCTAACTTTACGCATCGGATGAAAATCATCCATCCGAAGAAAGTATGAGCTACACTTTACCAATGAGTCGATACGATCAATCTTTCATTCAATTAACAACTTTTCAAAGCAAATTCTATTTAATCTAACTTTAATTCTAATCTATGGTGGAAGATAATATGTAACCTCGCTTACTATTCAACAATAAGAAGTGATTCAAGGCAAATCATGCTCAAGAGCTTTTATCATTCAAAATAGTCTCAATGCGACAATATACATAACAAGTCTCCACACAAAATGAAAATGAGAGAGCACTAGTTTATATAGAGCTCCAAAAATGAAATAGACGGCCGAGATTTAAACAAGATTAACGGCCCAGATTGTTACAACCAAACCCTAATTAGGGTTTCCCAAAATAACAAGAGTTAACCATCAGAAAACTATCAGAAAAGTGGCAGTTCCAGCTATAATCAAGGAGAGGCGTCCTTATCCATTCGAGTGGCATTGTGTTTGGCGAATCTGGACACTACGGCAATGACTTCGTCCATCGTGACAGGAGGTAACATGCTGATCCGGAATTCTAGTCCGTCCAACTTCTCGGCGCATCTGGCAAAGGTACCTTCCCAATCTGTCTCCTGCTTCTCAAAATCTTTCCGAATGGATGAGAGTCTTGCCACTCTCGCAAAGTCCTGCTTCGAAAATGGTCCAGCGGTCGGGAAGAAAGTTTCTTGAACTTTTTGCTTCAGTCTCTCTAACTGCATGTCGTTCTCCCGGATGACTTCACGGTCGAACACATCTGTAGTTATCATGCACATCTTCTCCTGGATTTTCCTGACCTGTTCTTCAATTCCAAGCCCATCGATCCTCGCCTTCTCCAATACTTCTTCTCTTATTGTCACTGCCCAAAACCAGTGATGAAAATCATATGCTGCCCCTGCAGCGATCACCCTTTTATCAACTAACTCCTCCCTCGGAGTGCTCTTCAAAATCCTAAGGCTCGGAATAAGCCTTTCTTGCATATCCGGGATACCATCCCATGTCTCTGCCATATCCATCAACCTAGAAAGAAACGAAGAGGTTCGTCCATAAGCAAGCGCCAACCTCTCCATGAACAAGGCAGCTTCCATGCCTTCACCTGCCATCCAGTCTTGCGCTTCCCTGGCTGTCACCATTCCATGCTCAACTTCCTGAGTCATCTCCTGTGATGAATTGAGGAGAGGAGGAACAGTTGCATTGCCTTGATCTAGCGGCTGGGTCAAATGCTGGATATATTCTTTGAGACGTTTGACCTCATTCTTATATTCCTTCTTCTTGGTCACTTCCTTTTCCAGTCTCGCTTTAATGGTCGAGACAGAATTATCTAACTCTTCTACTTCCTGACCTTTTGATGTCGGACCAAGGTCAACAGTGGTGATAGCATACTCCTGCGGAGTGATTTCGTCCATTGGTTTGTCCACTGTAGGTACTGCAATGTGCACGGAACGGTGGCCTGTCTCATTCCTCTGGATGGTGGAAAACTTTTTGGCGGGCTTCTTGGTAGCAACTTGTTCTAATCTTGCCAAGAAGTCGGCCGTATCGTCCTCTTCTTCCTGTTGAGCCTCAGCAGGCACCTGAACTTTCATTCTTTCTAATAGCCAGTCTGGAATGGTTGACTGTTCAATGCCATCCTCTACTTGGACCTCGTCTTCGTTTGGAACATCCATGACTCCCCTGAGGGCGGAAATCATTCCTTCCTCTAAGTCATTATCCCGGACTTCCATATCATTGTCTGAACCTAAAATCTCTGTGCCTGCTGGTGATGCAGGCTCTTCATCGTCTAATTGGATAGGTTCATTGTTCACTTCCTGAGCTGCAAGAGGTTCGAGCATCTCAACCAAGGAGTCGTCTATATTAGCCACCAAATGGTCAACATTCCTGGACGCCGCTGACCGAGAAGGTCCTCCTTTATGCTTCTTGGAAACAGGTTCTGCACTTGGCACCATTTCTTTTCTTTTCTCTCCAATCCCAACCAAGTCTTGATGGGATGCCCCGGCATTAGAGGAATATGACTCTGATTCGCTCAACAGATCATATGTGAGCGTGATTCCTTTTTGTCTCAATTCCTGAACATGATCATCAACCCACCACTGAGAATATTTCGTCACTGGCCTCATCAGGGTGGCTAGGTCTGCATGCTCTGGCTCTGACCATTTTACTGGAGGGAGAGGTCGACTTTCCTCAAAGCGAGGTTGGATGTGGTTTCCGTCATCCTGAAGCTGATCAGGTACTCGGCAGAACTCAATTGTTCTCATAAAATCCACGGACATCCTGGACCACATCTTCCGTCTGATCTCGTATTCATCGGCAGTATTTGCCCAATAATCCTCCAGTTCCGTTCTGTGCTTATATCTTCTTCCTTCCACTGTCCGGATGTTATGATGTGGGTCATAATTGACCCTGGACTTGTATGCCGTGAAAGGGTACCATTGGATCTCTAATCTAGCACTTTCAGCCGCTTGTGTTGACGGACAGTACTCTAGCATGTTCCCGATGAAGAAAGGGAATGTGACGGACGCCTTCTTGGTCGGCCTTTGAATATTCTGGTACTCTTCTAGTTGCCTCAAAACCTCGAGCAATATCATCCGATTAGTCGGATAGATTGGCAATTTGTAGGGATTTCCAGTAAATCCCTGGATCCTGATATATGTGAATTTCGGGAATTGGATGAACCAAGACCCGTATTTGCTGATAAGGCTTTTTGCTTCATGGCTCAGCCTTTGATGTATTCCTCCTTGGAGCTTTCTGGTGATATGCATTAGGAATGCATCATGCACCCTCCTGAAGTGAGTCTTTTCTTTCAATTGGAGCTGAGGATAGCAGTCGTAAGGCCTGAGCTCGTTCTCTCCATTGCCAATTCTGCCTTTGCAGACCAGTCCTGGATATCTGTATGATCTGGCCAATAGGTATATCACATATGAACTCATGTGAAAAGACTTAGTCTTTTCAAGGTTGATCAGTTGCTCGTGAAGGTTATCACTTATCATCCGTGACCAGTTGAACATCTTAACTCCGGAGGTGACCTCGTCGATGAAGTAGTACATCCAGCTCTCAAAGAAGGCGCCTTGCGGATTGCCTGCGATCCTGTTCAGCATCAGCACGATATCTCCAAAATCTTCCTTGAAATCCGTGCGGCGAGGTCTCTTGGGCATCTTCTTGATTGATGGCTTTGGCTTGTCCATCCATACCTTGTTGACTGTGGTGGCGCACAAATCTGCCTTGCTGTCATATAGCATTTTGGTTTCTTCTTTGGTCTTATAGATCGTTCTTGAATGCTCAGGGATGCCAAAGGTTTCTTGGATTACAACTTCATTCAAATGTGCCAAGACTCGTCCGTCAGGGGCGATGATCTGTCTCTTTTGAGCATCATAATGGCGAGCACATTCCACCATTAACTCAGCACAATCCATGGCCGGTGGGAATCCAGCTGCTTGGAAGATCCCGTTTCTGACCATTCTTATGGCTATTGCTGTGGGAAGTCCCTTCTGACCGTATACTCTTTGCTTGAATTCGTCAAAATCCACATGTCCGAGGTCAGTATCTACAACATTCTTCCACTTTGAGATGACCTTGGTCTCCTTTTGGGCACCCTTATTGGCGAACTTCATTTTCAGCTTCCTTGATAATCCTCCTGCCGTGTCCGTCAACCTGCAGTCATAAAATTAACATTAATAAAAAGACTTTTTTAAAATAGTTTAAACCACGTGCCTTGGTTTCGAAAAAATGACTTTCAGCTGTTCAAATAATTAAAATATTGCGAAAAAGCAAGCTGAAAGTGACTTCGATGAAGTTGAAAATTCTTGTCAGAACTTCGTCAAGAGGAAAAGGCATAAAAAGATAGCAAACTTAATTAACCAATCCTCAAACCTCAGTGAAGGAACGTTGAATACAAATCAGATTTAAAAATCTGATTTTTTTGAAAAGTGCGCCCCTCTTCAAAAAGAATTCAGCTTTGAAAAACTCTTTTCCTTTTCTCACGAAAAATTTCCCAGCATAACACTGCTTATCCTTCTGGACAATTCGACTTTGCCTATTGATGAATTGATTGCCTGACGATTTCGAGAAAGATTAAATTTCTCTTCAGCTGTGTGTGAAAAAATGAGTTGCTGAAACTCATTATAATGCTGAAGGATTGAATTCGATTTAGCAACTGCCATCTTTCTTCTTGATCCTCGATTTGTTTTCATTTTCCAAACAGGCAACTTTCCTTTTATTTTCCGACAAGGCTCAGTCTCGAACTTATCCGGACAAATCTCCTTGATCTTCAAAAATTCGATTTTTCATTTAATGCTTATCTTTTGATTTTTCGAATTTTTAAATAAACATTAAATCTTTAATTAAATTCGTGGTGAATTTAATTTTCTTCTTGCCGGATTTCATCTCCGCCTGGCATACTTCATTTTCGTCCGATTCGTGTCTGGCAAATTTGATTCCGTCCAAGGTATTTTTAAATTCCAAATAGTTGAGAATTAATTATTAAAATATTAAAATATTTTAATTAATTCCAACCCGTTCGTCTTGGACCCATGGCTATCTCGATTGTTCTTCCGTTTTTCTTGGCTGAGAGTGTATTTTCCGATTTCATCCTTGATTTTGTCTAGCCAAACCAAAATTCAAGCCATTCCGTCGAAGATTTTATTGCCAGATCCTCATTTTTCTTTGCCGAGGCGAGATTTTAAGCTTATTCCACTCTGCCAAAGTCAAATACTTCCTTGCTCGGTCGAATTTTTCTAAGCAAGATCCTTGTCCGAATGTCTTTGCCGGTTGAATTTTCCTGACGTCTGATATATTCTTCATCCTTTTGGTCAAGGACGATCCTTCCTTTCTTTTTACCTCGTGCATTTTTCTTCGGTCGAAGTTGGCAATTTCTTCGCATTTTCCATACTTAGGCAAATTTTGCCTCTTTTTCCTTCATCGTGTTAGGCATATTCCGTTTCATTCCTTGCCATATCCTGACGTTCTTTAGCACATGCCCTTCCAATCTTGGCATTTGTCATCTCAAAAATGTCCGGATGTCTAGCCAACGTCTTCGTTTTCCATCCATTAGCCTATATACTTAGGCGAATTTTAGAGCTTTTCTTTGGATTTGGCCTCGACACTTAGCCAAAAAAATCATCATCCTATCACCTTGGGCGGACTTCCTTGGCATCTTGGACGTAGACTATGGATGTCTTTGGATACTTTGCTAGCTTCTTCCAAGTGCATGGTGAGCATCTTGGACGTCCCTCTTTTCTAGGGCGAATTCCCTTAACATTTTAGCACTTATTCTCATCATTTTATCCTTTTGAAAGGATTTTCCACCTCTTTATACTTAGCAAATTTCAAAACTCTCCTTAGCTGGGCGCCAACACTTAGTAAATATTTTGATTTTCCCTTACTTTATAAGTCTAGGCGGACTTCCATGACCTCCAGCCAAGTCCCACCTTTCAAGGGCGGACTTGCTTAACCTTTTGGACGAGCTTCTAAGCATAGGGCGGACTTTGAGCCTTCTTTGGACGTCTCTTCTAGTGGATGGCGGACTTTGGGACCTCTTAGCACATGCAGGGCGGACTTTGGGAGGTGTTAGGATATTCCTCTTGGCACATGGCGGACTTCAAGACTCCTTGGCACATGGCGGACTTCAAGACTCCTTGGCACATACTTCCTTGTGGATGGCGGACTTTCTAAGGCTTTTGCCACTTCCTTTCAAGCCAAGGCGGACTTCCAAGGGTCATAGGATAAGGATGGCGGACTTTGAAGAGTCTAAGGATGTTCATCCTTAGCTATGGCGGACTTCATGAAGTGCAAGGACATCAAAGGCGGACTTCATAGCATGCATGGATGAGCAGGGCGGACTTTAAGACCTTTTAGGATGAGCTTCCTTGCTGCATGGCGGACTTCTTAAGTCCTTTGGACATTTCTTCATCCATTCTTCTCATCCTCCATGGCGAATTTCAGACTTGCACAGATTTTCAAATGAATTTCATGATTTGAGAGCTGATTTTCCTGGTTTCACTTTCAGATCTGATCGATCTTGACTGGTTTTTTGACTGGTTTTCCAGATTCTTGAATGTTTTTGGTATGATTTTCATGTTTTTTTGAACTTTTTTTGCAAATTTTTCAAAAATTTTCAAATTTTTCATTTTGATTTTCTGAGAGTTCTGGTGAGTTTTTCGGACTTCTGAGTGCGTTTTCAGAACTCGGGACCCTTCTAAAAATAGAAACTTTCCAAAAATAGAAACTTTCTAAAAATAGAAAAAGCAACCCTAAAAAATAGGGAACCCTGTTTGGTCCAAAAATGCTAAAAATGAAAAATCGAAAAAGCAACTTTTCCTAAAAAATAGGAAGTGTCAGAATTGGCCAAATTCACAGTCGATCTTCGTCTCTTGGGCCTTCTGAGCGCTTCCATGACGTCTACGCGCTGATTCAAACATGAATTCCTGACTTGGCTTGGATAACTCTTGGTGAACTGACTGGAAACTCTAAGCAAAGTGATCTCTCGTAACCGTTGCAAGGAGACAAAACCCTAAAAACTAACAGGCAACTGGGGGTCCCCATCAGCGATGGGGCGATGTGTGAAAAGGTCACAACACCTCCTTTTAGACATTTTTTGAAATTTCTAAACCTATTGGTAGAAAGCCAAACTTCGACCTTTGATAATGTTAGTTCATACATGTTGCAAAAAGAATTTTGACAAGAGGAATCAAGTGAAGTTTCTTCTAGGAGTTCAAAGAGTGTACTTCTTGTATGTTTTTAGGGTACACATCTCAATTCACAACCACATACAAAAGATACAATGCTTCTGTTGCTAGAAATTTGAGCATGTCAAGAATGATTGCAAGAAAAGGCAATATGATATATCCCACAAGCATCAAAATAAATCTAACGTGGCAAATATTGCTAAGGAAAAACATAATAAGGAGTATGCATCGATGGCTTTTAAATCAATTCCATGAGCACATCTGCAAGTCTACTCCATATATATAGCTTCAGCACAGTAGATCAATATTACACTAATGCTCTTGGCTCTATTACTAGTCTAGTCTGGCTTCATAATGTGCAAAATTCTAAGCACACTTCAGGCACTTTTAAAAAATCAGAAGCAACAAAAGTGAAAATGACTAAGAAACCTACAAGGAATATTAATTAGTGGAGAAAATAACATCATTTAGCCTTTCTCCATTCTTCTCGACGTGTATTCATATATAGTGACCTAACAACTAGAAAATAACATCATTTAGCTTTTCTTTGTTCCCCTCAATGTGTACTCTATGCATGAGTAATGAGCATGCAGACATATAAGAAATAAACCCGTTAGACAAGAAACAAAAATATAAATGTAATATAAACAAACACAATGGTTGTGGAAAGGAAACCCTAAAACCAAGAACTAAATGGTTCAAGAGGAGGAAAAATCAACACTAAAACTTAAGCATGAGTTACATTTCAGCGGCTAAATAGAACATTATTTGGCAACCTTATCAGCTTATGAATAAAAAATCAAGCACCTAAGTTTACAACAACAACAAAAAAAAGATCATATTACCTGTCCCATAACAACACCAAAATGAGTCAAAGGGTGTTCCCCAACGATGGTAACTAACAGCCTTTGAACCTCCAGGAGCTAGAGGAAGCATGTAAATCATGACCCCTGGCTCCTCACCACGTTGTATTCCAAGCACTCCATTAGTTAAGGCACGCTCATAATAATCAGCATATGGCATTGCTTTTGTCCAACGAAATAAATGTCGAGCAACCTAACATTTGCCAAAAGGACTACAGAAAATTAATTCAAAATTTACAATAACATATATATTTGTCATCTTTATGCTACTTAGAAATCTGAGTATTTATATCAACAAGGAGAAAGGCATTACAAATTCAAGGCTATATCCAATAATTTTGGTGAATGCATCCAAAATAACAAATAATGCAAAGCTTCAGTACTCATATAAGGCCACAATAACATTTTTGATGAAAACCACGAACAAAATATGGAGATTATATTGAAGTTCATAAGCAACCAATATAGGCCAGGAACACAACTCATATGTACATCTAGGAACAAGAGAAAAATACTAGAGTAAAAAAGAACTTTAGGACATTACTCAGCAAGAGAAACAATAAGCAAATATCGCTCAAATCTAGAGACCAAGATTGGAAACAAACATTGTTTGGCATCTACATCAGTGCTTAGAGAAAAAGAAACCAACACATCATTCACCACCACAACAACCCAAAAGAGCAAACATAAATATGAAGTAAACCTAAAGCTACAACAAATCTACAAGAATTGATCTACAAATGAGTGAAATAGGAAAAAACCCATAATTTTTATCATCATCAAAAGGAGAGAAAACAGCACTAGCGCTACCTTAAACATAATTAGTGTGCTTCCAAATAAAATGAGAAAGTTTTCCAATATCCCAAACTCGACCTAATACAAATAGAAGAAGCCACATTGGTTGTTACAATGGATCAAGTAAAATAACATAACTACTCGATCCAATCATCAAAAAAGAATGTTTAATTGATCAAGAGCACCTAGGTTCAAAAGCAATCTTGCATCACACAACAAGAAAATAAAGGCAGGTTCCAAAAAAAAAAGGTTTTGGTGTGCGAGCTTTTGACTAAACAGCACGTTTGGATGAGTCATGAATCAAAACAACATTCAAGCTGAATTCAGCAACAACAAAAACACATTGTGCATCTTCAACAGTGACTTGTTTCACTTTGGCAACAGTTTGTAGCACCTTTGGCAACAACCTATACAACTTCGACAGCACAATCATCTACAGCAGCAACATGAATTCACTTCGGCAGCATTGTAACTTGGTGAAATATTCCCCCTTAATTTTTCCCCAAAATTAACATTCAAATCAGCAACCAAACACTGATTAGCATTAGCCCAAGAATGCAAATCAGCAAAGAAGATAACTCTAAACAAGAATGTTCACCAAGATGCCAATGTGAGCGAGGTGATAGCATATGGTCAGAGGATCGTTAGGCATAAACAAAGCTGAAAGTACAATTCATCCGCTGATGCAGGCATCCACAAGCGGTGGGAATACTCCACTTATTCAATGGGTGAGTTTACAACAATTATTAGGCAGCAAGCCAGCCTTTAAATCCACTCTTCCACTTATTAACGTGGGGGGAATACTGTCCACACAACCACTTATAACGTGGGGGGAAATTACAACAATATATATTTAATCTAAAACTCAACCACTCAATTGTGGGAGTGTAAAACAGATATAAAATTGCAGCAATAAAGAAAGAGCTGTTAGTACTACTAATCAGATTTACAATAATGAAAAAAAGCTGCAAAACTCAAAGATATGCTTCCTAAATCAACCAATAGTTAGAGTATCACTTCCTCTTAACATTTACAATGATTAAATAATATGAAATTGAAGCAAAACCAGCAAAATACCAATATTTAATAAGTTTGATCAGAAACAGTGTTAACAGAAAATCAGACCAGCAACAAGGAAACTCACAGAATTGTACGTATCTTTCCCGAATCAGCTCGGAAAGACTCCAAACCACAGCCAATCAACAACTAGAGACTAGGCGTCCATATTCCATCCAAGAAACGAGCTAGAAACAGAGGATAACAGAAGGCTCGAATCCCAACGCATCCCTAGAAAAGTACGGCCTCCTTGGAAAAGTCGACCTTCTCTAGAAAAATCAGCAGTCAAAGATAAATTCCCAAAATTTGCAGAAAGGGTCGCCCTTCACAGTTTCACAGCATGAGCGAATACCCAGAATGAAATAAAAATTGATGATGAAACTATGAACAAAAATTAACTTCAGCCAATTACAACAGTAGTACAAACAGATTATAAATCAGCAATCTACTTGTAAATAAAATCACCATTGAGCACTATCCACACTCCTGAATGAAGCATGGTCTTCAAAAAATATTCTTAGGAAGCCATAGTTGCAGGCCCCCGAAGAAAGAATGATTCGCTAAGTTTCCCCTTAGCCAGGTTCTGGATTCATTCCAGCAGCATAACTTTGCTCTTCAAAAATATGCATAATCAACTCATCATAAAACATCAATAGATAGGCTTCAGTTGGCAAATGAAGCAACAAAAGACTCTTCAAATTCTAAGAAGTTGAATCACTTCAACTTCCAAAAGGGACGCCACCTTTTTGCACTTTACTTTTTTTGAAATATTAAAAAATCACTCAACTTCCCCTTTAGGCATCCAATTCACTTTTGCAATAATAAAGCATTTAATAATTCATTAAATGCATCATTGACCCCTTAATGACCCCCTTTTAAAAACAACTTGAAGTGATCATTCCTAGGCGTGGGGGTACAACTGAGAAACATAAAAATGACTAAGTATAAAACTTAATCCATGGAGATAACCAAACCAAACTGAAACTGAAGAAGGATAAGATGACTTGACCTAAACTAATGCTGATGCCACTGCCACAAAATGACTTACTAAAAATAGCCAACTGCTATAAATAGTAAATCCAAAACAAAACTCACAGAAACTAAACTGAACTGGAAGTAGGATTTAGTGAAAGTGGAAACCCTAAATTTACAATACTGCTTAGCCTACAAGTTTCCAGAAATAGGCAAAAACCCAAAAGAAGAGTGTAGGGCTAATTTGGGGACATTACACTTGGGTAGAAACTAGGACAACTTTGGCAACAAGGTATGAGTGATTGTTCACAAAGATTATTCTTGGTAATGTGGATCCCAAAGACATCACGAATATTTGAAAGCCTTGAGATACTGTGATATTAAAAATTATTGTTAGCCAAACCAATTTGTAATGTCCACAATTTCCAAGTAGTCACCATGGAGTCAATATTTTGGACGTTTATATTTAATTAATTAATCAATTATTTGTAATGTCTGCCCCTGATATTTTATTTTGTTTTCTGTTTTGCTGATTGGAATGTTTGCTGATTTTTTGTTTGATGTTTTTCATATGCCATTCATTGTTTCATTGCATTGCATATATTTTGACAATAGACAAATAAAATGCTTGAACAGATATAGCAATCAGATTTTACTCTCTTTATCCTTCATATTACAACACTTAAAGAAATATGAACATAGGAAAGCTATAGACGTTTGCACTTACAATCAGATTAATCAACAAGAGCAGATTACAACCTTTTCACATGAAATAAGCTAACCAATTTTTTCGATAGAATTACACAACATAAACCAGCACTAGCCAACTGGATTAGCGTTAGCATCAAACTAAAAACCAAGCTTAAAAGAAACTCAACGCCAAGAATGCACACTCAATCCCAATGAAGGAAAGGTGTTGTCATATGGCGGAGCAACTAATGAACAATACTTGAAAATGGAACAAACTCAACGTCAAGAATGTGCACTCAAGATCCCACTGAGGGCGAGGTGCTAACATATGACGGAGTGATTGATTGAAAACTGAAAACTAATAGGCGGATAACCAGCCATAAGAGAATTTCCACGCTACCACCAAACGGTGGGGGGAAAAGACTACAATTAAAACACTTCGTCTGCTGCGGCAGGCATCCACTTATGAGTGGGGATTCACCACTTGAGAGTGGGTACAAGAGAAATACAAATCCAATCATCCACACTAGCGGTAAACCATCCAGGGGTACTAATGTGAAATTAAAGAAAGAATTGCAGCAATAAAGGACTGGAACAGTACTACTGTTTACAGTCTTACAATATGGAAAAAGAGCTGCAAATTACATGAAAATTACAATAGATTCAATGTACCATGATACTGGATGATTCCATGTTAGACATCAACAATAAATGATGAAGAAAGGACTGAAGGTTCAAACTTAAACAAGTCTGATGTAAAATAACAATTCTGGAAATTCTGATCAGCAACTGTGAAATTCAAAGAAATATTCACAACTCACTCAAAATACCTCCGTTTTGTGTGAAACGAAAACCAATGAGCTGCTGGAAGATAGGCACCCAACATTAGATGAAGAAACAGCAACAAAACTTGTAATTTAATTCTTACACGAATCCCAATGCAGCAGGAATGGTACGGCCTTCATGAGGGGCGATTTTGACAAGTAAAAATCAACAACTCAAAATTAAAATCTGAAACTCTCCAAAGATGGTCGCCTTGGGTGTGGGAATGGATTGGAAAAGTACCTACAAGCAAATTAAATTCACACAAAAAGCTGTATGCAAAAACCACTTTCAGCTGTGACTGCATCAGTAACTTCAAAACTGGGAATATCATTAAAAACTTCAATTGTTGAGCTCAATCTGCTAGTCTGGATGAGAAGCAGCAATGAAAACCAACTAGGTGTTGTATTTCAAACACGAAATTGGATTGAAACTAGGAGGTAAGCATCCCTCAAAGTAAAAACCAAGTTGTCATTTCAACAGCATAACATTAGCATAAATTCATGGATCCCAATGCTGAAACAAAGCATTCATTTTATAGAAGACTAGAAGACTCTTCAATTCCTCAAGGAAGTACGCCAAAAGTCACATGAGACTCTTCAAATTTCCAGAAACCTTCCAACTTCTCAAAAAGGCGTCCACTTTATTAAGGCACAAATAAACTTTATTTTTAAAAGAATATCTTCAAGAAAAGGCGTCCACTTTTCCCAAGGCATAAAGAGACTTTAAATATTAAATTTATCCTCCATGATGACGTCCCCCTTCATGACCACCTTTTAAGAACAACTTAAAGTTAATGAACTAGTCCAAGGGGTCAACTTGAAATTAAAACATTAAAGCCTTGAAATATATTATTTCACCAAAATAATGCTTTTTTTTAAAGCCACAATCAAACCCAAGCAACTGCTCCAACTGAAAATGATTTAATGAAGGCTGACAATTGAACCACTGCCAAAATTAGTATTTACTAAAAATAGTAAATACTTAGAAATGCCACAAACCTCCAAGCAAGGAAACCCTAATTTCACTTCTGATCAACGTACGGATTTCCGGAAATAGGCTATCAGTCAAAGAAGAGCATATGGCCAAAATGGGGACATTACATCACACCACTGATAAGCCACAACAATACAACCTGTGCAATCAATACATTCTATGTTCATTACATGACTGCAACAGCCAATAGAAATTGAATATATCCAACCTAGAACCACGTGCAAGGTCTGAAACAAACAATAGCTACTGTAGTTGTTGAAAACCCAAATTCATGACCACATACAGACATATTAGTGACTGGAAAAACTCTTCAAACAGCAGACAAATAGCTCCAAATTTGCAATATTCAAACTCCAACAAGAAACACATCAAAACCCCTTGTAACTCATCTCAATGAGCTTCTCAACCAACCCCTTAAATGGCAGAATCAAACCTATACAACAGCAGGTCAAAACTATCCAGAATAAAACAAACTGGGGCAGCCCTCCTAGGCTGGACAATTTGATCTAGTAAATTAGTCTCCACCTTTAAAATGCAAGTTAATTGCATAGAATGAGGAGCCTAGGTGAGGAGCTTCCAAATAACCAATACCCAAAATGATATCACGTGCCAAAAAAGAGTTAAGATTGATTTACCAAATTTTGTCCCAGGCAAGTAATGTTTAGAAATCGCTGGAAACAGCTTCTAAACCTCTTAAAACCACCTTGAAATCAATGCCAAACCAAACCCAAAAGAAACCAAACTCCAACACACCAAAATCCTAGAGCTTCTCCTCAAAAGTATTCAAATATCTTCATCGTTTCAAGCATAAAACACTTAGAAATAAGAAAACTGTGAAACACAAGGTGACCCCTTAGTGGAATCACACCAAACCCAACTAGGGTGGATCTCTCACCACCAAAACCAGTGCTAAAGATGAGGGTTTTCGTCCTCAACCAACTGCAAACGATAAACTAGAAACAATCCAGCAAAGTCTCCTTAAGTTGACAAATCCATCATGTCCAAATGAGAGCCAAAACAAAGTTTTATAGAGAGAGAGGGAATTAGGGCAACTTTAGGTTTGAAATGTTTATTTCCCTCCAAAATCCAACGCCCCCCTTATGAGCCTTATAATTTTTAATAAATTAAAACATCATATTCCTCCTTGGGCGTCCTTGCTCATAAGGAAACTTTTTTGCCTAATTCAACCTTCCAAAACAACGTTATCTCATTAGGCACCAAGGTACTTTTCAATGACCACCTACCCCTTCACTTAAGTTATAAAGTTCTTTTATAAAAATAACTTAAGTGACTGATAGAAAGAAAATATTAAATAATCCAACCTTAGACTCTCCAATGCCACCATAGAAATAACATTGTTGAGAACACACTGAGCCTGAGACTAGTTTTCCCAAAATAGACTTACTAAAAATAGCAACTGCTAAAAATAGTAAGTACTCACCAAATATCAAACTAACACAAAACGATAAAGCTCACTAGACAACTTCCACACATTGCCCAAACAAGAAACCCTACACTGCACTGCCGCTAGGACTGCTTACTAAATATAGTACTTACTAAAAATAGTGAGTCAAAATCAAACTAGGCCAAAGTACATTGAAAATGGGGACATTACATTGTTAAAGTGACTTTATTAAATGATGTGCTCAAGTATTAAATGAAAGTCACTTTACAAATGCAAAATATTTAATAAGATGGTGAAGTATAAAAGTGGAGAAAGGAAATAATTTATCAACATGTGAAAATTATTATCAAGAGTTTTGTGGAGAGCATAGCTTTCAGGAGACTCAAGGACGAAAACCCTTGATTCATCCATCAAGTGGATTCATATCAAGGTTCACAACTTCACATAGAGCATCAAGGATCAGTTGAAGGATATATGGAAATTTGTGATGTCATTGGGCAAAGACAAATATCATGGTATTGATCTAATTTCAAAGTTAATTGTTGAATTTGAAGAATTTCATAAATTATTTTGCAGTTTAGACAGTGCACCTGTGCATCCGTATTAGAAGGTATTGTTGGAACTAATATATATATTTTATTCAATATTAAGGCCATACCAATAAATGCTTAAATCAATTTAATTAAGGAGCGCTACTTGATCTGGACATCAATGGCAACCTAGTCTGTATCATACCAAAAAGGGTTGTGACTTAGCAACAGAATTGTCAAACCAAAAGAAGAGTCCTCTCAGTTCGTGATTTATTTAGGTGAGGTGGCAAGGATATCTCAAGTAAACGTGGTAAGTTTGGAAGGCTTAGTTGGCACTGTTAATGTTAGAGCAGCCGCGGAAGTTCCTTCCAGCTCATAACCGTTGAGAATGTATTAAACTGAATATAGCCTTTGGCTATTCATTTAATACTTATTATTCCGCGCTTTATAATCTGGCCGACATAAAAGATATTTGGTTATTTATTAAAGGCCGACATTTGTAAAAGGATTTTCATATTGCATTGAGGCCGACACATATTTGTCTTGTATATATTCGACTTCAAGTTGTTCTTCATACACACTATATTCTTCTTCGATCTCTCTCTGCCAGTCCGTCTCTATCAAATGCGAACACACAGAAAGAAGCCCGTTTTTGTTAAGTTCGAACATAACTGAGAATTCAAGTGCAAATACTTCTGCGAAGCACGTCATTGTCAGGTGCATACATGATAAGCGAAGCTCGTCATTATCAAGGGCGATCTGATCAAATGCAAATCACATTATCAAATCAGTGAAGAGCGATCTGATCAAATACGAATCTCATTAAGAGCAACCAGATCTGTGTTAGCTGCAGTCTCTTCATGGTGCGGACTATGTAAAAGAACAGTAAGAATTCTTCTGGAATCCGAGTGTGCATAATCAGATCTACTTTCTATTCCCAGGTGTGATCCAGATCATGATATTCTTATTGCTTGGTATCAGCAATCGGTCTTGAGTTAGACCTTATTGTGAATTGTAAAATTGTCACTATTGCATCGAATATAAAAGAGATCTTTGTTGCTGGGTTTTTCTCCCTCAAGAGGAGGGTTTTCCCAGGGTACATGCTGTGTCATTTTGTCTGATTTTGATTTAATTTTCTGTGCATTTACTTCTGATCACCTAATTTAACATGGTATCAGAGCGGGTTTGAGGATCGTGATCAGTTTATTGCACTCAGATTACTGCTTACAGCTTGTCAAGATGGTGTATGATCTGAAGTTCGAAGGTCCATGCGATTCCATGTCTCATTCAGCACTATCTAGCTGCATACCTTCCAACTCCAGCACCTGGATAATCGACAGTGGTGCCTCCCGCCACATAACTGGATTCAAGGGACACTTATCCAATTTGGTGGAAAAGGAATCTGCTGATCAAGTCATCATTGGAGATGATGCCACCTACTCTGTCAAGGGAATTGGAACCTCCACACTTCACTTGGATTCTGGCATATCGCTTCAATTGGGTAATGTTCTTTATGTTCCCGGAATCAAGCGTAATCTCATTTCTATTTCAGCCTTGGAAGATAAAGGATATCAAGTTGCCTTCTCCAAAGGCAAAGTTCTAGTGTGGATGCAGAACTCTAACTTTAAGGATGCTCAAGTAATTGGAGTAAGACATGATAACCTCTACAAGGTCTGCTCTCTTCCTCTTCAAGCATTGGTTCATGACTCTACCAGCCTTTGTGATCTTTGGCATCGGAGATTGGCTCACCTGCACTTTCGAGCTCTACCCATCATGGAGAAGTTGGTGACGGGCCTTCCCAAATTCAACCCGGAACACGAAGGTACATGCAAAGGCTGCGCATTAGGTAAGAACATAAAAGCCCCTTTTCATAGTAGAGAAAATAGATCTAAGTGTATTTTAGACCTAATTCATTCTGATTTATGTGGTCCTATGTCTGTTCCTTCTTCGAGTGGCTTTTTTGTATTATGTTCTCTTTATTGATGATCACTCTAGGAAGACTTGGATTTATTTTTTGAAATCTAAAGAATCTGAGGAAGTTCTAGATAGGTTTAAAGAGTTTAAAGCTTTAGTAGAAAATCTTTCTGGTAAACGAATTAAGGTTCTTAGATCTGACAATGGTGGAGAATACACCTCCAGTAGTTTTCGAAACTTTTGTACTAATGCAGGAATTAAGAGGGAGCTTTGTGTTCCCTATAATCCACAACAAAATGGTGTTGCCGAGAGAAAGAACAGGACAATTGTGGAAGCAGCAAAGGCCATGATTCATGATCAAGATTTGCAAACCTTCCTTTGGGCAGAAGCTTCTAGGACAGCAGTATATGTTCAGAATAGATGCCCTCATAAGATCCTGGAGAATATGACTCCAGAAGAAGCCTTTTCAGGGAAGAAGCCTGAAGTCAGCCATTTGAGGATCTTCGGTTGTCCTGTCTATATTCATGTTCCCAAAGAAAAGAGAACCAAACTGGAGCCTTCTGGCAAGAAGGGAATCTTTGTGGGCTACAGTGAGACTTCAAAAGCTTACAGAATTTACATTCCAGGTCAGAAGTCGATAGAGATCAGTAGGGATGTCACATTCGAGGAAGATGTTGCATTCAGGAGATCCAGAGGGATTCATATGGAGATTGATAATGAGGAGTCTCCTCAGGACATGGAGGTTGACCATACTCCTGAGATTCAGAGGGAGACAATGGAACCAAAGGAAGATCTTGATCCAGTTGAACCCTTGGAACCTACTGATGGGCCTACAGATATTGCTATTGGGAGGAAGAGACCTCTATGGGCCAGTCGCACTATGCAAGAGGCTGAAAACTTTGCAGCTCCTAGAGGCACATTCAGAGAAAGCAAAAGGCCCAATAAGTTCTCCAGTTATGTTGCCTTAATGAGTCAGATTATAGAATCCGAGCCTTCCTGTTTTGAGGAAGCATCCAGTCTTCAAGTCTGGAGAGATGCTATGTCAGAGGAGTATCAGTCAATTCTCAAGAACGATGTTTGGGATATCGTTCCTAGACCCAAGGGCAAGTCAGTGGTATCTTCTAAATGGCTATTCAAGATTAAACATGCTGCAGATGGAAGCATTGAGAAGCACAAGGCAAGATTTGTGGCTCGAGGGTTTTCTCAGAAAGAGGGAGTTGACTATGATGAGACCTTTGCTCCTGTTGCTCGATACACTTCTGTCCGAACCATCATTGCTATTGCTGCATCTAGAGGATGGAAGATTCATCAGATGGATGTGAAGACAGCTTTTCTCAATGGAGTAATTGAGGAAGAGGTTTACATAGAGCAACCTGATGGATTTGAGATTCATGGGAAGGAGTCACACGTTTGCAAGTTGAAGAAGGCCTTGTATGGTCTTAAGCAGGCTCCTCGTGCATGGTACGAAAGGATTGATCAGTATCTATCAAGCCTGGGTTTCTTGAAGAATGATGCTGATTCAAATCTCTACTTCAAGGTAATCAATGGTGATGCATTAATTTTGGTTTTATATGTTGATGATCTAATCCTCACTGGAGAAGATCACCTGATTCTTGAATGTAAGAAGGATTTAACTTCTGAATTTGAGATGAAGGACCTTGGGCTCATGCATTACTTCCTTGGTTTAGAAGTCTGGCAGAGGCCAGACGGTATGATTTTAAATCAAGGGAAGTACACCATTGACATACTTAAGAGATTTGGCATGATGGATTGCAAATCCATGTCTACTCCCATGGAGACCAATCTTCATAAACTAAAGGAGGCTGCAGCTAGTTCAGATTTGGTGGATCCTACTTTGTACAGACAGCTGATTGGATCCTTGATGTATCTAGTTAACACTAGACCTGATATTTGCTATGCAGTGAGTGCACTTAGCCAGTTTATGTGTGATCCGAGACAGATACATCTTGTTGCAGCCAAACATATCCTGAGGTACTTGCGTGGCACAGTTGGATATGGGTTGAAGTATACTTCAGATGCAGACTTGGAGTTACTTGGTTTCACTGATTCTGATTGGGCAGGCTGTGTTACAGATCGGAAGAGCACCTCTGGCTGTTGCTTCAGTTTGGGTTCTGCTATGATCTCCTGGTGCAGCAGGAAGCAGTCTTCTGTAGCATTGAGTACAGCAGAGGCCGAGTATATTGCAGCTTGCATGGCAACTCGAGAAGCAGTGTGGCTTCGTAAGCTCCTTGCAGGATTGTTTGGACAATCAATGGAGCCCACCATTATTCATTGTGATAATCAGAGTTGTGTAAAGCTCTCTGTCAATCCTGTGTTTCATGACAGAACCAAGCATGTTGAGATCAAGTACCACTATATCAGAGATATGGCAGAAAGGCTTAGTTGAGGTACATTAGCATGATGAGCGCATGCAGATATTCTCACCAAGCCTCGCCAGGGTAAAGTTCGTGTACTTTCGAGACAAGCTTGGTATGGTGGAGAATCCACCTTGACTGAGTATGAGTCTCGACGTGAGCCTTGCTTAATGTGTTCTTCTCTGTGAGAGAAGTTCGAGGTGAAATCCCTTGTTAATGCACTTTCTTCTGTGACGGAAGAATTTGAGGTGAAAGCCCTCGTTTCCACCCTCTGAGAGAGTCATGGTGGATGTCATGTGTGCGACTCCATGACATATCTTGTACTTGTGTTTCACCCTCTGAGAGAGTCATGGTGAAAGTCACTTGAGGTGACAACATCACGCAAGTGATGAACACTTGTACTTACTATTGCATCTTCTTCTGTGACGGAAGAATTTGAGGTGAAAGCCCTCGGTTCCACCCTCTAAGAGAGTCATGGTGGATGTCATGTGTGTGACTCCATGACAACATCACGTGAGAGAGTCCGTGATGATCTTTCTGTGCTTGTGTTTCACCCTCTGGGAGAGCCATGGTGAAAGTCATCACGCAAGTGATGAACACTAGCACTTAACCATGTGATGGTTGATATCACATTGAGGTGATATATCTCTCTTTATATCTGATTGCAGGAAATGATGGCAGATGAACCTCATATGGAGATCATATGTTCTATGCAGCTGGAAGTTCTCTCCCTAGCTGAGAGGGAGTGTTAATGTTAGAGCAGCCGCGGAAGTTCCTTCCAGCTCATAACCGTTGAGAATGTATTAAACTGAATATAGCCTTTGGCTATTCATTTAATACTTATTATTCCGCGCTTTATAATCTGGCCGACATAAAAGATATTTGGTTATTTATTAAAGGCCGACATTTGTAAAAGGATTTTCATATTGCATTGAGGCCGACACATATTTGTCTTGTATATATTCGACTTCAAGTTGTTCTTCATATACACTATATTCTTCTTCGATCTCTCTCTGCCAGTCCGTCTCTATCAAATGCGAACACACAGAAAGAAGCCCGTTTTTGTTAAGTTCGAACATAACTGAGAATTCAAGTGCAAATACTTCTGCGAAGCACGTCATTGTCAGGTGCATACATGATAAGCGAAGCTCGTCATTATCAAGGGCGATCTGATCAAATGCAAATCACATTATCAGCAATCAGATTACAGTGAAGAGCGATCTGATCAAATACGAATCTCATTAAGAGCAACCAGATCTGTGTTAGCTGCAGTCTCTTCATGGTGCGGACTATGTAAAAGAACAGTAAGAATTCTTCTGGAATCCGAGTGTGCATAATCAGATCTACTTTCTATTCCCAGGTGTGATCCAGATCATGATATTCTTATTGCTTGGTATCAGCAATCGGTCTTGAGTTAGACCTTATTGTGAATTGTAAAATTGTCACTATTGCATCGAATATAAAAGAGATCTTTGTTGCTGGGTTTTTCTCCCTCAAGAGGAGGGTTTTCCCAGGGTACATGCTGTGTTTTTGTCTGATTTTGATTTAATTTTCTGTGCATTTACTTCTGATCACCTAATTTAACAGGCACAACAACAAATAAATACAAAAGTCATGCCAATATAAATATGGTGCAGGCCTCAAATAGAATTGCAACTCTTGTGCGATTGTGGCAATTATTATGAATGTGGAATGTTGACAAGGCCAAAGTTGTTGGTGGAGTTTGATGTTAACTGCGTCCTTCAGGTGGTAATATTTCAAAAGGAATATATATTCATCTTGAATGGGCATACAGCCAAATTCGAGATGATCCTTTCTGTGTAATGCTTATGCAACTACAAACCTGATTTTGTTAGTTTTAGGATCAGATTTGCAAGCAAACAAAAAATGCAACATATGAAACAAATGAACACAGCATTTATCCTGGGAAAACCCTCCTTCTCGAGGGAGAAAAACCCAGCCACAAATATATCACTTTATATTGATAAAAGAGCAGTCTGCTTTACAACATGGCCAAACACTGGGCCAATCTGATGCAATGAATATAGCACCTCTCTTAGATGCAAGATATACACAATATCAATGAATTCTTCTTTATATAGATCTGCTCTCACCAATAATACAATTTGTTGTAGATATCCTCGATATCTATCTGCACTAGACAATAATATAGTCTGCTGCAAATAATCGAACTCCTCCTTGAGTGCGAACTTGTCTTCATAAAATAATAAAGATGATAGGTGCACCACACTTGATGCAAATACAATCAAGAATAATATTGAATTCCAAGAATATTGATCTGCTGTAGCCATCGATCTCCTTCAGATTTATGCAAACTTCACTTGATGATTATTAATTTAATAGGAGAGAGCAACGCCACATATATATACAGGTTGATAATTCTTCTCCCAAACAAGACGACCTTTCACAAGAGGTCGGCCTCTTACAAAATGATAAGACTTTTATCAAAGGTGGCGATCATTTATTTTAAGTCAGCTGGATAGAATATAAATTGTTATTTGAATGGAAGCGCCTCTTCACAAAGGTCGGCTTCAAATAAATAAGTAGCCTCCTGCTTTATTTATTTGAATAATATTTATTTATTATTTACATCGGGCTAAGGATAACTCCCACCACTAACATCAACACTCCCTCTTAGCTAGGGAGGTATCCTTTCAAATCTTCACGTCATGGAGTCTCTCTCAACATGACATCCATAATGGCTACACCCATTTTTGGAAAGCTCAAAGGTTCATCACGGAGTCTCTCAACGTGATGTCATCATGGAGTCTCTCAACATGACGTCCACCATGGCTACTCCCACATGTGGAAAGAAATACATGTACAAGTGCCCATCACGGAATCTCTCAAAGTGATGTCATCATGGATTCTCTCAACATGACGTCCACCATGGCTACTCCCATGGGTGGATAAACACAAGTACAGAGGATTCATCACGGAGTCTCTCAACGTGATGTTTGTCATGGAGTCTCTCAACATGACATCCACCATGGCTACTCCCAGAGGGTGGAAAGAACCACATCTCCATCTCAGAGATGGACAAGGGCTTTCACCTCAAATTTCTTCGTCACAGAGAAAAATACATTAACAAGGGCTTTCACCTCAAATTTCTCCGTCTCATAGAATAAATGCATTAACAAGGGCTTTCACCTCAAATTTCTCCATCTCAAAGAAAAATGCATTAACAAGGGCTTTCACCTCAAATTTCTCCGTCTCAGAGAAAAATGCATTAACAAGGGCTTTCACCTCAAATTTTTGTCTCAGAGAAAAATGCATTAACAGATCTTCATGATGATGTGACTCCCTCTAAAGCTCCAAGTCATTGCATCAACCTCCTAACCTCCTCGTCCAAGGTTGCCTCTGTCGGTTTGTCAAACTCCCTCTAAATGTTAATTCCTCCTCTTCGAAGAAACTGATCGCAATGACAATCTAAATAGGTTCTTCGAAAGAGAGATGTCTCCAGTTATGTGCCACCAACTCAGTCCCAAGGCAGCAAAGTGGATGCATCAAGCTCTTCCTCTCTTGCACGCAATCTCTCATCATCCTTATGCTCCTCGGTCTGTCCTCAAAGCATTTTAGAGAGTTTAATAATAGTTCATAGAACTAAACTATCCCAAAGAGAAATACCAATGCTAGAATCATACATGATTCACTATTCCAAATTTATGCAAGAATTAATAACTACATAAAATTCATTCAAGGTACAAGCATAAAATACTTATCTCTTTATGTTGGTACACCAATGAGCTCGACCTATAGCTGTGTCTCATCTTCGCCACCTTCACTCAATCTCGGCCTCAAGGAAAGTGGGAAAATGAATCGACCGTTTATCAAAGATTGAAGACTCCATTTAAATCTAGAGATCACACTCATGCGATGAAAGAGTTTAAGTAATCAACAAAGTAAAAATAAATCATCACGACTTCCTTCCACAAGGCCACAGAAAATACGGCATAGGAGAAATGCCATGAAGTGTTAAGCCACCCTTAATCAATGAATCAATGAATACCACAGGAGTCGTCCTCCATACATCACCACTGCAACCACATTGAACATTTATTTGTGCATCCAATAGGCCTGTGGCTTGCATCATTATTTCCAGACTGAATTTCTATTTAACCAAATCTCATCGGATCTTTTCCTTAGACCCGCTCTAATACCATGTTAGTTTTAGGATCAGATTTGCAAGCAAATAGAAAACGCAACATATGAAACAAATGAACACAACATTATTCTAGGAAAACCCTCCTTCTCAAGGGAGAAAAACCTAGCCACAAATATATCACTTATATATTGATAAAAGAGCAGAAGTTTGCTTTACAACATGGCCAAACACTAGGCCAATCTAATGCAATGAATATAGCACCTCTCTTAGATGCAAGATATACACAATATCGATGAATTCTTCTTTATATAGATTTGCTCTCACCAATAATATAATTTGTTGTAGATATCCTCGATATCTATCTGCACTAAACAATAATATAGTCTGCTGCAAATAATTGAACTCCTCCTTGAGTGTGAACTTGTCTTGAAAACATAATAAAGATGATAGGTGCACCACACTTGATGCAACTACAATCAAGAATAATATCGAACTCCAAGTATATTGATCTGCTATAGCCATCGATCTCCTTCAGATTTATGCGAACTTCACTTGATGATTATTAATTTATTAGGAGAGAGCAGCACCACATATATATACAGGTTAATAAGTCCTCCCAAACAAGACGACCTTTCAAAAGAGGTCGGCCTCTTACAAAATGATAAGACTTTTATCAAAGGTGGCGATCATTTATTTTAAGTTGGCTGGATAGAATATAAATTGCTATTTGAATGGAAGCGCCTCTTCACAAAGGTCGGCTTCAAATAAACAAGTAGCTTCCTGCTTTATTTATTTGAATAGTATTTATTTATTATTTACATCAGGCTAAGGATAACTCCCGCCGCTAACATCAATAGATTCAACAACGCTTTCAGATATCCTTATAATTTATATACTTGTATCAAAGCGTAGGGGTGCTACTACAACACAATATAAGCTGAAAGTGATTATATGTATTGATTGTTGATTGAAGGGAAGAACCAAGCATTGAACAGGTCAACCATTTTCATTTGAATATTTCTAAGTATTTAATTTGGTAATATCAAATGCCACTATGCTCATTTCGAGTTTTTAGTCATGCCTTTTAGGTTGACTAATGCTCCAACCACCTTCTAGTCTTGTATGAACAGACTCTTTCAGAAACAGTTGACGAAGTTTGTGTAGATTTTTTTTGATGATATCCTCATCTTCAGCAAGACGTGAGAAGAACATCTCAAGCACTTGGAGGAAGTGCTTACCATCCTAGAGTCAGAAAATTTGTTTGCCAAAGAATCCAAATGTGAATTTGGAATGAAGCATCTGCTCTACCCTGGAGACATAATCAGTGTTGATGGGGTGAAGGTGGATCCTGAAAAGATCAAGACGATAGTTGATTGGCCACCTCTAGAGAACTTGACTCATTTGAAAGGGTTATTGGGTCTTTGTGGCTTTTATAGAAGATTTGTGAAGGGCTACTCTCAAAGTGCTACTCCTCTTACTGACCTCACTAAAAAGGGGGCTTTCTTTAGGTCAGAAAAGGCTCAAAGTGTTTTTGATAAGTTCAAGAAGACCATGATTTCTTGTCCGGTTTTGGCCATACCGGATTTCTCCAAGCCTTTCGAGCTACAGTGTGATGCATCTGAAGAAGGTGTTGGGGCTGTTTTGATGCAGGATAAGCATCCCATTGTGTTTGAAAGTAGGAAACTAAGGCGTGTTGAGAGGACCTACTCCATCTATGACAAGGAAATGCTTGCAATCATGCATGCATTAGCTAAGTTCAGACAATATTTGGTGGGGAGAAAGTTTGTGATCAAGACTGATCACAATAGTCTCAAGCACTTCATGCACCAGAAGGATTTGAATGAAAGACAACAAAAGTGGGTGAGTAAGCTTCAAGCTTACGATTTTGACATTGAGTATGTGAAAGGGAAAAACAACATTGTGGCGGATGCTCTATCTAGGAGGCCTCATTTGAACTCATTATGTGAGCTTACTGCTGATTGGAAGGAGATGTTGCTTGCTGATTATGCGAAAAATCAGTTTGCAACCAGCATCATTGAAGGTACTTTCCATGACGAAAGGTAAAAAGTGGTTAATGCTTTGATACACTACTAAGGAAGGATCTTTTTGGTGGCTGATTCTAAGCTCAAAAAAAAGATTTTGATGACCTTCCATGACATCCCACTTCCTGGTCATCAAGGTTATTTAAAGACATATAGGCAAATTCAGGAGAGGTTTTGTTGGAAGGGGTTGAAAGAGGAAGTCAAACGCTACATCAAGGAGTGTCCTACTTGCCAAATGAACAAAAATGAGCATTCTCTTGCAGCTGGTCTGCTGCAGCCTCTTCCCATTCCCAACCAAAAATGGGAAAGCATATCAATTGACTTCATCACTAGGTTGCCAAAGGTTCAAGGCAAAGATTGTATCTATGTTGTAGTGGATAGATTAACAAAGTTTGCTCACGTTTTTTGCCATCACTAGCTCATTTTCAGCAGCTCAAGTTGCAAATTTGTTTTTCCATGAAGTGTTTAGATTGCATGGGTTGCCGAAAAACATTGTGAGTGATAGGGACAGCAAGTTCCTAAGCACCTTTTGGCAAGAAGTTTTCAGGATGAGTGGTACGGTGCTTACTCCAAGCACTAGCTATCACCCTCAAATTGATGGTCAAACAGAGATAGTGAACAAGTGGTTGGAGGGCTATCTTAGAAATTATGTCTCGGAGCAGCAAAGGGCATGGACGAAATGGCTTCACCTAGGGGAGTATTGCTACAATTCATCCTTCCACATGTCAATAAGAATGTCCCCATTGATGCCTCTCTATGGTTATGACGCTCATAGCTTTGTTGATTTGGTGTTTGGTGATAGCAAAGCCCCTCAAGCCAAGGATTTGTTGCAGCAAAGTCAAAATATTTTGAAGTCCTTGAAGAACAACCTTCAAATAGCACAAAATCAGCAAAAGATGTACGCTGATCAGCAGTGTGTTGAGCGTTCATTTAAGGTTCGAGATATGGTTTATCTTCGACTTCAGCCTTATAGACAGTCAACTCTCAAGAAAAGTGGAGCTGAGAAGCTCAAACATCGCTTCTATGGGCCATTCAAAGTCATAAGAAAAGGTTGGAGCAATGGCTTATGAGTTGGAACTACCATCGAGTAGCAAGGTTCACAATGTCTTCCATGTGTCTCGCCTCAAGAAGGCACTTGGATACAATGTTGTTGCTTCATCACAGTTGCCTCCCTTGGACGAAAAAGGACAGTTGACCTTGATTCCAGAGGAGATTATTAATTCCAAAGAGCGTTCTTTGAGGAGAAGAACAATCAAAGAATACTTGGTGAAGTGGAAGAACTTGCCTTTGGAGGATGCAACTTGGGAGAATGAAGAGATTTTGCAGCATCCAAACTTGCGATTGCTTGAGGGCAAACAATCTTGGGGAGGGCGGACTGTAATGTCCCCTTCTCAAATGCGATCAATTCAGTTGACTGTTCACCTATTCCGGAAACCCGTAGGCTACTCGGAGGGAGAAATTAGGGTTTCCTATTTTTGACGAGGTTGTTGCTTGATGTTTGGTGATAAGTTTGCAGATTCTTTTTGGGTTTTCAGAGAGATTCGCAGTGGTATAGATCGTTTGGTGATCTGAGCAACTTCGTGAATTTTCTATTTTTAGTAAATTCTATTTCTGGCAATGGTCCTGTTGGCTACAGTGCAGTTGGCTCTCTTTATCAGCCAATTCAGTTGGTATTTGGAGTTTTGGCCTTTGGATGCATTTTCTAGAGAGATGAGTTGATTTAAAAAATGATATATTTTAATATTATGTTTTAATGTTAACCCCTTGGCCTAGCCTAATGACTTAAAGTTCTTTTGAAAGGGGGACTTCATGGGTGGACACCTCATTTGGAGGTAATTTAATATTTCTAAAGGTCTTAAATCATGCTTGAAGTCGGACGCCAACTTTGATGAGGAGATTATTTTAAATAAAGTCTAATGTTGCCTTCTTGTTTTGGACGCCACTTTGGAGGGAATTCAGTCAACTCAAATTTGAATAATGCTTTGACTGGTTTGGGCGCCCTTCTAGATGCTTCTGGAAGATGCTTGGCAAGTCTACATAAGGGGACCTCTTCTCTTCATTTTCCCATCTCATATTTTCAGTAAAGTTATTATGTCGAAATGGTGACAGAGTTGCTTCGAGGAAAGCACACCTCCTAGCTTGGCTCAGCGTCTTGCTTGAAAGATAGCAACTAGTTGAGAGGTAGATTGTAGTTGAGTTATCCAGCATTGTATTTGACTTTCTTAGCATCTTAGTTCAATTTCCTTGTATTCTAATCATATTTTGGAGTTGTTGATTAGCATAGCTAATTGTAGTTATTGCTCATATTTCATGAAATAAAAAATAATATTGTTCTGGGAATTGCATCTATCCATTTGTCTCTGTGGGGCGACAATTTGAGCAAATTTGCAATTTTTTTTATGGAGACTTTGATTTTTCCAAGGAAAATCACCCTTACTTGAGGGTCATACCATTTGGAGGGGTCTTGGAATTTGTGCAAGAAAAATAGGTGGCTGTAAGCTGAGGCTTCTTCATTGGGATTTGGGCGCCATTGTCATTAGAGTCTATTGCATTTCGTTTCATGAGTTTTGGATGTGTGGGGAGTGATTTAGGTGCATTTTAGAGAGTTGTTGTATCGTTAGTTACTTCATTTCAGTTGCTGGTCTGTCATATCAATCATAAATGCAATTTCGTGAGGTGTTTGAGTCTAGAGAGTCTTGTTAAGCATTGAGGAAATCATATATAGTATTTCAGCATTGGAGAACTTCTAATATTGGGCTTTGGCAAGCATTCTATCATATTGTAAGCTGATCAGTAGTACTATCAGCAATTCTTCTTTCTCTCTTTCACTTACTTTATTGTACTATACGCTGAATAAGTGGAAGAGGCTGGCTTGCCGCCTATTTACTTTCAATTAGTAGTTCTTAGGGACCCTCTGACCATATGCTCGCCATCTCTCGGCGCCATCCTGGTTAGAGTTACTTTCAGCTCATCATGCATAAGATCCTCTGATTATATGCTCGTCTATCCTAGACGCATTCTTGGTTAGAGTTCCTTTCCAGTTGTGCATTGCATCAGATCCTCTGACCATATGCTCACACCTTTCCCAACATCGGGATCCTGGTGTACATCCTTGGTTAGAGTTGCTTTCTACATCGTTTTGGTTTAGAGCTAACCTTAACCGGTGCGTGTTGATTGTAAGTGTAATTGGAAAAACAAAAAAAAAATAGTCTGGCTCATTACAGATTGTTTAATTATGATCTATAATACATACAAAGTGGTTATGGGAAGATTGAAAATAGTTAAGGATAGTTATATATAGTTTAACATAGTATATATATATATATAGACATAGGACGTACGATTATGCAATAGTGATGCTTGCAGCAATTATTGAGCCTTATAAGTAATCATACAAAAATGAATAGATTATATATATATAACGAGTAAAGAGATTTGCATAGCCTTTCTAGTATAAATATGAATTATTACTGTATGCATGGATCTAGATGTTGTTTTGGATGTTACCATAACATGTATGGATGCTATAGAATATTAATGCCTAAGGATAAATCTAAGTGTTTGAATCTGTTTGAAAACCTACTTAGAAGGAAGGGCCTGAGAAAGTGGTGCCTGTAGACCCCGCTTAAGCTCCAACTATTCCCAATGCAAGGAGGGGTCGTGGATGAGTGGAGAGTCCACTTAAGATCCACTCTGTCCGAAGGCAGCGACAGGCCATGGAAGGGTGGAGGTCCCACTCAAGTGCACCCGGACCAAGGAAGGGAAGGGCCATGGAGGGGTGGTAGGCCTAGACCACTATAAGCTCCACTGGCTTCCTCCAATAGGTGAAGTGTCTTCTTAGGGTTGGCAAATGGCTTCAGGAAGATTCATCCATGTTACTCCTCCTAGTTCATGATAGTTGCATTTGTGATAAATCTATAAATGGATACCATGATGGTAATGCTAACAGTTATGTGTGTGTGTGGAAACATTGCTCATGTGGTGAATGCAAGTTGCAATCCAGAATTACGTCATAAAAGAGGACATTCATTGGTGAAGGTGAAACCCTAACCCTAATTGGCAAACCACAAGCAAAGTCTAGGGAAAATTAGGACAAGGGACATTACAAGAAGAGGGTTCCAAGCCCGTGATTACCACTCCCTACCAACACCCGAAGCACTTCAAAGATGAAATAGAGAAAACAATCAAGGAGTTTCTAGATATGGAGCACATCAGGCCCAACTTGGAATCTGTTTGCTTCATCAGTTTGTGAAGAAAAAAGATGGCATGATGTATATGGGTATCGATTACCGTGTGTTGAACAAAAAAACAATCAAGAATACATATCCCATACCGAGAATACATGAGTTGTTGCACAAACTGCATGGAGCAGTTGATTTTTCTAAGATTGATTTACATTCAAGATATCATCAGATTTGGGTCTGTGATGAGGATATACATAAGACTACATTCAGATGCCACTGCGCACATTACGAATTCCTTGTAATGCCTTTCGGTCTTACAAATGCACCTACAACCTTTCATTCTTGCATGAATCATGTTTTCGTGAATCAGTTGCGGAAATCAGTATTGGTATTTTTGATGATATTTTAATCTATAGTAAGACTTGGGAGGAACACCTTCAGCATTTAGATTAGTTTCTAGGCATTATGGAGGCCTAGTCATTGTTTGCAAACGCATCTTAATGTGAATTTGGTACGACAAAGATATTATGTTTGAGGCATGTCATTGGTGTAGGAGGTGTGAAGGTTCATCAGGAAAATATATAGGCAATTCTGGATTGGCCACCACCAAAGAATATTTCTAATCTATGAGGTTTTCTTGGTTTATGTAGTTATTACAGGAGGTTTGTTAAGAGTTTTTCTCAGTTGGTTGCATCCCTTATAGACCTCACGAAAAAGGGGCCTTTCAGATGGTCGGATAAGGCATAGGTTACATTTGACAAGCTTAAGCAGTTGATGAGCTCTTGTTCGGTTTTGGCTCTTCTAGATTTCTCTCAACCGTTTGTATTGGAGTGTGATGTATCAGGTGAGGGGATAGGTGCAGTACTCATGCAAGACAGGCATCCTATAGCATTCGAGAGTCAGAAGTTGAGAGATGTAGAGCGGCTTTACTCTACTTATGACAAGGAAATGCTTGCCATTATGCACGCTTTGCCAAAGTTCAGGCAATACTTTGTTGGTAGGAAATTCGTGGTTAGAACAAACCACAACAGTTTGAAATACTTCCTTGAGCAGAAGGATTTGAATGAGCGTTAGCAAAAGTGGGTAAGCAAAGTTCAAGCTTACGATTTCAATATTGAATATGTAAAAGGCAAAGAGAACACGGTAGCTGATGCTTTATCTAGGAGACCAACACTCTGCTCCTTATCACAGATTTCAGCTGATTGGAAATCTCAAGTGTTGGTTGAATATTCTAAGAATGCTTTTGCATGTGATATCATGGATGGGAAATTATAGGATGATAGATATCAAGGGATTGATGATTTGATATTTTACAAGAACAAGATATTTCTAGTACCAGAGTCAAAAATGAAGAGTAAGATCATGCGGGCTATACATGACACCCCTTTGGCAGGACATCTTGGATTCTTCAAAACATATAGACAATTTCGGGAGAGATTCTCATGGAAGGGTCTCAAAAGTGATGTTTTGCAATATGTTAGGGAGTGTATGACTTGTCAGCAGAACAAGTCTCAGCATACATTAACAACAAGTTTATCACAGCCTTTACCCATTCCTAATTAGAAATGGGAAAGCATATCCATGGATTTTATCACAGGTTTGCCATGAGTTCATAATAAAGATTGCATCTATGTTGTTGACAAGTTAACAAAATATGCACATTTCTTTGCTATTTCCACTGAGTCTAAGGCACCTCGAATAATAAAGTTATTTTTTAGAGAGATATTCCGATTACATGGGCTTCCAAGGAATATTGTGAGTGATCGGGACAGCAGGTTCCTCAGCATATTTTGGCAAGAATTGTTCATGTTGGCAGGGACTGAGTTATCTCCTAGTATGAGCTACCATCCTCAGTCTGACATGTAGACTAAGATTGTCAACAAGTAGATTGAAGGATATCTGCGCAACTATGTGTCAGGCCAACAGAAGGCATGGGTTTGTTGGCTACACTTAAGCGAACACTGTTATAACATGACATACCATATGTCAATAGGTATGACACCTTTCAAAGCTCTATATGAATACGATGCTATGTCTTTCATGGATCTAGCTTTTGATGATAGCAGAGTGCCCAAGGAAAAGGAGTTACTGCAAGACAGCCAAGATATTCTTGGGGAACTTAAGAAAAATTTACACTAAGCTAAATATAAGCAAAAACTTTACGCTGATAAACACAAGATTGAGAGGGTTTTTGAAGTTGGTGATATGGTATTTTTGCATCTTCAACCATACATGCAATCTACCTTGAAACAGAGTGGTGCGAAAAAGCTCAAACCGCAATATTATAAACCATATCAAATCAGAAGGCAGGTAGACAAAGTAGCATATGAACTAGAGCTGCCTATAGGAAGCAAAATCCACAATGTATTTCATGTCTCGTGCCTTAAAAAGGTAGTCGATCAGCATACTACCCCATCTCTTGAGCTTTCTCCACTAGATGACGAAGGGAAGTTGATACTAGTGCCTGAGTCTATTCTTGATATGCATGAACACAAGTTGCGAAGCGGGACAATCAAAGAGTATTTAATCAAATGGAGGGATTTACTTGTTGAGGACGCCACATGGGAAGGTGAACAGATATTACAGCATCCGGGTTTGCAGTTGCTAGAGGACAAGCAATGCTGAGTAGGGGGGACTATGATGTCCCGGTCTCTTTGATAGAGCCAAATATAATTGGAATTAATTAATTGAATATTCAAATAGTCTTTAATTATTTCAATTATTTTTAAGACTTTTGAATTATTTAATTAATTAATTATTTGGACTTTATAAAGTCATTGATAAATATTTAATACTTTATAAACCTTTGTAAAGTCTTTATTGAAAATAATAATAAATCAATTGGCTAACAAAATGGCCTGGGAAGAATTAAAAAGAGGTTGGCGGATATGCAGATGGACATGAGGGGAAGAGTTGAATGCCTTTGATTAATATTTGGATTTTGCAACAGAAACTCCTAAAGTCCATTGCCATGTCTAGACGAAAACCTGGACTTGGTCTGTGTAGCAATTGAATAAGCTTTACCACAAATTCTCAGTTTATATGTTGGAATTGATGATCTGGAGATGCAGAAAGAAGACTCATGTAACCCAATAATAGATTTGATAAAGATAGTATGGTTTCATAGCAATTTGGGGCTGGCACCATCACCATATAGACTTCTTGGCCGAGTAATTTATCGCAGGTTGCTCCGGTCTTCATCTCTCAGTGCGCATTTGACATCTCACTCTACACACAGGGCTGGAATTTGAATACAAACCTGATATCAGGTATATCCATAGTGACACCACCGTCGGGGACGGGGGCACGTCGGAACGGGGGGACGGGGGTACAAAGTGGCCTCAATTTGAGGACAGCGGGGGGACAGCGGCATGGGGCGGGGCGTTGGGGTGTATATACTATATACTATACATATGGTACTTAAAATGCTAGTTATGAAAAGATATATAAGACTATTAAGAAGTAAAATAGCAAAATTGCAAATGCCAAATTGAAATACTTAATAGTAAATACTTGAACATTAAACATTGAAGTTTTCAATATCGAATTACTAATTAGAAATTAGAATACTCAATACTACATAAAAATTTAAATTGTTGAATCGGCAAATGGAAGATTTCTATTATATCATGATATCAAAAATATCTAATCATAAAGATCATTACAATGAATAGCATGATATCAAAACAAGTACAAAATCAAAATGTCAAAATGACAAAATGTAGTGAAGGAGGTGGAGGCCTCCAATCATCCCTTGGGAGGTTGGCAAACTCCTCATCACTGGAACCACTGGACTCCCCAAGGTCAAGATCCACCAAAGGAACACCAACCAGCCCTAAATCTGAAGCATCCTCATCCTCATCAATCTGTGATGGCTCCTTTGGCTCTACATCCCATTGTGTTGTTGGGCTCTCCTTGTACACACGTGACCTGTGGTCAGTGATATGCAAGGCACTATGTACAGCCACTAGCTTCTCTGCTCTCTTAGAGGTAAGTTTGTTCCTCTTAAGAGAGTGGATGAAGCTATAAGTAGACCAATTCCTCTCAGAAGTTGAAGAACTAGAAACCCAAGACAGCAAACAAATGGCTAGTATGGTACTCAATGATTTCAGTCCATGACAAGTCCACCACAAAATCGAATCCTCTTGTGCCATAGTTCTTATGTCCACCTTTGCCGCAACCTTATAACCCCTAAGAGTAGCAAATTTCGTCCACTCAGTGCGAATCTTGCTAGTAGTTTCAACATCATACATCCTATCAATGCACCTGAAAAACCCTTCCTTCACCTCATCATCCTGAATTAGTGTAACTCTACCAAGCCTAGGCATGTACCACTTCGGATTCAATGCATAAACAGCCATGTGCAAGGGAGTGTTTAAGTTGTCCCATCTGCACTGAATAATAGGCTAAATGTAAACATTGTAGAATGCTAAAGTGGGTTCCTTCTCTTGCACAACTGCCCTCATCTGGCAAAGCATAGAATCAATGCACTCATACACCTCTCCAAGGTTAGGTGCATCCCCATCCTCATATCTGATGACCTGGACAACTGGTTTAATGATGGCGACAATATATTTTGCATCATTCCAAAGTGCATCACTCTTCATTATCTCCTTCACCCTCCTCCCCTACTCTGTCCTGGCCCCATCCCACGGATTCCATTCTTGTGTCATAACCATGAGTTGCAATGGCTCTTGCAACTCAAGCATTCTCTCCAAAAGAATGAAATAGGATGCATATCTGGTCTCAACTAGTTTCAAGAACTCCTTCACAAAGCTCTTGAAGAGTGCATGTGAAGTGTGGTAGTTGTAGATATACATTTGCACATCTCTTGCATTGCTGACCACTCCTCTAATCCACTCAATCCTCCCCATGTCCTTGAGTGCATTGTTCATGGCATGCACACAACATGGAGTCCGCCAAATATGTCTATATGCTGCCTCAACAAGCTTCCCTACAGCTCTGCACACATGTGTTGCATCTGTCACTACTTGGACCACATTTTTTGGCCCAATCTCCTCAATAGTTGTCCAAAGGATGTCAAACTGAAAAATTAGCATCTTTTCGATGCCCTGAACAATCAACCGCCCTGAGAAAGAATGGGCCCTTTGAGCATGCAACTATGAGATTGATGAGTGGACGATGCCTAATATTCGTCCACCCATCCATAACTATGCTGCATCCAGTCTCCTCCCAATATGCCCTCATCGTCTCCATCATTGAACTGATCTTGGTATAGTTGTTATCCAAGATCGTGGTCCTCAATTTGTGCTCACCTGGTAGCATATATGATGCTCCTCCCTTCACCACCATCAACATCATCTCCTTATAATAAGGAGATCAAGCTACATGAAATGGGATGCCATTGGCAAAAAAGAACCTACCAATGGAATCATCTATCCGATCCCTTAGGTGCACATTAAACAAATCAACTATGGGGTTACTATTACACAGGTAATTGGTAAATTAATTGATGTATTAACAATGAGCGAGACGCTCAATAAATAGTTTACAAGATTTACAAAACTGGAAAGTTTCTAAAAAGAAACTCCAGATAAGATCGGAGACGATCTTATCTCTATCTTACAATATCTTACAATATTGAGCATTAATAAATAAATAAATAAACATTATTTTAATACCCTCCCTTAATGCTCAATCTATCAACTACACCAAGATGCCCCCTGAATTTTACAAACTTATCTGTACTGAGCGACTTGGTGAGAATGTCTGCTGTCTGATCCTCTGTCGGAACATACAGCAACTGAACTGATCCGTCTTCAACCAGCTTCCGAATGAAATGACAATGAATTTCCACATGCTTGGTTCGCTCATGGAAGACCGGATTCTTGGCAAGTTTGAGAACTCCCTGATTATCACAGAACAAGGGAGTCGGACCTGCTTGAGATATTTGCATATCGCAAGCATCCGGCGAAACTGCCTCACATCTTTGCTTGCTCCCGATACTGCTTACAGGGAGAGCCGCGCCTCTTGCTTCTTACTAGTCCATGTGGCTGCCGGATCCCAATGAACACATACCGGATGTTGATTTCGTCATCAAAGACGCCAATTTAATCTGAATCGTGAACCGCTGAGTTTAGGATCGTGACTCGAGTGTACAAGAGTCCAAAATCAGAAGTGCCCTTCACATAACGCAGCACACGCTTCGCTGCTACCCAATGATCAGCCTTGGGGGCTGTCATGAAGCGTGATATGTAGCTCACTGCAAAACTCAAATCAGGTCTAGTAGCAGCAAGATAGATGAGGCTGCCTACTAGTTGCCTGAACAATGTTTCATCTACCACAGGTGAATCGGACTTAGCTGACAATTTAAGCCCTTTTTCCATGGGTGTAGAGGCAGGTTTGCAATCCTGCATTTGGAACTTATCCAGAAGACTTCGAGCATACTTGGACTGGGAGATGAAAATGTTGCTCTCTGTCTGCCAAACCTCAACACCTAAACAATAATGCAGGAGGCCCAAGTCTGTCATGTCAAAAGTTTTGCACAAATCCTGTTTGATCTCAGTGATCAAAAGTGCTGAACTGCCGGTAATGATCAAGTCATCCACGTAGACAACAACAAGCAGAATCTCATTACCAGTATTCTTGACATACAGGTTCGAGTCAGATGGACTCCTCTGAAAGCCATGATCTGTGAGGTACGTGTCAATTTTTATGTACCAAGCCCGAGGAGCCTGTTTCAGGCCATAGAGTGCCTTGACCAATCTGCACACCTTCTGTTCTTGACCAGCAACTTTGAAACCTGGAGGCTGCGTCATGTATACTTCCTCCTTCAACTCACCATTGAGGAAAGCACTCTTCACATCCATCTGATGGACCTTCCAACCAAATTGAGCTGCTAAGGCAAGGACGAGCCGTATGGTACTCATTTTGGCTGTAGGAGCAAAGGTCTCCTCATAGTCAATGCCTTCTTTCTGTGAGAACCCCCGTGCAACCAGACGAGCTTTGTACTTGTCAAGGGTTCCGTCAGCTTTGTACTTCACCTTGTACACCCATTTGCAGCTAATGGGCTTCTTCCCTGAAGGAAGATTGGAAAGGACCCAAGTGTGATTCTTCTGAAGACTCTGGTATTCTGATTCCATTGCCTTTTCCCACTCAGGTATCCCTTTTGCCTCTGAATATGTCTGAGGCTCATAAACATTGTGAATGTTGGCCATGAGAGCAAAATTCACTGTAGACTGCTGTTTGCTCTTGTTTCTGGATGATCTACCCTCAATGAGCTCATCAGCACGAAGATCACTGATAGTCTTAGCCCACCATTTCGGTCGGAGAGTAGATGTGCCAACATCAGATGCAACAGGAGGAGCTGGATCTGGTTGTGGATCTGGAACAGGTTCAGCAGGGGGATGTTCATTATCATCTGGAGGAAACTCAGGTTGAGCATCATCAAAGACTAGGTCTTCGTCATCCCTCCCATCAGGTGGACCTAATGGAAGTCGGACACTCATATCAGGACCCTGTAGAGGCTGATCCTCTGAATGCTGAACAGGTGAGGAAGAGTGAAATGGACCTCGTTCCTCATCAAAGACAACATCTCGACTGAAGATAAGACGATCAGTGTCTATATCAATCAGCCTATATGCCTTGTGATTGTCACTGTACTGTGAACATGAGTTTCTGGCTCTTGGAGTCCAGCTTAGTGCGCTTGGCCTCTGGAATCCAAACATACACAAGAGAGCCAAAAACTTTCAAATGACTGATCCTAGGTTTGCGACCAGACCAAACTTCCTCAGGAGTCTTCCCCTTAACAGCATGAGTGGGTGACCTATTAAGGAGATAGACTGATGTATTGACGCTTCTGCCCAAAACTTGGTAGGAACACTCCTGTGTTGCAACATGGAGTGAGCCATCTCAACAATCGTACGATTGCGTCGCTCTACAACACCGTTTTGCTGAGGAGTGTAGGGTGTGGTTAACTGACGTTTTATCCCATGAGTATCACAGAAGTTGGAGAATGCACTAGAACAGAATTCCCCCCCATTATCTGACCTAAGAGTTATAATACAAGAACTGGACTCTTTTTCAACTAAGGCCTTAAACTTCTGAAATACATTAAAAACCTCTGATTTCTGTTTAAGAAAGTACACCCACATTTTCCTACTATAGTCATCAACAAAAAGTAGAAAGTATTTGCAACCAGTTACAGAAGAAACAGACATAGGGCCACAAATATCAGCATGAACTAATTGAAGTACCTTAGAAGCCCGCCAAGAGTCGCCATCCTTGAACGGTGTGCGATGCTGCTTCCCAGCCTGACAAGCACCACAAACGCCCTGATGCTGAGTCTGAATGTCAGGTAAGCCATCAACAAGTCCCTCCCGAGCAAGCTGAGAGAGATAGTGCACGTTCAAGTGCCCGTACCGCTGGTGCCAAAGACTGGTGACAGCTGAATTTCTGGCTGCCAAGGCTAACTCCGGAGAATCACCAGTGTCCACAAGCCTGTAAAGGCCATGATCCTCTATCCCAACGGCCACCGTTGTGCGAGTTTCTCGATCAACAATCGAACATCTATGCGAGCTGAATACCACATCCATCTGGGGAGAATGCCGCATGATCTGACTGACTGAGAGAAGATTGAGCTCGATATCAGGTACATAATACATGTTGAGGAATATGAGATCCCTCCCGGTGAACTGAGCAGTGCATCGCGAACAACGTGTATTCCTCACCTCCTCAAAGATTCTGAGTCGATTCAAGGGGAAAAGTCTGTGAACCAATCACGCCTATGTGAGAAATGACGCGAGCACCAGAATCTATGTACCAAGCAGAGGACTTGACATGGTCTGCGGGCCTTTTTGCCATCAGTGCATAAAAGGCAGATTCCTTCTGCTCAGAGTGCTCGGCGACATTCGCTTTCTGAAACCCTCCCTGCTTCTTTTGCTCAGAAGCCAAACGAGCACGGCAATCTTTCTTGATGTGGCCAAATTTATGACAGTAATTGCACTGTATATTTTTCTTCTTCGGGCTGGTGGAGCGCTGACTTGAGCCTTTCTGCTGTGAAGGCTGACCTTTCCCATGATGCTTCGACTGAGTTTTTGCTGCAAAGGCCTGCTCCGTGGAGGATGATGATTCACTGCTACCGAACTGTTGTCTCCAGCGATCCTGCTGCAACAGGATAGTGCACAAATTCGGAAACTTGAGATCAACATTAGCAGACGTAATGTTGAGGGTCTCTATGAAATGTTCATAGGACTTCGGTAAACTCTTCAGGGTGATCACAACCATGTCTTCCTCCTCCATTTTCCGACCAATCGCCTCCAACTGATCTCTGATCTCCTGGATTTTATTCAAGTGCGCTTGCAGAGTTGTCTTCTCATCCATCATGATAGAAAACAGCATATTCTTCAAGAAAAACGCACGGCTTTTGTCGGAAGTTTCATGCATATCCTTCAAGTGATCCCAGATCTCCTTAGCTGATTTTCGCAGTGGAATCTGAGGGAGCTGATCATCAGTAACCGAAAGCTTAATAAGCATGACGGCTTCACGATTCTGCTCATCAAACTTATCCTGATCCTTACCCGCCGCTTCAGGACGAGTAGCGTTGCCGAGGATCATCTGATCAAGGCAGCGGTATTCAAAAATTGTTAACATCCGCTGCTTCCAGGTGTTGTAATTTTTGCCATTAAATCTCTGGCTGCCCTCCAGCATTAAATTGCTTAAACTGGCCATCTTCACTTTTGAGGCACGAAAAAGGTACTAAGAAGAGGATGCAAAACTCGAAACGATTCCAATGCAGAAAACAGGAGATTCAGGTACAGACGCAAAAAAGTATTGTACGGATGGCACAAAATTCGAGGCACGGAAGACGATGCACCCAGAAAATTCGGAGACCAACCCAGTTGAGCTCGAAAAACCCACCAAGAATCTGCGATCAAAAAAATTTCTGATTTGAAAATCTGGGCCAAAACCCTAGACGATTTTTCAGTATGCCCTAGCCGCCATTAAAGTTTCAGAAAATTTGCAGAAACTTGCAGAAAAAATGGAGAAATTCGTCTGGAAACACGGCAAAACAGAGAGGAGATCCGTGACTGAAAAAACGCGGCAAAAAGAGAGTGGAGTTCGCGTTTTTATTGGGCAGAAGAACACTCCAAAAACGCAGAAGAAAATGGCGACCCCAGAAGACCAAAAAACGTGACAGAATTGTTCACGAAAATACTTGAAAAACGCGTGCAGCTTGAGCAAGAAAACGCCAGAGGTCGCGCGGCCTGAAGTAGATAAAAATCGCGACCAAAGAGCACTGAAAAAAAAAAAAAAAACGTGTTGACAGATTTTCGTGACTATGCAAACGCCACACACAGAACGCCTTCAAATTGCGGGCTGAAGAGAAACGCGACACCAGAAAACAAAATCGCGTCCTTGAAATCGCGCCACAAAAATCCCACGCGATTTTCACCAGAAAGCGGCCCTCAATTTGCAGAAGAAGACGCGAAATGCAACCAGAAGAGAAAAAAAAATTCTCACGAATTTGAACCAGGAGAGCCACGAGAAAATTTCAAAAAATAATTCCGAAATTTTAACTCTTCAGAAATCTTCGAAAAAATTTTCCAAGAAGATTTTATTAAATTTTCAATTCAATATTCAGAAAAAACCTTTGAAAGGATTTTTATGAATTAAAAATTCAATATTGAGCAAATTGGCTCTGATACCATATTACACAGGTAATTGGTAAATTAATTGATGTATTAACAATGAGCGAGACGCTCAATAAATAGTTTACAAGATTTACAAAACTGGAAAGTTTCTAAAACGAAACTCCAGATAAGATCGGAGACGATCTTATCTCTATCTTACAATATCTTACAATATTGAGCATTAATAAATAAATAAATCAACATTATTTTAATAGTTACTTTGACTTTGCATCTTGCATTTCCCCTTGCCCTGTTGTGATTCAACCATAGCACTATAAGTGGATGAAGGTCCTAAGGCTAAACCTAATAATGTTCCTACTCTCTGATGCGATGTAGGAGTAGAAATATGTGGTTGCCTCTGCATTTGCTGCCCCTGAACCTGCTGAATAGTCTAAACATGTTGCCTACCGGACAAGGTAGTAGGCATTGGAATTCCCATGTCATCTGGAACACCCCAAAGCTTGTTGAGCTAAATTCTATAATACATATTTTTAGGGTCTTTCAAAAAATTACATGCTCCCACACCTTTTCCTGGCCAAAAGAGGAAGTGTGCATTAACTCTAGTGATGCTCCCAAACCAATCATCACCACAAATGTTGCATTTCCATTTCCTCGTGCCACCACCTGATGGCGTTGGGGTTGTTATTCTTGTTGCAAACTATCTAAGAGGAGATTTGGGATCATAAGGCCCCAAGCCCACTATGCCAAAAGTTGGGAGGGGCAATCAATAGCAAGTGGTGCACTAGCTATGGAACTAGTTTTCCCTTCCGGATTTGACCCATGCTCACCTCCCTCATTGGGCTCATCCTCATGCTCAGGTTCATATTCTGATTGGCTTGCACTATGAGAATGAGTTTCCATCTCATCCTCACTCATTTCATGACTGTGGGAGCTCATTTTCACACTACATTTCACAAAATGAAAAAAAAAATCAATAAACACATAGTTTCAGCCTATGCCCTACTTTAAAATTAAAAAATATAACTCTATATTTTAAATTTTTTAACAAATTTTAAATTGTAAAACAAAATCTAAATTAATTTAGAAAATGAAACAACAAGAAATGAAATAAGAAAATGTAACAACAAGAGATGAAAAAATATTGAAAATCAGAAAATAAAATAAAAAATCAATTAAAAACCCTACCTTTTGCTTGAAAAATATCTTCAATAAGGTGAAGAATCTTCCTCCTCTTCTTCTTCTTGCTCCTTGTCACTCCTCTTTCACTTGCAATCACTCATTTCACTCCTCCAATCACTCTTTTCTCAGCTCTTCACTCTTCTTCTTCTTGCTATAGCAAACAATTAGAAATGAAAATGTGAATACAAATGAAGCTTGGAGGGCCTTTTGAAGGCATGCAAGACCATAGATGGGCCGCACATACCCTTAGGGTTCGAATAGAACCAAACAAATAATAAAAAAGTATGTTAATTTTTTTTTAATCCATGTGATTTAAGTTGCCACCACGGGGGATGCCTAGGCATCCCCGGGACGCACAGGCATCCCAGGGACACCGGGATGTCCCCGCGTCCTCGGCGGAGAGCCACCAAAACTAGTGGCACTGCTAGAAACTTGGGAACGCCGTCCCCACGTCCCAAGGACGTCCCCATTCTAGGAACACTCGGGATTTAGGGGGGGATGCATCCCCAAGGTACACTGGTATATCATAATCTTTACGCTAGAGTACAAGGGCGCATAAGGACGATCAAATATGCTGATATCATCATGCGTGTAAGCTTTTGTTTCCAATGAAGGAAACATATCTACTACACTGTCAGCATATATATATTGAGATCATCTGAGGAGGCGTCATCAGGATTATTTATACATTCCACTGAAATCATTATCACTGCAAGTTGTCACCAACATTGTCGGGTAGGCTCAAACAGGGTACCTTGCTACGTGTCAACCCGTGTTTTTGTGTTGATCTGCTTTGTTTGTTCTGAGTCGAATGGATGTTATATGTGCATTACATTGAACTCTATACGTTTGCCAATGAATAACGTATATGCTTCCGAAGATGTCATGTATTCAATAGTCATGCTCTAATGAAAGTCGAAACTCCATTTCCACGTAATTTATGGAATGCATCATTTTATCGGTATTTGCAATTCTGAATCGTATGCCAGAAGGCATCATTTTATCTGTATTTGCAATTCTGAGTCATGTACTATATGGAGTTTGGAATAAATAGAATAATATGTCCAGTTAGTTTTCCTCCACAAGTCTGCAACACTATCTCCTATGCTGTTTGCAAGCATTAATTCATAAGTCCTATTGAGAAACTAGCAAGCAAACTATAGATGATATTGCACAGTTGGGAAGGGAACATCACATCCTCCCTTGCAGGCTTTTAGAAAGGTGAATAGAACTAGTAAGTGGTAGGCCCCCCTTCAAGTTTTTTCAAAATAAATATTGATGGCTCCTCCTATGGCAACCCAAGTGACATTGGGATTGGCAAGGTTGGTCGTGTTCAGAATGGGTCTATGTGTTTTTTCTTCTTTGTTGCTATGGGAACCAATACCAATAATCAGATGGAAGGCCATGCTACTCTTCTAGCTCTTAAAAAAGCTTGTGAGTTGGACTGGAATAAAGTTATCTATGAAATAGATTTCTTGATCATGGTTTCTCTCCTGAATAGAGGTAGGATTCAGGAGTCCTCTTGGAGGCTTACAACTTTAGTTGAGCAAATTCTTCGCCTCTCTGCTCAGTTTGAAGCTATACCCTATGTTCATATTCCTAGAGAATGGAACTCGCTTGCACATTGTCTTGCCAAACAGGCTACTAAGGAAAATTGGAATTGGAATGTTTCTAAGTGAGGGTCTCTACCTCCTAATAAGGCCTCTCAGCTTCTTCTTCTTGTTCACAATGATCAACCTAGATGATTACCTCACACCTCTGTGGCAGCTCCAAACTGAGGATTGTCACTTTTCCTAGAACTTCTCCACAAAGTTCTACTAGATTCATTTGCTTCACTGGCTGCTTTGGCATGTTTGGTACCCTGCCTATATCTGCTTTGCTCATTAAAGATCCCTATTCATAAAAATTTATGGCTGTTTGATGAGCTCTCTTGAATGTTCTTGTGAATGGGCTTGTGACAAAGCCATCTAGGTTTTCCATTTCTTTACTCAGGGCTCTACCTATATGAAAATCTTTGTCTTGTAAAGGTTCTTTTGAAATAATTTTCTCTTTTTGTGCCAAAAAAAAAAAATGTGTAGCTTTAAAATTATTCTATGGAATTTATCATTGTATGTCTAATGCATTTGTCTTCATTACAAAGAGAATAAATACAGACCTTAAGCATGTTGTAGGTGGTACAAGACTCTTCATTCTCTGTCTCAAGTGTGCTACCAAGATGCTTTGGATCAGACCTTCAACAAGATGACATAGTTTAGCATGCTAGACAAAGAATGATCAAATCAATCTAAGAGAAGAATTTGGGTTATAATTAAACAAAAAAGTATTTCTAAGAACCTAGAACATTTCTCTCAATCTCTAAGACTTCTTTCCCCATTTACAAGACAAAGAAAACAAAAACAGATGCCTCTAGTTCAATTAATTATTGTCATCCATTGCCATTTGGAGGAACTATGTAATCAACTATAGAACTGAAAGAAATAGAATATGTAACTTTCTAGAAAGAATAAAATTTAGTGAATACAAAAGAAATTTTAAGGAAACCTTTACACTCAACGGAAGACAGAAGGTGAAACTATTCATTTTCATACTACTTACCAGAATTCACCAACAGATGTTCCACCAGTGGCATAGCTATGCGAAGAATTAACTATGTCCATGAAGTATGTTCCAATTTCCTGTGAACATCAATTCCATTAGTGGCTACCATCACCAATTCAACACTTGGAGTTCCCCTTATTACACTTTAGACACATATTTCTGAACACTAATCTACTAGTTCACATAAGCAAATAAAATTCTATATTTGCACAGTGTGAACAAAAAAGATGGGCACTAAATCAATGTAGCAGCACATACTTTGTTGACAATTGAGAATCATGTCTCCTATATATGCACTACACCTTCATCTATATGTAAGAAAGACAATCTCAACATTTTACTTTTCCTTCTTGAATACATTTATTAAAAAAAATTACTTCAACCCTCTAACAAAAAATATATACTTCTATATATTTGCAACTGAGGTATAATATACATTCTAAAACATGATACAGTACATAATGGTAACCTTCTTAACATTTATAATAAGTTTAGTCCAAAAACATGATTCTGAACTACTTTCCACTTCACATTTATAAATATTATAAACATCTGTGATTAAATATGAGAAACCCGAATTGCAACATAAAAATTTTGACACAGGTCATAGAAATAAATACAAAATTGTGAGGCAATCATGAAACCAACTAGTTTAGACTCTAGTGAATATTCTTCCAATCATGAAACCAACAAGTTTAGACTCTAGTGAATATTTTTCCAATCATGAAACCAACTAGTTTAGACTAAAGTGAATATTCTTAAATTAAGTAAAACTTATACACAAGAATATCACCTTGATTTTTTTCCAATACTCAGATGCTTAAACTTCTACATCTCATTCACTTAAAACCCACCATGACCTTTTGAAAGAAGATAATCACCGCAAGAGAAAGCTAAGGGAAGCGATGGAAATTTGCAAACACCTACATAGTCTTAATAGAGATGAGGGGTGAGCTATTATCCTCTCATGGCACCCCATCAAAAACTCCCTTAAACATATTAGCAGCACACCTTCATGATTCCTATTTGTTTGTGAGCGAGCTCTTTTCATCACTCCTTTTCCTCCTTTTTCCCCAACTCTTCTCTCCTCTCTTCTTGTTTCTACTTTGTTTCTCCCTTGGGACCTCCTCCAACTTTCCCTGTCCTGTCCCTGCATCTTAAGAAGGCCTCAAATCTCTTTTGACGGGAACGGTGTTTATGAACACCAAAACATTTGAATTTTAATAATAATAATAAATAATAAATTTAAATTATTAATAAATAATATTTAAATTTTAAATTGATATTTTGAGCCGACCAATTGGAAAGCAGATATTTATGTGGGTGCATTTGTCTTTGATGATCATCATGGATGGTGGGAGAGAGTTTGTGTGATCTGCTGAGACGAAATCCTCTGCATGATCAGCACCCTGAGCCAGCATAGGAGACTAACGGTTGAAGAAAGGATTCGATGGTTGATAGAGGCGACCACCTCTACAACCTTCACATTGGTTTATAGCAATCTATAAGTATTTGAGGATTGGAAGAGATTGAACGATTGAGTTGTGGCAGAGCCATAGACTTGCGTTGGATTCCAAACCTCCTCATTCACACACAGCGCTATCATTGTTCCCAAAACACCATCACCAGAGACGCAGGGCATACACGGGGTCATCAAGAGTTAATTCGAAGGCTTCTCAACCAAGTTGTGAGGCACCACCTCTGCGCACAGAACTTGGTCGATATTGATCTGTGCTTCATCACCTCCAACCTGCAAGTATTAAGACTCCTGTCTTATTACTATTCTATTGCCAGATTAATAAGTCATGGGCCATCTAGGTGTGGAATTGCCAGTTCAAGTTATTGTTCTTAAGCTGAGGGGAGTTGTCCTTGCTCGGGTCATTTCTATTACATTCTGAGTTGTATTGGGAGTCCTTTCAGTTCTGTTGAAGCTCTATATTAATTATATACTATGCAAGTCTATCATTGTTGTTGAGCTGAGTACGAACTCCTGTGTTTTCCTCCAAAATCGTTGAATATCATTTTGTTGTGTGATTAAATCTAAGTATAATATTGCTTCTATCTTCTTCATTCTGATTGGTAACCAGTATATGTTATTGATGCAACTCAAGTCTGAATGTTAGAATTATGATGACTATTGCTATGTGTTATTGAGTACTCACCATTATTGTGTGAGATCTAGGTTTGGAACTTTACAGTGGTATCAGAGCTTGGCCTCCTGAGATATCATGGATGACACAGAATATGAAGGACAGTAGTTTGTCAAAGAAGCCAGGGAGTTCCAATCCAACACAAAGGAAACTATGGTGGAAATGGTCCACGTGTTGAGATGATTGGACCAACAACTGAGTGCTGGTAAGACAGTGCAAAACGTACCGAGAGTAGCATCTCATGTGTGATAAAAGCAACAGCCTCTATTAAGATCTTCAAGGCCAAATTCCTGGATCAAGAGGCAGAAAATGAACTAGAAATACCACCTGAAGAAGAGGATGAAATTGCCAAATTGCATAACGAATACCATGCTCTAAGTGCAACCATTCACAGAGATAGGACCTCCATGACATGGAAACAAGAAGAGGGCATAGGAGGAGAAGGTATGAAGATAGGAAGGATATCCAACATTGCTTGGGTAAAATCACCATCCCAGTTTTTTATGGATCCGAGAGTTCATCAGCAAGGGCTTGGTTGTAGAAACTAGACACATATTTCTCTTTGAACCCCATGTATGAAGGAGAAGCCATCAGATTTGTAACCTTACATCTTGAGGGTTTGACCCATGAATGGCGGTATCTGTTATGTCCCAAAAATTGTTACACACTGAAATGAAATAATAAATATTGGCAATTTGTTGTTATCATATTTAAGTTTTGAAATATATATTAAAATACAAATAACTAAATATCAAGAAAAGTATATATAAAATGCAATCTAACATATCATTATAGATAATATTATAATTATAAATGCAATTACCAAAACCAAATAAATTTGTAATTATTATAACTGATTATGACTATGTGCTAAGTAAATGAATAACACCCAAAGCAGCGATTCCTAACTATTACCATTAAGACAGCGATCCCTAGAAAAGAACATAATAATTATTAATAAGATAAACACAAGCAGCGATCCCTATTAATAAAGCAATCAGTAAACAGTTAGTGGGAGATGTAACTATCTAAGAAAAGACACAGCAGTTTGGGAGGGTGTAAGTAATATCAAAAAGGATATGAAGAGTCGTTTCCTTGGAGAGGGTCGGGTTAGGTATTAGGACAAGTGATTCAAACAAGAGAGGAAGGGAGAAGGATAAGAAAGGAAGAACAATAATAATCAGCACGAGCAGTGGTAAAGATATATCAGTTCTGATTTGGTTTATATTTAACATAGGCATGATGGCAGTCAGCATGTTTGTGGTTCCAAATTATAATTAATATGATTATGATTGAGATTATATCGGTTAGCATAATTATTTTATGGTTTCAGATTTAGGAATTAATCTATGTTATGGTAGGATCTTTTATATAGGATCATAGTGTATTGTTCAAGTATACTCGATTCATGCACATGCTTACATATATCTTGCAATTAATATATTGGCGATAGATCATCAATAGGAAATGGAGTAAAGAGATCTGCATAGCATTTCTAATATTAATATGCATTATTACTGTAGGCATGAATCTAGATGTTGTTCTTGAGCATGCCATAACATGTATGGATACTATTGAATATTAATGCCTAAGGATAAATCTAAGTGTTCGAATTTGTTTGAAAACCTGCTCAAGAGGAAGGGCCTGAGAAAGTGGTGCCTAGAGACCTTGCTTAAGATCCGCTTATTCCCAATGCAAGGAGAGGCCATGGATGAGTGGAGAGTGCACTTAAGATCCGCCCTATCCGAAGGCAAGGATGGACCATGGATGGGTGGAGGTCCCACTCAAGTCCACCTCGACCAAAGAAGGGAAGGGGCATGGAGGGGTGGTAGGCGTAGACCACTATAAGCTCTATTGGCTTCCTCTAGTAGGCGAAGTGTCTTCTATGTTGTGACATGGGTGGAGAAAGCATGTACAAGTCACCAACAGGAAGAGTTGTGGTACACAACCTCTTAGGCTTAGCAAATGGCTTTGAGCGGATCCATCCATGTTACTCCTCCTAGTTCATGATAGTTGCATTTGTGATAAATCTATAAATGGATACCATGATGCTAATGCTAACAGTTATGTGTGTGTGTGGAAACATTGCTCATGTGGTGAATGCAAGTTTCAATCCAAAATTACTTCATTAAAGAGGACATTCATTGGAGACCCTAACCCTAATTTGCAAACCATAAGTGAAATCTAGGGAAAATTAGGACAAGGGACATTACAATGGTATCAGAGCATGTTCTTGCCATCCTGTGGGACATTCCCACTTTAACTACCATTCAATTAGACTTAACTATTCAACCTTCTTAATACATGTGTAAGCCTTCCATGTGTATACTTTGTGACGTCCATGTATTTATGCAACTATGTGTATACCTTGCATATACTTTGTGACATCAAGTGTATATTGTGTACTCGTGTCTATTGGCTAACCTTGGGATGGTGGATAGACCCACGATGTAGTATGGGATGCACCGAATCCTCTTCCCATTTGTACAATGGTGCAAAAGACCAAATGAAAGGATAGGACCCACAATGTAGTGCGCAATGTACCGATAGTCTTTCTATCTGAGATGCATTATGGACATGTGTGTGTTAGCCATTATGATGTGCTAGTTAGCCATTGTGTATGTGATAAATGTTAGAGCTAGTCACTATGTATTTGTGATGTATGGTGGAATTCGTCATTGTGTTTATGACCACGTTATGCTTAAAAACTATGAAAATGTTAAAAATGTTGTTTGTCAAGTTGCTTAAGTTGGTTGGTTGTTTGCTTGAGCTACTTGGTTGCATGTTTGAGCTACTTGCTTGTGTGCTTGAGCTACCTGCTTGCATGCTTGAGCTACTTTCTTGTGTGTTTGAGCTACATGTTTGTCTACTTGAGTTGGTTGCCTACTTGCTTGAGCTAGTTGGCTACGTAATTGAATTGGTTGCTTGCGTGTTTGAGCTACCTGCTTGTCTACTTGAGTGATGCAGAGCAGGGTGGGTGAACACAAACTAATTCAATCAAACCCTTAACAAAGTCATAATACCTCAAACACAATGATTTCCTTCACAATTTGATACTATTGCTTGTAGCATAGCAAACACCCCTTTTCTAACATAATTTGCAAAGCAGGTCTCAAACCCAAAAACCAACCACCATTTTGGATACCCTTTTTGACACTTCACAACATATCAAAATTTTAGATTAGGTTGCTTTGGAACAGCACCCTCAAAAATCTACTGCTACGCTTGACCATAGGCCTAATTAGGCTTGTTTGACAAGGCAAATATTGGTTCTACCCTCTCCAATCCTCAATACTTCATTCCAGAGCACCTAACATGTCATATGGGGTCTGCACATGCAAATTCTATCAACTAGAATGATTTCCAAATACCTTTTCTATAAAACCCTACTCCTATGCAACCTTTTATGCCCAAAACAAGGGGATTTTCCACCTAGAGCATCACCTAATCTTCACCAAACTTCCTCTCCTGCTCCTGCAAACACCATGAACTCAAAATACATCCTATCTAACCCCATTCCACCAATTTTCAAAGATTTTCACCAGTGGAATGGTGTGATTTTCATTTATTCTTCCCTCAAAACACCAAAACCTAGGGTTTCTTAACCAGTCTTAGAAAATCTACTGTAAAATCCTCAAAACTTGATGAAATCTTATGAAACAAAAACCAAAAGGAAGCTAATTCAACCCTTCATCAATTTCAATGCATCAGTGAGCATTCCCAGGCCGTACCAAACACTGTAGCAGCAAAATTAGCCTCTAAAATGCAAGAAAACAATGAATCTTTATTATTCAATCTTCTCAATGTACATCAGAAACTGGACTTGACCATTACATGATGTATTTAAACCATAGTCCCGAGACTCGCCCGGAAGCGTCGGACGCGGCGAGTCCCGCGCCGAGCGGCCCTGGCCGCGTCCTGGGCGCGCGGACGGGGGCGCTGCCGCGTCCAGGGCCGGACGCGGCGAGTCCCGACTGTGGGACGCGGCCGCGGCAGCAGCGGCCAAAAAGGCCAAAAAACAATTAAAACACAACATTTTTTTAATGTGTTTTTTTATTTATATCTTCTATTTCGCCCTAAAAGGGCACTCATTTCATTCATTTGGCAAAATAGGAGGAGAAGAGAGAGTTGTGAAGAAAAATAGGAGGAGAAGAGAGGGCAACCAGCAACTTGTTGAAGACAAATCCAAGGGCATATATCATTTGGGGAGCTTCATACCAGCAAGGAGGTGCATTGAAAGCTCATTACCAGTGATTTGGAGGAGTTTCTATTGCATTCCAAGCTAAATCTAAGAGGTAAGTTCGATTTTAATTGATTTTTTTGTGTTTTTTTAACAAATATTTCATTGTAATTTGTAAAATCACTATTCTTTTGAGTTTGCATATTTTTTTTACAAACCCTACTTGCAACTTAAATAATTTTAGAAACCCTATTTTGTGCAGCCACATTCATTTGCAAATCATACCATATTATTATTTTCACAATGTCTCATACCCCAGTCAGAAAAGACCCTGCTTGGAAACATGCTGAAATCTTTCCCGGAATGAAAAAAGGAGACGCCAAATGTTTCTATTGCAAAACAATATATCATGGAGGCATAAATCGATTAAAATATCATCTTGCATGCATACCCGCCCATGATGCAGTGGGTTGCCCTATAGCACCTCCTAAGGTTGTTCGTGAAGTATAGGTGCAATTAGAAACTTTTGAAATGCAAAAAGAATTGAAAAAGAAACAGAAGCAGGAGTTGTTGAGTGTTGGAGTTGGACAGGGACTTGGTGCTGTTGGAGATGCTTCTTCCATGCCTCCATACCGTCCTAGTGCTAGTGCTTGTGGTAGTGCTTCTGTTTCTGCATCAGCAATGCCTATGCGTACTCCTAGTGTTGGTGGCGCTGCTACTGCTAGTGGTAGTGGCAGTGTTAGCATTGGCCCTAGAGTTCGTAAATCTAGGGTGGACTCATATTTTGTACCACGCACTACCCCTGGTTCCCAACCGTCGCTTGAGAGCATGGGTTGGAACAAGGACGCACATGATGCAGCCAAAAAGGCAATTGCAGACTTTTGGTACTACTGCACCATTCCCTTCCATGTAGCCAGGTAATTTTTTTTCGTTTAATTGTTTTAAAATTTATATTTAAATTTTAGAATCTAGATGTATCTCATTATCTCATTATCGAATTCAAATTTTACAATACTTATGTAACTTATCAATTTATTTATGACATGTTATAGGTCACCTTTCTGGCAAAACATGGTTGATGCGATAACCATATGTGGGGCGGGGTTCAAAGCCCCTAGTGAAGATGAATTAAAGGGCCCACTTTTGACTCAAAAGGTGGCAGATGTGAAAGCACAATTAGAGGAGCAACGCAAGCAGTGGAGCATGATTGGTTGCACCATCATGACTGATGGTTGGACTGATAGGAGAAATAGGACGTTGCTTAATTTCCTAGTTTCCTCCGGAGGTAATTGTACTTCCTTCAATGCATTGGAATTTGAATTTTATTTAGTGAATCACATAATTTAATATGGCTGATTTATGTTTTTTAATTTATTGAATAATTGGTTTTGCTTTTTTTTTCAGGTGACACCGTCTTCATTAAGTCCATTGATGCTTCTGGCCAAATCAAAAATGCCACATACCTGTGTGAGGCTATAGAGGACGTGATAGCTGATGTGGGGGAAGAAAATGTAGTGCAAGTGGTGACAGACAATGCAGCAAATTATGTTGCTGCTGGTAGACTATTGATGGAGAGGCACCCTACTATATTTTGGACTCCATGTGCCGCCCATTGCATTGACCTCATGTTGGAGGATCTTGGGAAGCTCCCATGGATCAAAACATGTGTGGAAGCAGCAAAAAACGTTTGCAAATTTGTATACAACCACACATGGGTGCTTAACCTTATGAGGCAATACACGGGGTTGAGGGAGTTGTCTCGTCCTGGCATCACCAGGTTTGCAACAAATTTTATCACGATGCAATCCTTGATTCGGTCAAGGGCAGCTTTGAGGCGCATGTTTACTAGTGAGGAGTGGTCTTCCTCATCCTTTTCTACAAGCACTGCAGGGATTGCTGTGGCTGATTGCATTTTTGATGAGCAAGGTTTTTGGACACCAATGGACGAGATTGTGAAGGTAAAATTTAATTCTTTATTATGTTCTAATTTTTAATCATATCTTACTTTTATTTGTTTATTTTCATTCACACTTATTTGTGCAACATGTTTGCACTTTGCAGTTTATTGAGCCCTTGCTAGTTCTCCTACGAGTTGCAGATGGGGAGAAGCCCGCAATGGGCTACATATATGAGGGCATGGATAGGGCCAAAGAGGCCATTAGATCAGTCTATGGTGGAGTTGAGGAGAAGTATCGTCCCATTTGGGATATCATTGATAGGAGATGGAAAAACCAACTTCATAGGCCCATCCATGCAGCCGCATGTTTCCTGAATCCGGCCTTCCAATTCCACCGCGATCTCCGTGCAGATAGAGAAATTCTTAGTGGGCTCTACACGACATTGGAGCGGATGTTGCCTGCTGTTACTACACAGGTGGTGCAGGAGATAGATGCCTTCACTAAGGCACACGGAGACTTCTTTGCACGTCAAATGTGCAAAGATAATAGGACAACATTACTACTAGGTAAAAATATATTTAAGGGCATAATTTTCATCTCTTTATATTATAATTTATTATTAAATGTTGAACTTGAACTTGAAGCTTGAAATGAGATTGATTTTGTTTCTTTTTCTCATCTCAGATAGCTGGTGGAATATGTTTGGTTCTGATACACCGAACCTGCAAAATATTGCCATTCGTATATTGAGCCAGCCATGCAGTTCATCTGGTTGTGAGCGCAATTGGAGTATGTTTGAGCACATACACTCCAAGAAGCGCAATAGATTGACAGTGGAGAGGATGAACGACTTGGTATATGTTCATTACAATCTTCGGCTCAGATACAGGAAGCTTTTTGACCATGACAAAACCCCGATCAATCTAGACGAGGTTGATCCACAGTCTGAGTGGACCACTGAGGCTACAGATGCAGTCTTTAGTGACGAGGACCTTGATTGGGTGGACCAGGCAGAGAGAGAGGCCGAGGTTGTAGCCATGGCTGAGGAGGAGGCTAGAGCACGAGGAGGCATAGATGCTGTTGGTGAGCGTGGCATGGAGAGTCAGACACAGGCAGAGACTATGGCTGCAGCTGCAACATCATCCAGGCCCTTTAGACGCCTTCGTAGGAAGGATGCTGGCTCCACTATGCCATAGGGCATAGAGTCATAGAACATTTTGATTTGATGTCATATTTCATATTTCATATTTGTATGGAACATTTGATGTCATGGATTTCATATTCCATGAGTTTTGTATACATTTGACTAATTTTATATATCTAAGTATGTTATTTCCTTCAGCAACGCAACTACAATGTGTACCTTATACTTATGTAATCGTTGTATACTTATGCATGTGATCAAATTTGCTTTTATTTGTGTTGTATTCAATAAAGGGTGCTTCAAACAAGTTTTAAATCCTTAAAAATCTCTAAATTTCTAGGGTTTTTCAACTTTTTTTCATTTTGCCGCGGCCGCGTCCGGAGTCGCCGAGTCCCGCGCCGAGTCGCCCTCGCCGAGTTTGAGCCGCCTCCACGTCTCGTTACTATGATTTAAACATTTTCCCCACCCAAACAATCAACTACAACTATCTTTCAAGTCCCATGACCATTCAACTTCCTCAAAATGCAAAAAGTGCAAAAGTTGCTTGACAACTTTGCAACTTTTACAAACTTGATCAAATGGACTCCAAACTGACTCCAAACCACCTAACCACCTAAACTGACTTCAAAAGCATCACAAGTGATCTTTAAGACCTTATTACAAACCAAAAGACTCAACATCTAACTCTTTGCAACATTTTCACATTAAGAGCTATGGTGCCTTGCACAATTGAGTTGGTTCCCTACTTGCTTGAGCTAGTTGCTTGCTTGCTTGAGCCAGTTGCTTGCTTGCTTGAGCTACTTGTTTGCCTGCTTGAGTTACATGCTTGTGTGCTTGAGTTAGTTGCTTCCTTGCTTGAGCCGGTTGCTTGCTTGCCTGAGCTACTTGTTTGCCTACTTGAGCTATATGCTTGTGTGCTTGAGTTGGTTGCTTGCTTGCTTGAGCTACTTGTCTGATTGGTTGAGCTACATGGTTGTCTGCTTTAATTTCTCATTCATGTGTTTTTAAGTTATAAAGTTTTCAACTATTAATTCATGAAGAGTGATGACCCCTTTAGATAGACGTAAAGGAATAAATCCCTCCAATAGATCCACCTCATCACCAACATTGAATCAAGTATTAAAACCCAAGTACAAAGCATAAGGGTACATAATTTGCCACTCATGGAAATAATATGTAACCCACAAATCGGTGTATTCTCTTCTATATCTAGCAAAGATCATCCCACACCATTCAATCCTGAGATATGTTGATATGATTTAATAAATCAAATGCCTTCCCAAGATACCTAGTACCTAATGTAGAAGAAAGATGATAACCAACAATTGAATTATAGATGGGACATGAAAGTGGATAATAAGGTAAAACTATGAATTTAAAGCTAAACTGTTGTACATCCCTTAGTTTTTCAATCACATAAACTTATACTTAAGTATGGAGTGATAGATACTTGACTAAGACACTCTAAACTCCTCATTAAAAACAAACTTGCTTCAAAATCTAAGGGAAGTTATCATTCAAACATCTAGGTCCTTTACATAAATATCTAGCACAAAGGAAGATCTTAATACTCACAACATCCCCACAATACATCATTGATAATGGAGAGTTTGTATCAATTCCTAGCATCCTTACAGTAACAAAATGAGAGAAAACTTGTTTTAAGTAACAAATCTTGCCAATTTCCAAAAATCTTGGTTTTGTTGTAGAGAGATATTGGGAAATAAAAAGTACATAAGACAATAAATTGCCCTCATACCTTAGAGGGTGGTATTAATCTTATCCAAGCACTCCAGTAACCTTGAAAGATTCATTCTTTTGAAAACAAGACAATTGGGCAAACGTACCCCCACCTCCTTGCTCTTTCTCGAACTCTTCTGGAGCGTTTTCCTCTTCGCTGTCCCCAAAAAAGGACTGCTGACCAGACATATCAGACTTTGATCCATAATCAGAATAGGCCTCCAAGTGGTTAGAATGACCCTTTCCATAACATCTATGGCCTTTAGTCCATGGCTCTCTCCATGTGTAACATTTACCATCCTTTCTAAGCTTCTCACGAAGCTCATCATCCAACTTAAAACGAAACTTCTTGTGCTGATTTGAAGAGTGTTTCTTATCTTTCTTATGTGCAAAGGGCTTGGACTGAAATTTAGGCCTAGGAGCAGCCAATTCCATACTTCTTGCTTTCTTGATAGCTTCATCAAGACTTGGTGGATCAAATGCTTTAACACACCCCTTCAAAGGTTCCATCAAACCTTACCAAAAACAAAACAACAAGCCTTCTTTCAGTGATGTTAGGCACCATCACGGAAAGCCTCTAAAAATATGCAATGTACGAGTCCAATGAACCATGTTGTTTCAGCTGTGCAAGCTCACAAAACTTCACTTCAGGATCCTTAGTATCAAACCTCTCAATAGACCTGTTGGTGAACTCTTCATATGTGTGAACAAGGTTATGGCCAACAGTGATCAAACCATGATACCACCACTCAAGAGCGGCTCCATCCAAGTCCAAGGTAGCAAAATTCATGGCATCTTCTTCAAGAATTGGTCATAGTGAAAGGTAGTTATCTAGCTTTTGGACCCACAATCTTGTTCAACACTTTTGTAATATCCCCTTTATAACTTTTTTCCAATTTTTTCACAAATAGCTTCATCCATTAATGTTAGATAATCAAAATAAACCAGCTGAAAGTAACCCTTACTTTCTGATCACCTAGATCTCAGTGAAGGCAAGGTGAGAGCATAAGGTAGAAAGGGGATTGATAGCTTATAAACTAAAAAAGATGAACAGTACAATATGAAGATGGTTCAGCCGATCAGAATGATATGCAAATGCAACTCGACCACTTATTCAACGGGAGTGTAATAGACGGTTCAGTCGATCAACATGATATGCAATACGACTCAACCACATATTCAGCGGGAGTGTAATACAAACTACAAAAAGTATATGTTTGGTCGGCTAGCCGACCCCTTCTGCTTTTCAACAGGTAGTACAAGAAAGTAAGAAGCTAAAAGTAATAGACGGCGAGGCCTGTCTCTTCCACTAAGAGTGGGAATTACAAAATGTAAATTGTAGAGATGGAAAGAGTTGATTAGTACTACTGATTCAGCGTTAAAATATGAAATATAATCTGCAAATACAATGATATTTAGATATCCTATGATCACCAATGTGTTAAGAGCATAATCTCCTAACAAGTATATGATATCCAACATATGAAATATGGCCAAACAAATTGAAATATCAGGTCTGATATAAAATTGCAGCAAACTAAGAAACCAAACAAGCAAGTACAGATTTCACCTTTATGCTCATAACTTGCTCCCAACACCTCTAAATGACGCCAATCGAAAAGCAAACAAGGCTTCTAAGCTAGGCAACCAAGTATCAATTGAAAGACCCCTCCAAAACAGCTCTGTTTTTTAAGCATGCTTTCCAATGCAAGCACAAAAAAGGGGCAGCCTTCTTGACTAGGGCGACCTGGTCTAGAAATTCAGCCACTTCTCCAAAAATCACGAAACCAAGAGGAAAGGGGCGCCCAAGAAGGATGAAGCCAAGGAGCCAATACCCAAAACCACCAAAAATTCACATCGCGAGTTATCACCAAAAACATGCTTTAGCCAAGCACAACCAGCAACCCTAAAAACTGATAAGAACACTTCCAAAATTCAGAAAACATTGAATGAAGCAATCTGTGTGAAGCTCTATCTGTAACCTTTGGATGAAGAAGCAGTCTCAAACTCGCTAGGCACTATCTCTCAAGTACAAAATTGATGTAGGCTAGGAGGTATCCGTTCCTCGAAGCAAGGGTTTTGAAATAATTTTAGCACCACTTCGTTATAATAAACCATGAATAAAGAAAAATGAAGGCAAGACCTCATATTTATAACCTTCTCCACAAATTCAAACCTTTTTCCCTCCAATTAGGGCGCCCAAAATGAAATTCACATTCACCATCCAAATTGCATTTGAGTTGCATCTTTGACTCCTTAACTTAGGCGTCCAAAACACATGAGGAATAATACTTTATCAAAAATGCAAATATATCTCAACATAGGCATCCCAATATAATTAAGTGAAATACTTTATAAATAATCAAATATTCCTCCAAACTAGGTGTCCATTTAACCTAAGTCAATATTTCACTTAAAACATTATATTTCACCAAATAAGGGTCCAAAATGACTTAATTAATAAACTTTATAAAAATCACTTATCCATGACCAGCCAAAACAGGCTCCAAGAATGTTGGAGACCAAATTGCTCATACTGCCCTACTAGAAATAGCCACTACACTAGACTGTTGAACTGCTGCTAAAAATAGCACTGCAAAAAATAGCACTTACGAAAAATAGCATACTACTAAAAATAGTAAATGACTTCAAACGCATTTTGAGCACAAACCGGGCAACCGTCACAACTTACTAAAAATAGTCTAGTAAAGGTTGTCAGATGTAGATGCATGTCATACCACTGTGAAGCTCTCTGAAAACCCAGAAAGAATCCAGAAACCAATCCTGCATGCAAACTCTTGATTGAAATACATGTCACTTTCATTAAATGCATGTCACATCTCTCCGAAGCTTTCTGAAAACCCAGAAAGATCCACAAAACACAAAGCCAAACTCCTGCATGCAAACCCCTGAATCCACAAAGAAGCCTCCTAGAAAATAGGAAACCCTAATTTTGCCTCTAACTAGCCTATGGGCATCCAGAAATAGGCTAATAGTCACTAGAAAGTGTAGTACTAAAAATGGGGACATTACAGTCCGCTCTTCCCAAAATTTGCTTCTCCTCAAGCAATGCCACCACAACTCCAGAAAAATGTAACCTAATTCATACCAAACCGAGTACGATCCCAAGGTCCCAAGTCTGTCTCAAGAAGGACCCGCCATCATGATGTTGCACCACTCTAATCACATCAGTGAAATCATCGTGCCAAATTTGCACTGTCCTCCCATGTAACACCAAAAAGTTACCATCCATGATACTCACGCCAAAAGCCCTAGAGGGTCAGAAATCAACACCTTGTAGTATCTCTTACCCAAACAATTCTGAGAAGTCTATATCAGCAATGCCATTGTCTATCTCAATCCTGGGCAATCGGAAGGAAATTCTGCTCAACTCAAAATTGTACTCCTCAGCATATCTCCTCAAGGTGTCAAGCAGAGCCACGGCTGCATATATGACTCCTCCAAATCTCCTTGCAAAGAGGAAAGCAATCCTTTGCAAGAGCCCAACAAACTCATACTCATAACTCCACACGGACCTACTATGCCTCATCAGAATTATTCTGATACAACCATGAAGATGTTTGAAAACTCCTATAATTCCAATTCCATGGGTCTCAGAATGTAGAATCAAAGGATGTGGAAGTTCGCTGTCTTGAACCAATATTGTGAGGAAACTATCAAATTTTGCTTCACCAACTCCCATAAGTTGAACTCTGAGAGTAGGATAGATTTGAAGAAACAAATAATCACTGCTATTCAAAGCTGGGATCAATGAAATACAATCTGATTTTAGCGCTCTACAAAAGGAAAAACGATAGCACCAATCGAATTCCCAAGTGTGAGAATGTGAGATGAGCATTGTGTTGCATAATAACACCTCAAAGGTGGCTAGAAAACATACTAGAGCAATCTCCAACTGAAAACTACCACCTCTTTGACAAGAAGTGATGAACCAACTCTCCTAAACGAGAGTAACTCCCCATGTAAGGTGGCTAGTCTACCTCCAATCAGCAAGCCCGAGTCTCAAAATTTTCCCTTGTCTTAGCCAAGGATCACTCCCAAGAGCAACCAACCATTCATCTCTCCAACCCATACTCAAAATTTCTCTCCAATCCATTTGTTGATGAATAAATGGGACCATCAAGTGGTTGGTAAGGAAGGTAATAGCATCATTAATTCTGAAATTTTGATCTTCATCTCTCCAAAAATTCTTCTTTCCACAAGTAATAAGCTCCATCAACCCATGTTGAGGATCCCAAGCATGAATACCCAACTGAAAATGATTTCCAACACACCGGAAAGAAAACTCAACACATCCCCAAGTGCTAGTCAGGACCCAGTGCATACTGAAGGAATTCATGTCTCCTCTAGTGAACCCTTGAACCCTAACCATGAAAGCTTCAACAACATTGGAGCATGAAACATTAGACGTCTTCAAATCCAACTCCCAAAATAGACTAGTATGAGCTAAAGCTTCACTCAACCAAAAGGATGGATTGACAAGCATGTAAACAATTTGTTTTGGCCCTTCTTTCTCCCATACCCCATGAGTAACAAGTCTGAAACCTTCTTTCCTTTTTGTTGTAATGTAATTACCAACAGCTACCACGACTTGTTTTGTTAACACCTTGATGTCAAAGACGTTGAAATCACCCTGATTCAACACTCCCCATGTGGAGACTTCATCCTCAAACTCACTTATGCATTCATTATCAAACAGCCTCGGAAGATTTCTAATCTCAAAGTAGCACACATCCTTATGTTTGATATCAAAACATCCATAGACTGTAAACTGCACTCAGTCTCATGCTTGGTCACTTCACCACATGTCTCATTATCCATCACAAAGAGGGAATTGTCATAAGTTGCTTTTGCACTCAATTCAAATAGAGGATTGTCAAATACTTGGAAGTCATCCCTTTCCTCTTGCTCATTTCCGTCTTGCTGATCCGAATCTACACATGCAACTTTTGATTTTCTTGTGAAACTTTCAAGATCAAACTCCTTTCAATGACTATCAAGCTCAAAAATTACTTGCTTGATTTCTTCAACTCTTTGCTCATTCTCTTGCTCCCTGAAAAGTTTGAAGTCAGCAAGCTGATCTATCACATCCTTTAGTGCCATTTGGGTACCTTCTAACATATCCTTTGTTGATTCGAGCTCAAGAGTAAGCTCATCAACCTTTCTCTCTTTTCCATTGAATGCACTAAGGGTCTTCTTTGCAAATTCAATGGCATAATCTTGATCTCCACTCAAGTGTATGCACTTTGACTTCAATGTCTCCAAAGAGTCTTTGATAAGTTGCAAATTAGGAAGAGTGACTCCATCCCTAACCCCTTTCTATCTCTCATCAATCTAAGCCCTCCAGTAGACTTCTTCAATCAAACTGTGTGTGCAATCAAATTGGGATAGAGCTTGCACTTCTTATTAAGCAGATACCTTGCATTGACCTTCCCACTCATGAATATGCAAAGGTGATGTACTGTTGATAGGCTGTAAGTAAAAATCAGAACTCTATTTCTTGTCATTGTTGCCCTCATAGCTGCTCCAAGACTCTTGTCTTTCACCACCAAGTTGAAGATGCTCAATATCATAAATAGGATTAGACTCCACAAATTCTTCATGCCTTTGCTTACAATCAACTTCATGCATTGATAAATCAGATTTGTGTTTAATAACTTCTTCAAACTTCTCAAGATTAGCTCTTCCAACAGCATTCTCGTGGTTTCCATTGTGCTTTAAGATTGGAATATCATCAAGTTCAAAACGAAATTTGTCCCATGTAGGACCCTTATGAAATGTAGGTGCCTTCACACCTGGATCCCAAGTATGGGAAAACTAATTGCTTTGTTAATAGAAAAGGTGCTCACTGTACTTCCCTTGAGGTGTCATCTCTTTGAATAAGTCACTTCGATCAAAACCTATAGTAGCCCCCAACTCAAGAAATGAGTCACAACTGTTTGCTGATATGAAATCCTCATCGGGCTCCATTTCATCATGCTCCTCTACTAGATTCTCTAAGAAGTTGAACTAGTGTTTTTCATGTATAAGACATTCCCACTCAAAATCAAGATTGCTATCATTGGTATGATGAAAATGCTCTCCAATAGGTGTTGTTTTGAAATTTTTAGTAGCACCAAACTCGTCATTATTGGCTGCATCCTTCTCAAAGAGATCGTTTTGTTGCTTTGCCATACAAGCTTCTTCATTTAAGACATCGTCTTCTCCAATGGCAAACTCATAGCTTACTTTGTGTTTTGTTTTTTGAACAACATCAAAATTATCACAAACATCGTTACTATGGTAATGGTCAAAAGATGACTCAAAGACACCACCAACGTTGCACTCAACATGTTCCTCATTAGTGAACTCAATAATCTCAGAACCATCACAGGATGAATCTGAATAAGGATCAAATTGTAATGTCCCCTTCTCAATTGTGATCAACTCAGTTAACTGTTGGCCTATTCCGAAAACCCGTAGGCTACTCCAAGGGTGAAAATTAGGGTTTCCTTTTTTTGAGGATATTGTTGCTTGAAGTTTGGTGATTGGTTTGCAGATTCTTTCTAAGTTTTCAGAGAGCTTCGCAGCGGTATAGATCGTTTGGTGATCTGAGCAATTTCATGAATTTACTATTTTTAGTAAATTCTATTTCTGACAGTGGTCTTCTTGGCTTTAGTGCAGTTGGCTCTCTTCTTCAGCCAATTCAGTTGGTATTTGGATTTTTGGCCTTTGGATGCATTTTCTGGAGAGATGATTTGATTTAAATAATGATATATTTTACTATTATGTTTTAATGTTAACCCCTTGGCCTAGCCCAATGACTTAAAGTTGTTCTGAAAGGGAAACTTCATGGGTGGATGCCTCATTTGGAGGTAATTTAATATTTCTAAAGGTCTTAAATCATGCTTGAAGTGGGACACCAACTTTGATGAGGAGAATATTTTAAATAAAGTCTAATGTTGCCTTCTTGTTTTGGACGCCACTTTGGAGGGAATCGAGTCAACTCAAATTTGAATAATGCTTTGACTAGTTTGGGCACCCTTTTAGATGCTTCTGGAGGATGCTTGGCAAGTCTACATAAGGAGACCTCTTCTCTTCATTTTCTCATCTCACATCTTCAGTAAAGTTATGCTGCCGAAATGGTGACAGAGTTGCTTCGAGGAAAGCATACCTCCTAGCTTGGCTCAGCTTCTTGCTTGAAAGATAGTAACTAGTTGAGAGGTAGATTGTAGTTGAGTTGTTTTAGCATTGTACTTGAGTTTCCTAGCATCTTAAGTCAATTTCCTTGCATTCTAGTCATATTTTTGACTTGTTGATTATCATAGTTGATTGTAAGTTTCATTCATAGATTCAAAAATACATATATTTCTGTTCTGGGTGTTTTACCAATCTGATTCCTTGCTAGGGGCGACCATGAGTGCCAAGTTTCAGATTTTATTTTCAAAGTATTGGAATTTATGGAGCAAAATCGCCCCTCTTTGAGGGTTGTACCTTTTTGGAGATGCCTTGAATTCTGTGCAAAATAAATGTGAGTCTTTTGGGTTGGTTTTACTATTCCTTCTTGGGCGCCATCATCCTAGGAGCCGTATGCATTTCGTTTCATGTGATTTGGGTGAGTTTTGAGTGAGTTGTGAGCATAATAGTGAGTTCGTGAGTTGCTGGTCTGTGCAATTTCAGTCAATAATCAGTTATATCAAATTGGGGAAATTCATTAGCTGAGTGAGAAATTGATTCCAAAGGTCTTGTGGGCATTGGAGAGTAGCTAAATATTATTGTAGCATTGATAAGCTTCTAATCTTGTGTTCTTGGCAGGCACTCTAATTCATTGTAAGCTGAATAGTAGTACTCTCAGCATTCTCACTTCTTTTCTATCTACTTACTTGTAATTCCCGTTGAATAAGCGGAAGAGGCTGGCTTGCCGCCTATCTACTTTCAGTTAGTACCCTTAGAGACCCTCTGACCATATGCTCGCCATGTCTCGGCGCCACCTTGGCTAGAGTTACTTTCAGCTCAGCATGCATAAGATCCTTTGACCATATGCTTGTCTATCCTAGACGCATTCTTGGTTAGAGTTCCTTTCCAGTTCTGTATAGCATCTGATCCTCTGACCATATGCTCACACCTTGCCCAATATTGGGATCCTGGTGTACATCCTTGGTTAGAGTTGTTTTCCGCATCGTTTTGATTTTAGAGCTGACCTTAATAGGTGCGTGTTGCATTGCCTATTGTATTCAAATAAAAAAAAAAAAAATTGGTCTGGTTCATTACAATGGTATCAGAGCCATGATCCTACCAACCTGTGCCCTACAATGATTTAGTTGTCAGATGAGTGACAATGATTGCAGATATTACACCAGAAGTAAGACCAGAAAACAGCAGTCACAGTTTCCGCCAATGCCAGAAGCAAATACTTTTTCAGAAGCCTTGAGAGAAACAGGGAAAGCAATAGATACTGGTAAAGCAATTGAGAACATGTCAGACAGTCATAAGCAGGCCATGGATGAGAAAGCGGATAGGATGGAGAAGAAGTTTGATGGGATGATTGATATAATGTCCCGTTTCCTTGCAAGAATGGATCAGCAGGCTGCTCAGAATCATACCCCTAGTCAAAACAATGCCACAGGTGAAAATAGTGATGTCAATGGAAACAATGGCAATGGCAGAGACAGGACTATTGGCCAACATGAGGCCACCTCTAGAGGATCAACCCCTAGGCCACTCTTTCCTACATTCACTCAAAAGGAGGAACCACAAGTTGAAGTTGCCATTCCTTTTGCAGATGATGCCAGGCAAGCCTACTTGGAGTATGCCACCTTACCCCCTAATCTTAGAGACCAATGGTCCTTTGATCAATTCTTGAACCAACGAAACAGAAGAAATGGAGGAAGAATTGATAACCGAGCTCCTATGGCTCATAGGACTGACTATCAACAAGCCCTTCGGAAGGTGTCATTGGCTCACTTCGATGGAAGTGATAAGTGTTCAGCAAGGTTGCGGGTTCAGAAGGTGGACAACTACCTATCGCTAAGGCCCATACCTATCGCTAAGGCCCATGCCGGAGGAAGATGCCATAAAGTTTGCAACGTTGCATTTGGAAGGAGCTGCCCATGAGTGGTGGTACCATGGTCTGGTCACGCTTGGCCACAACCTCATTCGAACCTATGATGAATTCACCAATAAGCTAATTGATAGGTTCGACACTAAGGATCCTGAAGTGAAGTTTCGCGAGCTTGCACAATTAAACCAGTGGCTCCTTTGATGCTTACATAGCTGGTTTTCAAAGGCTTTCCGTGATGGTGCCCAACATCACTGAAAGAAGGTTGGTAGTATTGTTCTCTGAATGATTGGTTGAACCTTTGAAAGGGTGGGTTAAGGCTTTCGATCCACCAAGTCTCGAAGAAGCAATCAAAAAGTCTCGAAGTATGGAGTTATCTGCCCCTAGGCCAAAATTTTTGCCCAAGCCCTTTGGCCACAAGAGGGATAAGAAGCATTTTTCAAATCAGCACAAGAAGTTTCCACCCAAATTGACTAATGAGCAGCGTGAACAGCGAAGAAAAGAGGGCAAGTGTTATACATGTTTGGAGCCTTGGATTAAGGGTCGTAGATGCTATGGAAGAGGGCGTTCTAACCAAATGGGGGCCTATTCTGATTATGGACAGAATCTGATATGTCTAATCAGCAGTCTTATTTTGGAGACAGTGAGGAAGAGAGAGCCCCAAAAAACTCTGATCATGAGAAAGGAGTTGGGGGCCCTATTGCCCAACTCTCTAGTTTCCAAAAGAACAAATCTTTCAAGGTTCGTGGTGGGATTGGAGGTCACCATATTGTTGCCTTAGTTGAGACTGGGGCAACACATAACTTCATTGACGAAGGTGTGGTTGCAAAGAGAGGTCTCAAAACAGAAAAATTTGAAGGTTTCAAAGTCATGGTGGCTGATGGGTTTCATATTTCTTGCAACCAAAAAGTTCCTAACATGTCTATGTAGTTAGGCAACTATGAAGTTAAAGATGACTTCTACATAGTTACTATTGGTGACACGGATGTCGTAATTGGTATTCAATGGTTACGCTCACTTGGTGAAATCTCTCTCAATCTACAAACAATGGAGCTCAAGTTCCAATCTGATGGAAAGAAGGTGGTGCTAAGAGGAATGTCCAATGGTGGTCCTTGGATTGTGTCATTCAAAAGAATGAAGAGGCTGATTCGGCACGATCAAGTTGAGTGGGCTGTGGAATGTATGGTTCTGCAAGCTAGTCCAGTTGAAACAAAGAGGAACTATCCTCCAGATATCAAGTCTATACTCACCAAGAAGAGTAAGGTGTTTGTTGATCTACCTCTTGGGCCGCGTTCTGAAAGAGAAGTTGAGCATGTCATTCAACTCAAGGAAGGGGCCAAGCCAGTCATCACAACACCATATCGGTATCCTAAGAAGCAGAAGGACGAAATCGAGAAAAACATAAAAGAACTCTTGGAGATGGGCTTCATTCATCCGAGCAAGAGTCCCTTCGCTTCAGCAGTAGTCCTTGTGAAGAAGGATGCCACCATCCGCATGTGTGCGGATTACCGTGCCTTGAATCAAAGCACAATCAAAAATTGGTACCCCATTCCCCGGATAGATGAGCTCATTGACAAGCTACATGGTCGCAAGTTCTTTTCAAAAATTGATTTGAGGTCGGGCTACTATCAAATTCAGATGAGAGGGTCAGATGTTGAGAAGACGGCCTTCAGATGCCACTATGGTCATTTCGAGTTTTCAGTCATGCCTGTTGGGTTCACTAATGCTCCAGCTACCTTCCAGTCTTGTATGAACAGAGTCATTCAGAAACAGTTGAGGAAGTTTGTGTTGATCTTTTTTGATGATATCCTCATCTTCAGCAAGACGTGGGAAGAACATCTCAAGCACTTGGAGGAAGTACTTACCATCCTAGAGTCAGAAAGTTTGTTTGCCGAAGAATCCAAATGTGAATTTGGAATGAAGGAGTTGCTCTACCTCGGACACATAATCAGTGTTGATGGAGTGAAGATTGATCCTAAAAAGATCAAGGCGATAGTTGATTGGCCACGTCCAGAGAACTTGACTCATTTGAAAGGGTTCTTGGGTCTTTGTGGCTTTTATACAAAATTTGTGAAGGGCTACTCTCAAAGTGCTACTCCTCTTACTGACCTCACTAAAAAGGGGGCTTTCTTTAGGTTAGAAAAGGCTCAAAGTGTTTTTGATAAGTTCAAGAAGATCATGATTTCTTGTCCGGTTTTGGCCATACCGGATTTCTCCAAGCCTTTCGAACTACAGTGTGATGCATCCGAAGAAGGTGTTGGGGCTGTTTTGATGCAGGATAAGCATCCCATTGTGTTTGAAAGTAGGAAACTAAGGGGTGTTGAGAGGACCTACTCCATCTATGACAAGGAAATGCTTGCAATCATGCATGCATTAGCTAAGTTCAGACAATATTTAGTGGGGAGAAAGTTTGTGATCAACACTGATCACAATAGTCTCAAGCACTTCATGCATCAGAAGGATTTGAATGAAAGACAACAAAAGTGGGTGAGTAAGCTTCAAGCTTACGATTTTGCCATTGAGTATATGAAAGGGAAAAACAACATTGTGGCGGATGCTCTATCTAGGAGGCCTCATTTGAACTCATTGTGTGAGCATACTGCTGATTGGAAGGAGATGTTGCTTGTTGATTATGCGAAAAATCAGTTTACAACCAGCATCATTGAAGGTACTTTCCATGATGAAAGGTACAAAGTGGTTGATGGTTTGATACACTACAAAGGAAGGATCTTTTTGGTGGCCGATTCTAAGCTCAAAAAAAAGATTTTGATGACTTTCCATGACATCCCACTTGTTGGTCATCAAGGTTATTTCAAGACATATAGGCAGATTCGGGAGAGGTTTTCTTGTAAGGGGTTGAAAGAGGAAGTCCAACGCTACATTAAGGAGTGCCCCACTTGTCAGATGAACAAAAATGAGCATTCTCTTCCAACAGGTCTGCTGCAACCTCTTCCCATTCCCAACCAAAAATGGGAAAGCATATCAATGGAATTAATCACTGGATTGGCAAAGGGTCAAGGCAAAGATTGTATCTATGTTGTAGTGGACAGATTAACAAAGTTTGCTCACTTTTTTGCCATCACTAACTCATTTACAGCAGCTCAAGTTGCAGATTTGTTTTTCCATGAAGTGTTTAGATTGCATGGGTTGCCGAAAAACATTGTGGGTGATAGGGACAACAAGTTCCTAAGCACCTTTTGGCAAGAAGTTTTCAGGATTAGTGGTACGGTGCTTACTTCAAGCACTAGCTATCACCCTCAAACTGATGGTCAAACAGAGATAGTGAACAAGTGGTTGGAGCGCTATCAAGTGGTTGGAGGGCTATCTTAGAAATTATGTCTCGGAGCAGCAAAGGGCATGGGTGAAATGGCTTCACCTAGGGGAATATTGCTACAATTCATCCTTCCACATGTCAATAAGGATGTCTCCATTCATGGCTCTTTATGGTTATGAGGCTCCTAGCTTTGCTGATTTGGTGTTTGGTGATAGCAAAGCCCCTCAAGCCAGGGATTTGTTGCAGCAAAGTCAAGATATTTTGAAGTCCTTGAAGAACAACCTTCAAATAGCACAAAATCAGCAAAAGATGTACTCTGATCAGCAACGTGTTGAGAGTTCATTTGAGGTTGGTGATATGGTTTATCTTCGACTTCAGCCTTACAGACAATCTACTCTCAAAAATAGTGGAGCTAAGAAGCTCAAACCTCGCTTCTATGGGCCATTCAAACTCATCAGATAGGTTGAAATAGTGGCTTATGAGTTGGAACTACCATCGAGTAGCAAGGTTCACAATGTCTTCCATGTGTCTCGCCTCAATAAGGCGCTTGGACACAATGTCATTGCTTCATCACAGTTGCCTCCCTTGGACGAAGAAGGACAATTGACCTTGATTCCAGAGGAGATTATTAATTCCAGAGAGCATTCTTTGAGGAGAAGAACAATCAAAGAATCCTTGGTGAAGTGGAGGAACTTGCCTTTGGAGGATGCAACTTGGAAGAGCGAGGAGATTCTATAGCATCCAGACTTGCGATTGCTTGAGGGAAAGCAATCTTTGGGAGGGCGGACTGTAATGTCCCCTTCTCAATTGTGATCAATTCAGTTGACCGTTGGCCTATTCCGGAGACCCATAGGCTACTCGGAGGGTGAAAATTAGGGTTTCCTATTTTTGAGGAGGTTGTTTCTTGAAGTTTGGAGATTGGTTTGCGGATTCTTTCTAGGTTTTCAGAGAGCTTCGCAGTGGTATAGATCATTTGGTGATCTGAGCAACTTCATGAATTTACTAGTTTTAGTAAATTCTATTTATGGCAGTGGTCTTGTTGGCTTCAGTGCAGATGGCTCTCTTCTTCAGCCAGTTTAGTTGGTATTTGGATTTTTGGCCTTTGGATGTATTTTCTGGAGAGGTAAGTTGAGTTGATTTAAATAATGATATATTTTAATATTATGTTTTAATGTTAACCCCTTGGCCTAGCCCAATGACTTAAAGTTGTTCTAAAAGGGGGACTTCATGGGTGGACGCCTCATTTGGAGGTAATTTAATATTTCTAAAGGTCTTAAATCATGCTTGAAGTGGGACACCAACTTTGATGAGGAGATTATTTTAAATAAAGTCTAATGTTGCCTTCTTGTTTTGGATGCCACTTTGGAGGGAATCGAGTCAACTCAAATTTGAATAATGCTTTGACTGGTTTGGGCGCCCTTCTAGATGCTTCTGGAAGATGCTTGGCAAGTCTACATATGGAGACCTCTTCTCTTCATTTTCTCATCTCACATCTTCAGTAAAGTTATGCTGCCGAAATGGTGACAGAGTTGCTTCGAGGAAAGCATACCTCCTAGCTTGGCCCAGCTTCTTGCTTGAAAGATAGCAACTAGTTGAGAGGTAGATTGTAGTTGAGTTGTTTTAGCATTGTACTTGAGTTTCCTAGCATCTTAGGTCAATTTCCTTGCATTCTAGTCATATTTTGGAATTGATGATTATCATAGCTGATTGTAAGTTTCATTCATAGATTCAAAAATAAAAATATTTTGTGTTGGGTGTTTTACCAATCTGATTCCTTGCTAGGGGCGACCTTGAGTGCCAAGTTTCAGATTTTATTTTCAAGTATTGGAATTTATGGAGCAAAATCGCCCCTCTATGAGGGTCATACCTTTTCTTGAGATGCCTTGAATTCCGTGCAAAATAAATCTGAGTCTTTTGGGTTGGTTTAACTATTCCTTCTTGAGCGCCATCATCCTAGGAGCTTGTTGAAGTGATTTTCGTGACCGCACCAACACAGAATAAAGTCGCCAACGGCTACCCTATTCTCTCTTGATCAAAATATCTAGCACGCTAAGATTGCGAGAGAGTTCGTGCGTTCAACTCCAGGGTCCCTTCAATGCAAATAGTCTCAATTGGCTCGATGTGATTTTGCTGGTATTTCAAGGGGGCTTAGACAATTATTCGACAACTGACAGCAGACAGTAGATTAAGGGCTTTCATGTAATTTGGATGATTTGGCAGGTAAGTGCAAATTTCCTAACGCTAACCAAAAATGAACTGAATTTAAAATGAGTGTAGGGCCTAAGAAGTTTATGTTCTATCTAAGGACAGGACGTGGGATCAATCTCGACAAACTTCGACCAGACTCTGCTCCGTCTCAGGTTGGACAACTTACACAAAGTCGGTGCAATCTTCAAGGGAGTGACAAGAGGTTTTCAAATTATAACTCAACATGTATGTACCATCATAACGACACATACAAACACCTGAATCACAATCGAAGTTAAGTTTGTAATGTTTTCCAGTTGACCACACAAGGCAAACTTGCCGTCAGCAAGCCACTAGTGGTATGGATAAAAATGAAGTTGCCTCAATTAACAGCACCAATCCACAGCTAACATCTACTTGCATGAAAATGAAAACTACTCTACTTTACGCTATTTGAAGCCGAAGGGATGAAGAAATCTTGCTAGCTACTCATAACAAAGATGAATTCACCATTCAATGACAGATTTTTTATTACAATAGTTTTTCGCAACAATCTCTTACAAAATTTTCAAAGGAAAACTTTCCTTCTCCTTCATACTACGCTATGCTAGGATATTACAACTAAGGTGTCTCTGTTCTACTCTCTAGTCTAATCTTTAAGTCCACTAAAAATCAAATGAGAGGGGATGCCCCTTCATATAGCTGGCCAAGTCCAACGGACGGCTCAGATTACAATCGGCTGGATGGCCCAGATTGTGCCACCTCAGCCCTAAACAAGATTCACCCTAAAAACCGCCACCAAGAGGAGTGGGGTAATAAATGAGACATTAATGTCCATCTTCCAGAAGATTCCTGTCTGTAAACGCATTCACACTGCTTCAATTTCTTGGACTGGTACGACAGGCACGTTCTCGATCTGACTTCAAGGCGGCAACCTCCTCTTGCCTGATGATGATTTTCCGTCGTTGTCATTTTCCTTCAACTTTGAAGTACTTGCTTGGGTTTCCATTTTTTTTTAATTATCCTGAGCTTTGAAAAAATTTCTTCCTTGTCACTTGAGTTGGGCACATACTAAGTCTCAACACTTAGCCATTCCTTGCGATTTTTCTTCCTTCGAGGTTAAAATGTAGTCTTGGAGTACTTGCTTCATTGCTTCAAGTCATCGTGTTCTTGGTCTTGACGTTCATCCTCCAAAACAAATAAAAAGAAGAGCATCAGAACACTTCATCCTATAAACTCACCTTACTTGCCTGAGTTTCATGCTTTAACTTCCAAGGGTTCACTGTTTTTCTCTAGCCAACTTTGCTTTCTTCATGATTTTTCAAAATCTATAGGCTGGGGCATATAACACCTATACATCATATTTCAATGCCTTAGATAAATTTCACCTCCTCAAGGGTGTATTTAAGAGATGCACTTTTAAAATCATCTTTTGAGAGTTAACTTCAACTGCATCCTCTTCAAGAAATTTATTTCACTAGCTGAGGCGTTGACAACTTTGATTTTATTCATCTCTGGCTCAAGAAGACTATCTTCACGAAGAATTTGAGCAAATTCACCTAGGCAATCGACTTCGAATTCGTCAGCCAAGGCATTTTATTTCAACATCTTTTTCCCTTCTTTCCTTAGAATTTTTTTTAGATTTTCCCCTTAAAAAATTCATTAATCCGGTGCCCATCAAAATTTCCATCTTGAAAGCCTTGGCGAGCAGTGGAAGACCTTAAAATCCATTCCTCGTCGCAGACGTCCAATACCCAGAAGAAAATTCCCTTCAGAAGGCGTCAAATTCATGTGTCTCCAAACGAAGGGGTGCATTTAATTTTTTTGAATTTCAACCTTAGAAAAATATTTGCCAACAATTTTATTCTCATTCTTGATCTCTGCGCATATTTTCTTTGCTCCATAGAAAATTTCCATTTTATCCTTCATGCCAGGCACAATCAGGGGTCTAACTTTCAATTTTCATCACCTAGCCGAAATAATCTTAACATGTCTTCCTTCTTGGTCTAGGCGCATTTAAGCCTTCATGCTTTGAGTTTAGATGCCTTAGCAAAACTTCCCACATCAAAATCCTCTTCGGCGCAAACAAGGGGGTCTTACTTCAAGTTTTGAACATTTAAACAAATTTTCAATCAACTTCCCTCTTCACTTCAAATTTCATATACTTAGAATATTTTTCATCTCCCTTCTTGAGTTGGGCGCACTTGAGGGTATCTACCTCCAATTCCAATGCCTTAGAAAGATTTTGAGTCACCTTCTTTCCTTTAGACGCATTTGGACCTTTCAACTTGCATTTTTGTTACACTTAGAAAAAAATTCAATGCTTCTTCAACTGTAGGCGCATTCACCGCCTTGAGGTTCCATTTTCCATCGCTTAGAAATTTTGCTAACCACACTTAGAATTTTTTTTCAACCTCTCAAGGTAAGGCGCATTTGACCACCCTTACTTCCAATTTTAAGCACTTAATAAATTTTCAGGCCAGCTTCCCAATCTTGGAGGCATTTCATAGGGGGAGCCTCTATTTTCTCACACTTAGATTTTTCTTCAGCCTCTCCACAAGTCAAGGTGCATTCAAGGTCTTCAACTTTTAATTTAGAACACTTAGAAACTTTTACCACCACTCCTCCAACCAAAGGCGCATATGAAGGGTAGAGCTTCCATTTTTTATGCCTTAAAGAAATTTTCTAACTCCTCCTCTAAGTTAAGGCACATTTTAGAGGGTGTGCTTTCATTTTTCATACTTAGAATATTTTCCAAGTGCCCCTCTTTACCTTGGGTGCATTTGGGGGTTGGTACTTCAAATTTTTAGCACTTAGAAACTTTCAGCCATCTTCTTCTCTCCTTGGGCGCAAATGACCCCTTCTAGTTTCATTTTTGAAGACTTAGAAAAGTTCTTACCTTGCTCTTGTCTCTGGGTGCATTTGGGGTGTTGTGGTTTCAATTTCCATGCCTTAGAAGAATTTTGAGTCATCATGGATTGTTGGGCGCATTTAGCTAGGCCTACTTCAAGTTTCAAACACTCAAACTTTTCTCCCTTAGCCTTCTTAGCTCTTGGGCGCATTTGGCTAGCTGAGCTTCAAGTTTCAGACACTTAGAAAAAATTTCAAGTGTCCCTCCTTACCTTGGGTACATTTTGACCTTGAAGCTTCAAATTTTCAATCCTTAGATTTTTTTATCAACTCTTCTCCAAGTCAAGGCGCATCTAGGGCTTGAGCTTCAAATTTGAAGGACTTGGAAACTTTTCAATCACTTCTTCAACTTCAAGGGCGCATTTTCATGTTGGAGCTTTCAATTTCACATACTTAGAGAAATTTTCAATTCCTTCAAGCTTGCAAGGGTGCACTTTCATGCTGGAGCTTTCATTTTATCAGAGTTGGATGAATTTCAAAGCTTTCGTCCGATTTGAAGTGGTTTATTCACGTTGCCCTCAACTTGCCCTAACTTTCTAGTTTTAGAAAGTTCATCACATTTTGTGCTTTGAATTGACTTCCAACTCCGAAATACCTGATTTTTGCTTTGTTTTGAACCTTGGGATGCGGTTGAACTTTTGGTACCTGATGCCTGCCTACGCCTGCTATTTTTAGCAACTTACTAAAAATAGCAACTACTCAGAATGAGTTCAAATTTTGCGTGTTGTTTGCCTGAAGAGTGTTGGTCGTGGCTGGATGCTACTCCTGCATGACTGTCGTGTTTCGCCCTTGATTTTAGGAAACCCTAATTCCTCTACACAAGCCTGCTAAAAATAGTAAGTGCTTGATTCTCGAACCTTTGCAACTCCGTTTGACTTGAAATTCGCGCCATGGGGTCTCCATCACTTCCTTGACCTATTCATATCGATGCCCCCGCGCTGATCTGCTATTTTTAGCATGTTTCTGGAGGTGGTTTACTATTTATAGTAACTGCTCAGTTTCATGACCTCCACAACTCCGTTTGACTTGAAATTCGAATGTCGTGCTCCTCATGGGGTGACTTGCCCGTTCACACTTGCGCCTGCTGCCGGTTTACTATTTTTAGCCAGTTTCTGGAACACCTTACTATAAATAGTAAGTGCTCTGATTGCCTTCAAATTTTACCAGTGGATAGCTTGAAAAATGCTGACTGCAATGGCATACACCAGTTTTCAAAAATTCTGGAATTTTACCCCTCATTTTGGGTCCCGAAGCTAGAAACCCTAATTTGTCTTGTATGCGCCTCAAATGACCTTCGTTTAACTTCGTTTCTATTGCATGTCATCAGGCTTGTGATTCTGAAGTGTTGGCTAGCTACCAGAGTGGTACTGCTAAAAATAGTAAGTAGCTGAAAAAATGATCAACCAGTCGTTAGTTGAATTTGCATGTTAAACTGTCCGATAGATCTTGAAAAACCTAGAAAATTCATCAACATGCGAGCGCTGGCTAAAAATAGCAAGTTTCTGAAAAGTGACCAGTTCCGCTTGCATGTTACCTCGTTGCAAAGCTCTCGGAAAACCCAGAAAGAATATCTAGACATGCGTTGAAAACTCTGACATGCAAACCCTAAAAATAGCCTCTGAAGGCAGGACTGCTAAAAATAGCAAGTTGTCTGTTCTAGCTCAAATTTGGCAGGCAGGTAGCTTGCAGCGGTCTAAGTGCAGTGCAGCGATCGAAACTTCAATAGTGCTGAGAAAACATCCCAAATTAGGCACTTACTAAAAATAGTAAGTTGTCGGAATTCAATGAAATTTAGTTGGGAACCTGCTGGAAGTATGCTGACTGTGATACCAAGGTTAGATTCTAACTTGATTACTCCATTTGACTTCAAATTGATCAGAAAATTCAAAACCCTACTTCTATAGACTTAGCCAACATCTCACGTTTAAGCTCAAAGGCGGGCACACCCCGAAAAGACAGCCAACAGAAAGAGAGACAATGAGAGAGAGAGACAAAACCAAAGCCAAAAGACGAGGAACGGAGCAAAAATTAGGGGTCCCCATTTTGAATGGGGTGATGTGTGAAAAGGTCACAACAGAGCTGTATGCATTTCGTTTCATGTGATTTGGGTGAGTTTTGAGTGAGTTGTGAGCATAATAGTGAGTTGTTGAGTTGCTGGTCTGTGCATTTTCAATCAATAATCAGTTATATCAGATTGGGGAAATTCATTAGTTGAGTGAGAAATTGATTCTAAAAGGTCTTGTGGGCATTGGAGAGTAGCTAAACATTATTGCAGCATTGATAAGCTTCTAATCTTGTGTTCTTGGTAGGCACTCTAATTCATTGTAAGCTGAACAGTAGTATTGTCAGCATTCTCACTTCTTCTCTTTCTACTTACTTGTAATTCCCGCTGAATCAGTGGAAGAGGTTGGCTTGCCACCTATTTACTTTCAGTTAGTAGCCTTAGGGACCCTTTCACCATATGCTCGCCATCTCTCGGCACCATCTTGGTTAGAGTTACTTTCAGCTCAGCATGCATAAGATCCTCTGACCATATGCCCGTCTATCCTAGACGCATTCCTGGTTAGAGTTGTTTTCCACATCGTTTTGATTTTAGAGCTAACCTTAACGGGTGTGTGTTGCATTGCCTATTGTATTCAAAACAAAAACAAAAAAAATTGGTCCGGTTCATTACACAAGTCTACTGTTTTATTCCTTTCACCAAACAAGTCTTCATCATTTCCAAACGCATGCAAGTCTAAGGGAGTAATTTGGGGCTCAACCTTAAACTCCTCATTTGCCAAGGTATCTTCATCACACTCACGATTATTTTGATGTGACATGTGCACCTTGCTTGTGCCATCTTCAATACTAGTTGACTGATTTTTCTCTTCAACTTGCTTACTTGTGGGGTGCAACCCACAAATAGGCACTTCTTTTTCCTTCCCTGACTTTTCATCCATCGCATGCTCTACTTCCTTTTTAATCATTTTCTTGATGTAGTTGACTATAACCAATTTTCCAGGTTTCAAAACTACCACACAATTCAAGTAAGAGTCAAATGGAATTGCGTTCTTAAACTCATCTGTCATGTTCTTATATTTTGCATGGAGTAGGGAAGCCTCATGTTCACATTGCCTCTTGAATTGTTCGGCATCTCTATTGAATTCCATTGTGGCAACTCTAATTTTTTGTTCTCCCAATAGGACGGCAGGAACTTTGGCTCTGATACCACTGTAATATCCCCTTTATAATTTTTTCCCAAATTTTTCACAAATAGCTTCACCCGTTTACGTTAGATAATCAAAATAAACCAGCTGAAAGTAACCCTTCACTTTCTGATCACCCAGATCCCAGTGAAAGCAAGGTGAGAGCATACAGTAGAAAGGGGAATATTAGCTTGTAAACTGAAAAAGCTAAAGAGTACAATATGAAGACGGCTCAACCGATCAGAATGATATGCAAATGCAACCCGACCACTTATTCAGCGGGAGTGTAATAGACGGCTCAGTCGATCAACATGATATGCAATGCAACTCGACCACTTATTCAATAGGAATGTAATACAAACTGCAAAAAGTAAATGTCTGGGTAGCTAGCCGACCCTTTCCACTTTTCAACGGACAGTACAAGAAAGTAAAAAGTTGAAAGTAATAGAGGGCGAGGCCTGTCTCTTCCGCTAAGAGTGGGAATTACAAAATATAAATTGCAAAGATGTAAAGAGCCGATCAGTACTACTGATTCAATGTTACAATATGAAGTATAATTTGCAAATACAATGATATTTAGATATCCTATGATCACCAATGTGTTAAGACCATAATCTCCTAACAAGTATATGATATCCAACATATGAAATATGGCCAAACAGACTGAAATATCAAGTCTGATATAAAATTGCAACAAACTGAAAAACCAAACTAGCAAGTACAGATTTCACCTTTATGCGCATAACTTGCTCCAACCACCTCTAAATGATGCCAAACGAAAAGCAAACAAGACTTTTAAGCTAGGCGACCAAGTACCAATTGAAATACCCCTCCAAAACAGTTTCATTTTTTAAGCACGCTTCCCAATGCAAGCACAGAAAAGGGGCAGCCTACTTGACTTGGGCGACCTGGTCTAGAAATTCAGCAACTTCTCCAAAAATCATGAAACCAAGAGGAAAGGGGTGCCCAAGAAGGATGAAGCCAAGGAGCCAATACCCAGAACCACCAAAAATTCACGTCGAGAGTTATCACCAAAAACGTGCTTCAGCCAAACACAACCAGCAACACCAAAAAGTGATAAAAACACTTCCAAAAATCAGAAAACATCTAATGAAGCCATCTTTGTGAAGCTCTATCTATAACCTCTAGATGAAGAAGCAGTCTCAAACCAGCTAGGCACTATCTCTCAAGTATGAAATTGATGTAAGCTAGGAGGTATGTGTTCCTCGAAGCAAGGGTTCTAAAATAATTTCAACAGCACTTCATTATGATAAACCATAATGAAAAATGAAGGCAAGACCTCATATTTATAACCTTCTCCACAAATTCAAACCTTTTACCCTCCAATTAGGGCACACAAAATGAAATTCACATTCACCATCCAAATTGCATTTTAGTTGCATCTTTGACTCCTTGACTTGGGCGTCCAAGAAATATGAGGAATAATACTTTATCAAAAATGCAAATATATCTCAACATAGGCATCCCAATATAATTAAGTGAAATATTTTATAAATAATCAAATATTCCTCCAAACTAAGTGTCCATTTAGCCTAAGTCAATATTTCACTTAAAACATTGTATTTCACCAAATGAGGCGTCCAAAATGACTTAATTAATAAACTTTATAAAAATCACTTATCCTTGACCTGCCAAAACAGGCTCCAAGAATGTTGGAGACCAAACTACTCATACTGCCCTACTAGAAATAGCCACTACACTAAACTATTGAACTACTGCTAAAAATAGCACTGCCAAAAATAGCATATTTCTAAAAATAGTAAGTTACTTCAAATGCATTTTGAGCACAAACCGGGCAGTCGTTGCAACTTACTAAAAATAGTAAGTCTGGTAAAGGTTGTCAGATGCAGATGCATGTCATACCACTATGAAGCTCTCTAAAAACCCAGAAAAAATCCAGAAACCAATCCTACATGCAAACTCCTAATTGAAATGCATGTCACTTTCATTAAATGCATGTCACATCTCTCTGAAGCTTTCTAAAAACCCAGAAAGATCCAGAAAACACATTGCCAAACTCCTGCATGCAAACCCTTGAATCCACAAAGAAGCCTCCTAAAAAATAGGAAACCCTAATTCTACCTCTGACTAGCCTACGAGCATCCGGAGATAGGCTAATAGTCATTGGAAAGTGTAGTGCTAAAAATGGGGACATTATAACTTATCACTTCCATCATAATTAGCCAAGATCACCTTTCCAAGAGCTTGTTGATAATCCATTCTAGGACCCATGGAGCACGATTGTCATTTCTTCTGCCTCCTTTTCTCTTCCTTTGGTTCATGTATTGATCAAAGGTCAAATGCTCTCTGATTTCGTCAAGTAGAGAAGCATATTCCATATAGCTTTGCCTTACTTCATCTGTCATAGGAACTTCGGCCTCAGCTTATGTTTCCTCTCTTTGAGTAAAGACAGGAAGAAGAGGTCTAGAGGTTGAGCCTCTAGTATTTGTGATATGTTGCCCAATAGTTCTCCCTTTTGGGTTGGTGTTAGAGTCACTATTTTCACCATCATAGTGTTGCTGTGTCGGAGTTACTTGCTGATCCATTTTAGCAAGCAACCAAGTCATCATGTCCAACATCAAGTCGAACTTTCTCTTAGTTCTAGAATCTCTATCATCCTCCTCACCGGCTGGACCCTTCTCTCTATCTACCATGGTCTCAACTGCAATCTCACAATTCCTTAGAACCTCTGAGAAAGTCTCCTCGTTCGGCACTGGTGGATTCTGATACTGTTGTCTCTTCTGCTCTTTGTTGTAGTACCTCAGTTCTCTGTCACTCATCTAACAACTGCAACACTGACTTCACAAGCTAGCAAGAAAACCAGCTATGATACCATTGAAATATCCCCTTATAATTTTTTCCAATTTTTCACAAGTAATTTCACCTATTAACATTAGATAACCAAGATAATTCAACTGAAAGTAACCCTTCACTTTCTGATCACCCAATTCCCAATGAGGGCAAGGTGAGAGCATATGGTGCAAGGGGATCGTTAGGTGAAACTGAGCAAAAAGTACAATACTGAAAAATCAACGCTTCACTTTCTAATCACCCAGATCCCAGTGAGGGCATGGTGAGAGCATACATTGGAAAGGGGATCGTTAGCTGTAAAACTAAAATGCTAGGAAGTACAGTATGAGAGACGGTTCAGCGGATCAACGAGATTTGAAATGCAACTCAACCACTTATTCAGCGGGACTGTAATACAAAGAAATGAATATGAAAGACGGATCAGCCAATCAGCAATATATGCAATGCAACTCAACCACTTATTCAGCGAGAGTGTAATATAAAGTACTGAAAAGTAAATGTCTGGGCGGCTAGCCAACCCCTTCCGCTTTTCAACGGGCAATACAAGAAAGTAAAGTGTTGAAAGTAAAAGATTGCGAGGCCTGTCTCTTCGACTAAAAGTGGGAATACAAAAAGTAAAGTGCAAAAGTAAAATGACTGAATTAGTACTACTGATAACAGCCTTAAAATATGAAGCAATATGCAAGTTACTGTGATTATAACATGTCCAATACACACCAAAATGATAAGGAAATAACTCCACAACTAAGCAAGCTATTCTACTAAGAAAATAAGTCAAAACTGAAGCTTTTTACCAATCTGATATGAAACTGCAGCATTCAGAAATCTCAAACCAGCAATGTGAAAAACCACCAAAATGCTCATAACTCAATGAAGACTCCTCTGAATGACATGAAACCAAGTGCAAAGGATACCAAGATCAAGCAATCAAACCACACCAAACAGTCCAAAAAACTTTGTCACGTTTCCCAAGGAAGCCAAAGAGAAAGTACAGCCCTCATGGAGAAGGGCGACCAACATTAAAAATCACCATCTTCATTATAAATTATGACACTTTGCAAGATGAGGCGCACAAGGTAAACTCAAACATAGGACCAATACTGAAAATCAACAAAAAATTGTACAATGAGCTATGAACGAAAATGTGCTTCAGCCAAGCACCACACCAGCACACCAAAAATTGAGAAAATCACACCAACCCTCAAAGAACATCAAAAGTAATCATCTTCAATATGCTCAATCTGCTCTTCAGTGTAAAGAACAGTCTCAAACTTAGCTAGGTGCTATCTTGCAAGCACAAAACTAAGGGCGCTATGAGGTATGCATTCCTTGAAGCAAAGGTTTGTAGAAATTTCGGCAACACTTCGTTGTATTTGCAAAATGGATAGTCTCAAATGAAGCCCAACACTCTTATTTATAACTTCTCCACAAATTCAAATCCACTTCCCTCCAATTAGGGTGCCCAACATGACATTCACACACCTTTAATCATTTGCATTTGAGATTCATTTAACTCCTTAACCAAGTCATCCCAATATGAGAGAGATATAACTTTAATAAAAATGCAAATAGAACATAATATGGGCATCCAAAGTCATTAAGTGAAATACTTTATAAAATTTACTTATTTCTCCATACTAGGCATCCACCATGCCTTAGACAAAATATTTCACTTAAAATATAAACTCAACCAAAGTATTGAATTTACCAAAATGAGCTCAAACTGCTCAAACTGTCCTGCTTGATATAGCCAGTGTATTGCACTACTAACCCCCTACCAGAAATAGTACTGCTAAAAAATAGCACTTACTATAAATAGCATACTGCTAAAAATAGTGACTTCAGATGCATTTTAACCACAAACTAAGCAGTTGTCGTAACTTACTAAAAATAGTAAGTCCGGAAAAGTTACTTAATGCAGATGCATGTCATACCACTGCAAATCCCTCTGAAAAACCTAAAAAGAATCCAGAAACCAAACTGCAAAACTCTAACATGCAAACCCTTGAATCCACAAAAAAAACCTTCAAGCACAAACCAGGCAGCCATCATAACTTACTAAAAATCGTAAATCTAGAAAAGTTACCTGATGCAGTTGCATGCCATACCCCTACGAAGCTCTCTAAAAACCCAGAAGGAATCCATAAAGCAAACTACAAAACTCCAACATGCAATCCCTTGAATCCACAAAAGAAACCTCCAAGCAGCTAGAAACCCTAATTTTGCATCTAACTAGCCTACGGGCATCCGGGGATAGGTTAACAGTCACTAGAAAGTGTAGTGCTAAAAATGGGGACATTACAATGGGTAATTTCAAATATTTAAAATATTCAATGTTCACACCTATGAATATCATTGCAAGTATGTTTATTTGATTACAATGGCTATATTACCATCAAAACATATATTCTTATTCAAAAACAAAAAAAAAGTTATATATAGGGTGGTCATTATAGAATTCCACCAAATTTGACCTATGACTACCCATTTGGCTCCTCTACAAGATGACATCATTAGATTATCCAAATTAGTTCTGAATTTTCCTCCTAAGCAACTACCTAGAACTACACCACCAAAAGCCAAGCAACAGAAACTAAAAAGGAAATATTTTTGGGTGATGCAAGATTGCCTATGGACCCAGATGCTCCTGCATCACTTCCATATCCTTTTGGCATCTCTAAGAATATTGGTCTAGTTCTACACCATCACTTCATTCACTTATTCTAATGATGTATCATGGAGAGCAATCAGAAATGTTGATAAAATAACACAATTGATTTTTACCAAAAGCTTTCTTATTCATTATCATGTATTGTGAAAACTTCATGTTTGTAATTGATACCCCTCATGGAAGGGAAATGTGCTTAAATGCCAAACTTCTTGAAAAGCTAAGTGTAAAATTGTCTAAGAGGATTGCAGGCATTGCTTTTTGATTGATTTATCATTCCTTTGTTCAGATCCCACATCACTTGTACCATAATAACAACCATATCTGTATAGGGCAAGTCTTTCGCTGCTGAGATCAGTTATAGACAGTGGTATAGCTGAGATCAATTACATCTCTGCCACACCGTATTGCCTTCGCTTTGAATTATCCATGATGTTGATCTTTAGATCAGGTGGGACATTGCTTCAAATACCAGAGCTACAAATTTGAAGTCAAATTGAGAGCTCAAGCAAGAAAAGGAAGTTCATTGCTTTGACTAAACAGGTGGTCACTAATAGACCGCACTTGGATACACTTGTCAATGAGCATCAGGACATTAGCAAAACTCTTGAGAACCATTGTCTTCAGTACAACCTTAATAAGGATGATCCTTGGTCTTTGGCAAGCTCTAGGACTCTTACCCGTTCATCAATATTACAAAATTTTCTTAGAACATTACCCAACCGAAGGTCTTTTGCCAGCCTGGCTACACTTTCAGAATTTTATGTGGAAAAAAAGGTACGAGGGAAGAGAACATAAAGGACTTTAATATTGACTAATGGTTTCATCAACAAGAAGAGAAGATGATGTTGAAGATGAAGTCCAGATTTGAGAAGGAGCTGACAGCCCTATGAACAAGTGTGATACCCCCTGCTTCGCCCCTATGGACCACCTATATGCCAGTTTGAGAGCCAGTGTACCCCAGGGATGCACCCCAATATTTTTGTAAAATTTCCGTGTCCAAGAATGTTTGGAGAATGCAGCAAAAAGGATGAAACACCCGCTCCCCATTCCAACTTTTTTTTTTCTTTCAAGGATGTCTTGCCAAAGTGGGACATTTCCAAAGACGTCCCCTTTTTAGGAACTTTGTGGGGAGCACCTGCCATCCCTGACATTCTAGGGATGATGTATTATGACTATAAAATTTAAGAATTAAAAAACACTTACAATTAAAAATTATAATAATTTGTTGTTTCGAGGTACACAGCAAGAAAAAAATCGATTGGTTACTAATACATGAGTCCATGATACCTATATCACATATAGAACATAGAGTAACCAAAATATGTACCATTGTTTGTAAATTATGTCAAAGGATGCAATTGCCCAAGACTATAAATGGGCAATATTCAAGTTAGAATATGCATACAACATATTTTCTGCATGTACAAGGAATATGTCACATTCTACCAGTTGGTTGATTAGAAAGGAACACTATCCAAATAGAAAATAAGAATGCAAAGTATCATGATTAGTTTTCAATCAAAGCCAACTCATACTCTTTCTTGTCCTAAAACTAATACATGGAACTCTCCAAAAGCAACTGTATTCCCCATACTCCATTTGTGCCTAAGTTAAAGCATGCAGCTGATATCAAGGAGCTTATTCTGAACGTAAGTTCTGAAATTTAGGAGCTATCTTACAATCCCAGCATCTGAACATGAAAATTTGAGATAAAGCATTTCCTGAAGATGATAAAGCATTTTGAAATGGAAAACACAAGCTTTCACATCCAACTGCACTATTCTATCTTTCTAAATTGTAATGAAGATGTCACTTAAAACCAACCAATGTCTGAAAAGGCTTTATATAGTTAGTCACCCTCTAGAAATTCCAAGATCTTATGATATGTGTTAATAACCATCTCACAGGATATTTGTACAGGTAACAAAAATAAGTAGCATTCCACTTGGCACATACATAACCTTTCCAACCTGATAACTAAACCAACCATATCTGGTCTAAAGGAAGCCCATCAAGAAACTCCATCTAAAAACTAGCGTCCATAAGTGTTCATCGTACTTCAGGATTATCTTCTCTGTCTACCCTTAAACAAATTTACCATTTTAATTCCATAATTTATAAACATTCACTGTACACCTTAGCCCATCTAGAACAAGGTGATCTTTCAAAAACAAGGAACACATAACAAGAACCATACAACATTTTGAGACAAAAAAAAGTACCAAAATTGAGCCCAATTTGCAGACAAAAAATAATACCAAAACCACTTGATACAAGGAATATATGAGATTCAGGACCCATCTGGAAGACAAGTATATTTTGGATGAGTTCTCAGTCAAAGGTGTTGATAAATCCAAAAAAATAAGGAACAGAAGTCAATTTTGAGGAATGATGCCAATAAATTCCATAAAAATAAAGAATAGGCACAAGAGGCTTAGGGCGAGGTTGACTAAATTGTGCCCTTGGTGGTATAAAATCTGCATCAATATGCAAGGTACAAAAATCATCCCTTTTGTGTTTTGTGATGTTAAAATGTACATTAAACAACATGAAAATTCTCAAAGAATGTACAAGCTAATAAATCAATCTCTTTAAGTAGTCGCTGCTTTGGAATAATTGGGTAAATAAGAATTTAATTTGTATTCTACAGCTAGCATCATCAAAGAAACATAGTTATGTAAAGGTTTGCCCAGGTAATGTCAGATAATGGGTTGAAGAAAAACCCTCCAAGAAAGCATGGGTGGAGAAGGTAGCCAAGATGTTTTTTGTTTAATGAGGAAATGCATCTTATATTACTCAATAGAAGTATTAAATTATATAAATTAAGCATTATTATAACAAGGAAAATCTCTCCCTACATAGTGTTGTGACCTTTTCACACATGCCTCGGATAGGGGACCCCTAATTTTTTCTCTTCGTCTTTGGCTTGGGTTTTCTTCTCTCTCTCATCTCTTTTCCGTGTCTTTTGGGGGTTAGTCCGTCATTGAGCTTAAGCAAAATATTGGGCTAAGTCCGAATTAGGGTTTTGAACTTACGTCAATTCAAGGTCATAGTCGATAGAATTGAAAATTGAACTTAGTTGTTGCCGAGACATCCAGAGGCCTCGGTAAATTTCATAAAATTCTGCACTTACTATTTTTAGTAGTGTGAAATTGAGAACAATTCGTCAACATTTTTGAAATTCCGACAATCACGCGCATTCAGAGTATATCAGGCTGCTTGCATGCCAAATTTGAGCAAAAACAGACGACTTACTATTTTTAGCAGTCCGGCTTCCGGCACAAATTTTAGGGTCCAGATGCAGAGTTTTTCTTTACATGCCGGATATTCCTTACGGAGTTTTCGAGACCTTCGCGATGATGTAACATGCAAGACGAGGTGACCACTTTCAGATTCAGCCTTCCGAGGCTATTTTTAGGGTTTGCATGTCGAGATTTCTTTTGCATGTCGGTGATTCTGATGGGTTTTTCGAGAGCTTCGCAATGGTATGACATGCAAACGAGGATTCTCACTCAGTAAGGAACTTGCTATTTTTAGCAGGTGTGTCCCGGCAGCCGCCACCCAGCAGTTCAGAATCACGAGCTGATCGCAGTGTCGCAGAAACGAAGGCAAACAAAGTTCATTTGGTGTGCATACAAGCGAATTAGGGTTTCAGCTGGAGCCTAAAAATAGGCATCAAAGTCAAAATTTCGCGAAAACCGGTGTAAACCACCCGCAATCGATTCTTCGGGCTATCTGGCGGTGAAATTTCAAGTCGATCGAGACACTTACTATTTATAGTAAGTCAATTTGGAAACATGCTAAAAATAGTAAATCAGCTGCATGCGATCAGAGTAGCAATAGGTCGCGTGGTGAGGATCCCCTCATTCAAATTTCAACTTAATCGGAGCAGTGGAGCTATCAGAAACATGAGGTTACTATTTATAGTAAACCACCTTCAGAAGCGGGCTAAAAATAGCAGGTCAGCTAAAAACGGCAGTGTTGACAGGTCAATGAAGCTATGAGGATGCTACGTTCAAAATTTCAAGTTGATCTGAGTTTCAGAAGTGCAAAAATGAGAAGGCTTACTATAAATAGCAGGGCACGTAAGCTGGTGAAAGATGATGAAAATTTGTCTAAGTCTGGAACTTCATCCAGTAGGCATAAGGAAATGCGCCCAGCTAGTAAGGAGGCATAAAAAAAATTCTAAGTATGGAGTTTCATCCTTCACCAGAGGTAAAATGCGCCCAAAGCTGGAGTGGTCAAAGAAAAGTCAACATGTTACATCCTCCACACATGCCAAAATGCGCCCTCAAGGAAAAGCTGGAGCTCAAAAAATTTCTAAGTATAAAAAAAAAATATCCTCCTCCACTAGTAAAATGCGCCCAAGTTCAACAGGGAGGAGTTGGCAAGCAAAGTCAAAAGGGTCAACATTTTTTCATCCAGCAGGGGGTACAAAATGCGCCCAAAGGAGAGAGAGGTCAAAGTAGTCAAGCAAATTCGTCCTCCTCCTTAGGCAAAATGCGCCCAAATCATGCCATGTGAGGACAAAAATGAAGAAGCTGAAAAGTCACCAACTAGGCGTTGAAAGTTCATCCTCCTTCATGGGTAAAATGCGCCCAGGGGAGAGAAAGGTCAAAAGAGTCAAACATTTTTCATCCGCCTCCTAGGTGGAAATGCGCCCAAAGCATGCCATATGAAGACAAAATCTAGGAAGCTGAAAAGTCATCCTTCTCATCCTCCAAAATGCGCCCATGTAGCTAAGAAGTCCAATGAAGACAAAATCTAGGAAGCTGAAAAGTCAGCGCCCATGCAGCTAAGAAGTCAACAAGTCAGCGAATTTTCATCCTCCTATAGGCATCAAATGCGCCCATGTTGAGGTGTAAAAAGTAAGTGGTGGTGGTAAGTAAGGTGAAATGTGGTTGAAAATGCCTCAAGGCGTGGTCAATGCTTGATAAACACTAGGCGTTACCCTCCTTCATCCACAAAATGCGCCTAAAGTGGAGAGTGTTTGAGGATTTTTGCTAGGCGTGGTGAAAGGTGATGAAAATTGGGCGTTATTTTTTAAATTTTCCTCCATCAAATGCTAAATGCGCTCAAGGTGGTGGATGTTGGAAAAGTTTTAAGGCGTGTGAAGTGTGAAGATAAAATGCTAGGCGCCTAAAGTTGAAAAGTGTTGGAGAATTTCCTAAGAGGAGAGGTTTAATATGCTAGGCGTGGTGAAATACAAGTTGTTGGCAAATATTGCTAAGGCGTTGAAGTTGCAAAGTGAGAAAATATTGCTAAGGCATTGGAGCTCCAAAAATATTTTTCAAGTGTGAAGTTAAATACGAAGTGGTGGCTAGAAAATAAAATGTGCCAAGCATCTCTAGGAATAAAATTTTCTAAGTGAAGTTAGTATTTTGACAGGCAAAGTGGATCGAGCTGGATACAAAATTTTTAAGGCAAAATTTTCCAGAGAGATGCTTTAAAATTTTTCTAAGGCAAAATATTTTCTTCCTTGGGAAAATGCCTAAGTCTGGAGAGGTGATGGAATTTTCCTGAAATGTGAGCAGAGTTGCCAGAGATGAAGTCAGATGATGCCACTGCACAGGATTGGTAAAAATTTTCCAAGTCGAGCAAAATTCTCGAGGGGATCAAAGAACGAGAATAAATTTGATGAAAGAATATTTTCTAAGGTTCAAAATTCAAGAAAATTAAATGAACCCGTTCGTTGGGCACCCATGGGTTCGATGAGTTCTGGAGAAAATTTTCTTCTGGGTATTGAAGTTTATCGATGAGGAGTTGATTTTAAGGTCTTCCACAGCTTGCTGAGGATTCTGGGATGAAGATTTTAAGTGGGCACCAGGTTGATGAATTTTCCTAAGGGAAAGTTTAAAAATTTTCTAAGGCAAAAATGAAGAAAATGTGTTTTCAAGGTGAAATCCTCCAGACGATGAATTTGAAAGGAACTGCCTAGGTGAATTTGCTTCAGTCCTCCGTGAAGATAGTTTACTTGAGCCAGAAATGAATAAAATCGAGGTTATCAGAGCTCCAGCAGGTGAAATGAATTTCTTGAAGATGCAGTTGAAGATGATACGCCCTTGAAGAGGATGGATTGAAAAATTGGCTAAGGCATGAAGAATTTGAACGCGAAGTTGGCTAGGACAAACGATGAGCCCTTGATGATCAAAGCGTGAAAATTAGGTAAGTGAGGTGCATTTATATTATGAAATGTTCTAATCCTCTTCTCCTCGCTTGTTTTGCAGGAGAAATGTTGAAGCCAGGGCACGATGTCTAGAAATGGTGAAGCACGATGATATTACAACCTTCGGAAGAAGATAAAGTTACGAGTTTCAATCTTGAAGGGAGGAAAATTTGCAAGAAAATGGCTAAGTGTTAAGACTTAGTATAACTCAAAGTGACGAAGATGAAGACCCTCAAGTGGAAGAAATCAAAGAACAACGCCAAGAAAGAAGATCGAGAATAGTGTGAACGCGTCTACAAATGGAATCTTCTAGAAGGATGATGGTGGACATTATGGCGCATTTATTACCCCACTCTCCTCTGTGGCGGTTTTTAGGGCAATATTATTTAGGGCTGAGGTGGCACGATTCTGGCCACTCTATTGATTGTAACCCTAGCCGTCTTTTGGGACTTGGCTAGCTATAAAAGGGGGAGTCCCCCTCATTTGTAAGGCATTAGAAGATTAGAATTAGATTAGACATTGGAGTAGTAGACATTGAGAGAGTATTAGAGTTAGTAGTGTAGCATTGTAGAGCATTTTTGCATAATTTGGAGAAGAGAGAAAGTTTTCCCTTTGAAAACTTTTGAGGAGATTGTTGTGTAACACATTTTATGATAATAGATCTTTTCATTGATGATGGAATTCGTCTTGTCATGAAATGCTAGCAAGGTTTCTTCTTCCTTTCGTATCCAAGTAGCTTAAATTCATGCAAGTAGTTTATTTGGTGTGTGGTGTTTTATTGAGATAGCTTCGCTTTATTCCATACCACTAGCGCTTGTTGATGATAAGTTCACTTGTGGTCGATCGGAGATTATTTTGTGTTTAACTTCGGTTGTGGTTTACATACTTATATGCGTGTTCGATGGTGTATGTATGTTAAATTATAACTTGAACATCTTTCGCTGTTTCCCTTGAAGATTGCACCGATTTTACTGAGGCTGTCCGCGGAGGCTAGGTGAAATCCGGTTGAAGTCTATTGAAACGAAGCCCCACATATCCTGCATTTAGAATAGAATATAAATTTCTTAGGCCTTATACCCCTTTACTTTCCGCACATTTCCGATTAGTATTAGGAATCCCGTGCTCACCTGCCAAATCATTCGAATTACATGAAAACCCTTAGTCCGCTGTCTGCTGTCAACCGCCGAACAATTGTGTAAGTCCCTTGACATACCAGCAATATCACATCGAGCCAAACTGAGCCTATTCGCACTTAAGGAACCTTGGAGTTGAAAGCATGATCTTACTCGCAATCTTAGCATGCTTAATACTTTGTTCAAGAGAGGATAGAGCGTCCGTTGGGAGACTTTATTCTGGTTGGTGCGGTCTTAAAACCACGTCAACACATAGGCAAGGAGAAATCAGCACCTGCATATGTGCGTGAATGGGTCATGAATTCACAACCTTTCAGAAGCACACAAGCTTAGCGTGTACAATCAAAACAAAAACTTTCTTAATAGTCCATGACATTCTCATAGTGAAAGGACAAATCTTCCTAGAAAATAGCTTTGCATCTTGTCCTCTAGAGGAAATATATCACCACCAACCAAAAAATGTAAGCCATTTTCTTTGCAGCTGTCCCTAATCATCCAGGAATCCCCTGGAAGAAATCCTTACCAAGAGAGAGGAAGGAGGAAATTAAATTCAACTTACAACCATCCCCAAAAACCTCTAGCTATTGAGCATATCTAGAAGATATGGTTGATAGTCTCCTATTTCTCACACAATTCAGAAAGCATCTACATGCCACCTCACTCAACTGTAATATGATAGCTAAACCTTGATGAATGACTAACCAATACAACACCATGTGCTTAAATATGGATCTATTTTTCCAAATTTCTTGACGACGACATTGCCATCTCACAATTGGTCCTTGAATCACCAACGCTCAATGGAGAGGAAATAGCAATAGACTAACTCATATAAGCCTTATGCGATATAATTTGAAGGACTTTCTAGTGCTCCACATCTGATCCCTTCAATGTAGGCCTACACTTCATAATTGTAATTTGTAATGTACCCTTCCGAGGAGTAGCCGGAAGTGTCTGTTTAGCCTATATTATTCCCGTAGGCTAATTTTTGGACATTAGGGAATAAATTAAATTAATTAATTTAAAGTTGTCCAATAAAGTACATTTTATGGATAGCTTTATTTTGAATAATTTAATAAAGTTACTTAAATAACAATTAAAATAAATATTAAAGTCATTTTATTATTGAGCTTTAATGAATTATTTTAAGCAGGAATTTAAAAGGTCATTCAAGGAAAATATAAAAGTGAAATGGAGAGTTCATTTGCTCATGCTTGATTTTATTTCTCTATTTTGGATTTTGGGAGCTTCTTGCGAAGCAAAACCCTAGGATGAAAACCCTAAGAGCAATCAGTTTTGGTGGTGAAATATCCTCCCTAGCTGGTTGCAAGTGGAGCTACACAGGTTTCACACTTGGAATAATCGATTGAAGATTCATAAATTGTGAAGTGTTGCAGGCAAGACAATTTATCAATTATTTGCAAGTCTTTACAGGAGAGTTGGGATGCCATGTTTGAGAATTCCAAAGGAAAATATAATGTTTGATGTTGGGCGCTTGAGGATGGGCGACTATTATTGTTGTAGTAATCGCAGCATAAAAAGAATGTGTAGAAATTGAATGACATATGTACTGACTGAAGAGGAATGATATCCCTGTGCAAGGTGTGGGTTTGTTACTTGCTAGGCGTAGGGTTATAGAGGCAGTGTGGAGGCTTATTGTTGGTGTGGAGTTCTTTTTTGCTATTGTGGAAGAGTATTGGCTGAGTGCTGAAGTCTACGAGGCTAGGCGAAGGATTTGAAGACTTTCAAAGCAGCCACTATCTATTATGAAGGTGGTGTGAGTTTAATCTAACAGTCGCGCTCCCTTTTGACAGCTAAGTTGCCATTGTCAATGTCATGTCCCCGAATTGGAGGTATTAAATTAATTATTTATAAAGTTATTCCAATAAATTAATATCAAAAGGATGACTTTATATTTAATTAATAAAATGACCAAATAAAATAAATATTATGAAGTCACTTTAGAGAATAAAATGATATTATTTCTAGAAGCTTCCTGGAAGTCTTGGTGAAATCTTTATAAGGAGCTATTAGCCTTGCATTTGAGCATGTTTGATTCGGATTTCACTTTTCATTACCAGTTTGGTAAAGAAAGCTTGAATGCTTTGCTTGTTCGAGGGTTTGAAGTCTCTAGAGTACCAGGTTCGGTTGTGAAAAATCAACCCTAGCTAGAAATTGTTGAGGAATCCATCCAAGGTTTCTACAGGTGCTTCATTGGAGAGTTTTGATAGGTGCAATAGCTGAGGTATTATTGCCCTTCTGAGTAAGAAGCGATTGAATGCAATAGCTGGTTTATTATTGCATTTAGGAGTTTACACCATTGCAGCAGCTGAGGTATTGTTGCAGTTATTATTTTCTACAAGATTGTTCATTTGCAACAGCTGGTTTATTGTTGCAATTAATTTCTGAGAGCTGGATACTTGCAGTAGCTGTTGTATTGCCGCAATTACATTAGAGGAGAAGTTCATTTCTGACTGATTCAACATTGTCAAAATTAAATGGTCTAAAGACCAAATTTTGAGAAATCGATTGGGAGGATGCATTTGCACAATTTTGTTAATTCTATGGCAGCCTTTGGAGGATTTGAATTTTCAGTTTAGAATCAATTTTCAGATTGGAAGAAAAGGGACAATTTTAATATTAGCTGCTTTGAAGAAATCGTGGCTCCCCTTGGCACACAATCGCAGCATTTTGTGGATACTTTGGGTTTGAATATTCTATCAAATCTGGGTGCTCATAATACAGGGGTGATTTTTGTCTTTGAAGGCAGTTTAAGATTCGACCCAGCTAGGAGAAGAATCACAGCAACTAAGAGAGACGACTTTGAGTTGGACAGCTGATAAACTTTCGATCTGTGCTTGGAGGACTGGCGCATCCAACCCAGCATCCAAGAGAAGGCTTGAGCAGAGAGTCGATTGGTATCTACATCAGAAATTTTCCATCACAACTTGGACATCATTCTCAGGTTCTCAAATCAGTTGTAATTTTACATATTTAGCTACAAATGCATTATAGTAGGAAGCTGGTCTGATAGGAAGTAGTTCGCTGCCCAGCAGTGATAATCATATTGTAATAATTGTATATTTATATATGAAGTCAAGCCTTGCATATCATAAAATCTGCGGAGCTATGGTTTGCACTACATACCATCATAAGGAGTCTAGCATTGTAATCAGATTAGGATCATTTCATTGGCAATATTATGAAGTTCGGAGTTTGCTATCAAACTGTTTGTCAAAATGTCAAAGTGCTGTAGAAGCATAATTGCATAAAGTTTCAGACATCTATTGCATTGGAAAAATACAAAATAATTGCATTTCATTCTAGTTGCATTGGAAGTGCATTGTCATTGTTTACTTTAGTCTTTGATGCATTTTATCATCATTCAAAACAAGAAAACTACAAACAGAATATCATTTACCAGCAAGAATACAATTGCAAGACAAATGTTTAACGAAATGTCCAAGTGCTGAAAGTTGAAAATAAGATTAAAATTTGCAAGGGACATTATAGTCAAGGTCAAACTTCAGTGTGGAGCCCTCAAACAGGTCGATATACCACAGCAGGAGGTCGTGACACTTGGGTATCTTTGTAGAAAAAATTGGAGGACATGGTAACTGGTTTGGATTAAAGTACAGTCATTGTTAAGATTAGAAATTGTATCTATTCACTTTGTATTCTGCTAATGCTGCAGCAAACTGTTGATGTCTACTTGATATTGCCAGTATCATGTGTACTTTAAACTTTTATTGTTGAAGTATCTTGTCAAGTTTATTTAGTTTATGAATGCCAAACCATTGTGGATATTATATGGAAAAAATGAAAACCCAGCAACCTACAATTTTGTAAACAGAAACCTATCATGTTCACAATCATGCAAACTGTTTGACAAAATGATCATTGGGAAAGAGTGCAAAAATTTGTTGAAAAATTGGTAAGGGATTTTACATAATTTGAAAGGATAATTTATTAAAATCAACTAACAAAGTTCTTGAAAGAATGGTTTGTCTATTGGCATCAACATTTGGACTTTTTCAGTACCCACCAAGAGCTCCACTTATTCCTACTTTTACAAAGATTCCACACAACCAAGCTCAACTTGCCCACTCAACGATTTGAAGGTCCAATAAGTTGTGCAACTAGATCCCAAGCATCTAGGGGATCCTCAAACTGCAAATTAAGCAATCTAAGAGAATCTGCCAAGCTGCCTAAATTATCTTTAAGTAGTGATGAGTCAACAATCACAAATGCACTGGGATTACCAATTATGTTACATGACTAGAAGGGCCCCTTGATTCTTTGTAGAGGAAGTGCATTCAGGATTCACTATTCAGTAATAATGGAAATGAACCTGCCAAGTAACCTCACCCTCCAGTGCTCTTACAATCCTCTTTCCTACAAGGTCTGTTTGCCAGGTATAGAAAGCATTACACAACAAAAATATGACGATTGGGGATCAAGAGAATTTCCAGTTCATTTGCGATTAAATGTGACAACATAAATGTATTACAAAGAATGCACTCAAAATTCATGTATTTGTAACAGCTTTGTGGAACTATGCCTTGATCTACCATCTGCATTTCAAAAATAATAATACTGATTTGGCTAAAGATCAAATTTATACTTGTTGCATAATTTTGCACTACAAAATCATAAGGACTAGGTATCCAGAGCTTGTTAGTAATTTTCCAATGAGTTAAGCAATTTCTAACAGAAACGGGAAGCAGTTCTAGAATATTGTCACCAAAATGACATCTACATTTGCAAACCTTCAATAGAAGGTTCATTGATGTAAGGTTTACTTCTGTACATTAAGTTGACAACCAAGGCAAACATGATATACAATAAGAAATCAGAAGTTGTTGCAGCTGCAGTTCATCTAGAGAACATTAAAATGTTTTTGGAGCTTCTAATAGCAATACAAGCAATCATAAAATAGGACACAGTACTATACAAAAGGAGGGGATAGTGCAAGGCAAAGAGCCATGCAAGATGTGAAAAATGCAGGTCAAAAAGTTGAAAGCATTCTCCAGTATGCCATGATTAGTTCCATAAACACACTACTTCTGCAGAGTCACACCAGTGGTACGACAGATAATATTGCAACCAATGTACAGTTTGGGGCATAGCATGCAATCAGTCTTGATAAAGTACACATGCATTCCAGAATGTAATGCAGTTCTTGTAAAACAACCATGTGCATTACAAAAGACTGTAGACTATTTGAGGAAATCAAAGAATGAATCACACAATGTTCTTAATGTTGGGGAAACAAAGCCAACGTAATGTCCCGTTTCCGATCATGACAGCATCAAATGTAGCTCTGGTTTTCTCAATGACCGTCAGTCATGCCAAAAGGGTTATTTGATGTTCTGAGGAGCTCTAGAGTATTTTGGCACCATCAGATATCATCTTTGTGCAGGGTTTTGTATTTTCTGCAGTTTCAGTAGTTGGTGCAGGAAATATTTTAATAATTAAATAATCAATTAAGTTGTTAAAAAAGCATAAAGTAAAAGTCAACTTAAATTAATTATTTTAATTATTTAGGTAAAGTGACTAATGGCCAGAAAAGTTCAATATTTTAATAAAAGTCACTTTTAGGGTGGAGTATAAAATGGCTTGGGAAGCTCATTTTGGTTATGCAAGGTTTATTTTCGAATTGGATTTTGGAGAGCTTCTTGAGGAGCTGAGACCCTAGGACGAAAACTTTAAGGGTAAACTAATTTCGATAGTGAAACTATCTACCCTAGTTAGATACAGGTGGAATCACTCAAGTTTTGCAATTGCACATCAACGACTGTGGTGGAAATTTGTGAAGTCTCTTACAGAGAGAAATTTTCGGGTTGACTAATTTTTGGGATTCTCAAGAAAATAAGTGAATATCTAATTTATTATTATCAAACTACAGAGTATTCTCATAGTTGTTGTACCATTTATAAAATATAGAGCAAACTAGTGGATTCTATTGAAAGAAATAGGAGTCTATATCTTAGTCGTCACTTCATATTAGACCATTTGCAACCTCTAATAACATTCAACACCCTTTTTAATAGCACTGTACAAAAGGAAGGCTGACTTGGAGGTCGATGTGGGAGGTATTTGGAGTTAGAGCACTCAAAGATGAAAGTGACCCCCTCTCTAGTTTTTCTTACAGTTTATTCTGGACAACCATAACTCCAATTCCTGACCGACATACAAGCTAGGTCTACCAATACAATTTGTGAAGGAGTGATTGAATATTAAATGCATTAAGTGCAGAAGTATATGCTATGGTTGGGAAAGAATTAAGCCCGAAAGCTTGTTTTAGTCCCTACCATCATCCATTACCTCACGCTACTAGTGAAGGAGTTGTGAATATAGGAATAATCGTTATACACACTAGTGATTTGTCAAGGAAAGCTGGCATGGAGGGATCTAAAGGGGCCAATGGAGTCAAAAGGGAAGTGCGGCCAGTTTAAGGAGCCAGCAGGAGCTACACTTGCCACCAATCTTTCTTTCTGAGCTGCCACATATTGCTAAGGCCAGCTATTATTCAATGCCGCCAACTACAAGGACCTATCAACGCTCATGCTAGGAATGTAAGCTTTGGAAAGCTTGGCGGGCTTATAGGGGCTAGTAATCATCTAGCACGGCAAGGTTGTGGAGTCAAATCTAAATCAAAATCAACGGAAGACTTTTGGAAATTAAATAGTATATCAGGAGTGCTCCAATCTATAAATTCCAGCACAGGCCACACTTATAGTGGCAAGCCAATTGACTTATTAATGAAGTATTGCTTATAAATTGTTATAATTGCTAGCACTTCCATATCACAGTGACGGGTCAGAAATAGTTTGATATAATTTATTTATAATTCTGGAGCAATGTTTTAAGTTTGTAATAATCATTTCCAGCAATTCGAATAATGAATGAATGAATTAGATTATTGTTAAAAATTGCAATATGTCGGATTTACTGAGTTGGAAATCATTTGAGAATTGCATTTGAAGACTTTGAACCAAATTCCCAAGTGTTTATTATCTTCAAATCAAAATATCAATTTACCGTCAAACTGTTTGACGAAATGCCTGCTCACATGAAGTCATAAAATCGAAAAAAGTTTGCATGATATTTTAGCCTGGGATATTTCAGCCAAAGACGTCAAACTGTAATCACAAGTACAGTACACAGGATGCAAGCAACAGTGGTAACATGGTTGGAATCAAGGAGGAGAAAGAAGAGGACAAGGCAGCTACCCACAAACAACACAAGTCTTAGGATTTCTTATCAAAACTGAGGTTCACCCCCTAGCAGAACCAACAACTCAACACAACTCAAGCAAGGGTTGGAATATGAAGAGTTTCATTGATTCATTTCAGCTTCTTGGCCTTGGAATGCATGTTTGTACTTCAAACTTCAAAGGGATGTGAAGGAACCTCTAATAAACAGGTTGGAAAATGGAACTAGCATTCGCACTCATGCTTTCCTCTTGGCTTCTCATGGTTGAAGTGAATATCACAAAGCAGCAGGGTTTTGAGGATTGCAAACTTCATTGAAGGTTGTACAAACTTTTTGTTGATAAATGGATCTTGGTTGGGCATGCATAAGTCCTATTACAATGTACTCAATTGATTCTATAGTAGGGATGAGGAACCTGTCCTATTAATATTATAGTTGTACACATGATTGGGGACCACAAGCATTAATATTCCAAGCATATTGTGCTTACACATAAATGAATAGAAATATCTTTTGATTGCTAATATGAATTACCTTGTTTATATTGCTTACTCTATATAATTCCTTGTTATAATCATTCCAATAGAGTTGGAATTAAACATTTGGCTAGCATTGCCTCTAAAGAACCTAATAAAATAAAAATGAAAAACACGATCATATAATGGGACAGCCACCGACAACCTGTGTAAGCCAACGAAGAAAGGGAAGATGAGCTTCCACAGGACTTGGTAAATTTGTGGGATATATCATTAGAAGACTACATTCAGAAGGAAGCTCTCAAGAGAGAGGTCCCTCAAGATGCCATCTGGGGGAACCTAACCGTCGACAAGGAGGTTGATCATCTGCTACAAAGACTCCCAAGATTCATTGCACATCATTCATCATCTTGCAAGACCTTTAGGCCGAAAGGGATCATGAACAACGTAGGCAACAAATACTATAGCGGTATGAAGAAAGGAGCCGAAGGGAGGAAGAGGAACGTGACACCAACAAGAGACGTACCTCCAAGAATTAGTGCTTGTACAGCCTAACAATGACAGAAAGCATATTCCAAGTGATCAGGAATCGACAGAAGAAAGTGTGAGAAGATCTCTACGGATAAGAGAACAAGGAGAACAATGAAGGAGACTAAATAGAATTGCCAAAGTAATTGAAGGATTTGTGGCAGAGAATCCAAGCCCACTAAGGAGTAAAAGTCGAAGTGTCAGTTGAAGTCGTAGTCTAAAGGAGAAGAAAACCCTCATCGAGGAAAAAACAAAGGAAGAGTGCGTAGAGATAACCAAACACCTACCACTCCAAGATGAAGCATAACAAGACCTTGCAAACTAAGCAGGAAATCAATCCATACAATCAACACCAAACAAAGATAAAGGAGATCCTAGAAATGAATTAACCAAAACATTTGAAAACAACATACCCCATATCAAAGAACTATTCATCTCAGAAGAATCGAGAATTGGAGGAATTGGGCTAAAAACCCCAAGATGAAAGGAGCACAAAAACGATCTTGAAGGTAGCCAGAGTGCATGGAACGTTGAAAGAGGACAAGGAAAGGAATCATACATGGCCGAGAGTGCAAGTGAAGCACCGAAATGTAGAGGTTAGAACAATCCAATCAGGTTCAAGGCACATCAAACAAAGAGGATGGTGACTCCCCCAGTGAGTCCGAGTGTGGAAAGACATAAACTCCCGAAGTTTAAGGGGAATGGGTCCAAGGATCCTATCCATCATTGTAAAACATGTGAGACTATATGGATAGCAACTAGCAAGTGGTCAAGAGGATAAGGATTATTGGCTAAGAGCATTCCTAGCAATGTTACGAGGCATAACAATAGATTGGTTCACAAAAATTGATGCACAATAAACAACCTCATGGGATACACTAAAGCAAGCATTCAAGGAAAAATTTAAATTGCTACGAAATGACAACTAGATCGTAGCAAAAATTTATAACACTAAACAATGAAAGCATGAGAATGTACGAGCCTATAATCATAGACTCAAAAAAAAATTGGTGAAATTGGAAAACCAATCGCCCAATTGACTAAGGAAAAGATGGTTCATCAAAGGATTGATCCCTTTAATACAGAAGAAAACGAACATTGTGCATCCCTCATTGTATGCCAACACCTACAATGAGGCGATGGACATAGAGAGTGAAAACAAGACATCCTCTCAAGGGAAGCGAAGGACAATAGATGAGGAGAGCACTGAAGACAGCAACGACAGCGAATCAAAGATAGTTCAAGCTCCATGAAGAGATGAATTGAGGATAATGAAGGAGCTCAAGGCCGAGAAAGAAAGTACAAAGGAGAGCAATGAATTATGGTGTACCGATTGCAAAATCAAAGGTCACAGTAAAGTAAACTGTCCAAAAAATTTATTTTGTGACATCTGCCAAGTAATGGGACATTCCATCAAGGTATGCCTATACAACCTCAAGATAAGATGCACACAAGTGTTATTCACTCAGGGGGGACAATCAACCCCGCTAATCATGCCACCAAAACCACAAAATAATAATACTAATGTATCTCCTGGTAGATACTATAATAGACGAGGAAACAATAATAGATTTAACAATAATGGACCAAGAAGCAAAATCCAATATGATGTCAAGGGAAGACTGATGATCCAATGCTGCAAATGTAACGAATGGGGACATTTTGCCCGGGAATGCCAAAGCAGCCAGAATAAAGCGAGGATGTTGTTCAAATAGTGTGGACCGGGTGACCATGAAGACATCATTTGCTCAAAAAAAAAGGGTATTAATATGCTCGACGTGGAAGAACAAGATGAGGCAATTCCAACAATCACAAGAGCACAAACGAAGGTGGTCATGTACCTAGACCCTCGTATGAAGAAGGAATGACTCTGAGAAGCCAAAGCAAAGATAGAACAATCAATGGCGAAGAAACGAAGGATCTCCAATGAAACTGCAAGTACCTCCTGGCAACTGAAATCGGAGAACATAGTACAGCAAGTGTTATAGACAATTATACCAATCAAGGCGACAAACCTTCTTCAAAGTATGCCACAATTGAGAGTGGCAATCACCAACATGGTTGGTGACAATCAAAATCGGAGACAAGAAGGTACAAGTACGAACATGATAATAGACCGCCACCACAAGGAGAACAAGTCATTGACCCAATGTTGTTGATAGTGAACATAGGTAAGAAGTTGGTTGTTGTGGAAATGCAAATCATGGGAAAAATTCTAACAAAGACAATTGTCAATGGAGGATCAGGAGTAAACAAACTATTGGAGGATACATGGAAATGCCTTGGGAAGCCAACCCTCTGGCCACCGACCTTCCAATTGGTAGGCGTGGATCAGTATGGAATCAAACCATTGGGGACACTAATGGCACAAAAGGTAACAATCAAAACCCAACAATGCGTGCTAAACTGTGTGGTCATCCTGTTGCAGATGAAAGCATACAATGCATTGTTGAGGAGAGGATGGTTGATTGCAGCCAAGGCGGACCACAATTGGAAATGGAACACCCTTTCGATAGAAAGCAAAGGAAGTACATCGTAGACTTGAGAAATCAAGCAATAAGTGAAAAGATAGTTTCCTCTGATTTGGATTCGGAAGGAAGAGAATAAAGAGCAGAAGAAGAATGCTAAATGACCTAGCTAGAGGGCAACATGAGCTACAGCAGAATTTAGCTCAAATGGCGGGCCTTATGAACCAACACATGCTCAACATTGCATGGAACAATGCAAGAAACAATGGTGGTAACAATGGTGTAATAACCCCACTCGATGGATCAAGATTATTATCGATATTCCAAGTTTGACAATGTTATTTGTCAAACTAATCAGATGATCTAGTCAGAAATGCTTAATCTTTTGTGTATGCAAAGTGATTGTAATCTTATATACTTTCATAGAGCATTTTGTATGAAATCTAGTAATCAATGACCAATGATATGTGCAAACAACAGATAAAGATTCTCAGAATTATATCAAAATTGCATCTTCTTAACTAAATGATCATTCTGGAAACTGATATTCTTATATATGACCAAACTTCACAAATGATTCAGAATTGCTTACAGTTATGAAAGAATCATTCAATTAACATAACTATTATAGCAGTATGTCAACAGCAGGGAATTCAAAGAACATTTTGACCTTTACAAGCATCGATCCTAAGAAGGTTATAATGGCAACTATGTAAGAGATCAGCTGTCTCTCCACCCCAAACCCCTGACGAAAAATGCTAGTTTTTGTTTGTTTTGATGTTTTGTAGTTTTTTGTAATTTTTGTGCAATAAGGGTTTTTGCGATTTTTGAAGAAAATGCTTGAAAAAACTAAATAAAATGCCAGAAGACAAAATATAGAGGAATATAGCTTTTGTTCTAAAGGCGAGTCATTTATTGATCTTTCTGAAAGCTTACAAATGCGAAATCCAAACATGCAAGTAAAAAGGAAATAATCAATATTTGAAAACCTAACTTATTGCAGCCACCTGAAATGATGATAAAATGGTACGGCTAACATAACGTAAATGATCTCCCTCTGTGAAATTGACGCAGGACCTCCAGAAGATCAAGGCGCCACCTCTGAAGGCAGGATCCAACAAAAAGGCAAGGCGTTTTTGCTTGAAGAGAAAGTACGGCCTTGCAGCTAAATGGTACGGCCCAGCAACAGCAATAAATGAATCCGTACGGCCTTGAAAAGGATGTCAGATGAACACTGTAAATCGCCCCTAAAGGAGAATCACTTTCAGAAAGAAGTCGATCCAACTAAAGACCGAAACCCCAACTGAAATCCCACAAATATGCTCTGTTGTGACTTCTCAATAAAGCCACTCTGATGGACAAGCTTCAACTGATATTTCACAGCCTTAGTATGTCTGATCATGAAGAGGTGACATTCTCCACAATCTGGTTGTAGAAACCCTTGTTTCCCCAAACTCCAATGTTCTCAGAAAGAAAAGACAAATTCAAATGATCATCCATAATGAGTTCAATTTGTCTTTGGTGAAATATATATCTTTTCTCAAAAGTTCGATCCTCCTCAAAAAGCAAGTAAATGAGCATTTAAATGATAATTAAATCGCCTCTCTTGACTTAGGCAAATCAATTAATAAATGGCATCCCTCTTAAATGAGTAATAAAATACTCATTTAATATTAATTTATTTCTTTATTATAAAGTATTAAATACTTTATAATTCGCCATTAATAATTATTTCAATATTTCATTTAATTGACTTTATATTATAAAGTCATAATAATAATCTTTTAATTATTATTAAACGCTCCAATATTCCTTATTTGCTCACCAAACTGTCCAACTGGGTTGGAACTGAGATTACCAACTAAACTAGGTGCCCTACCAGAAATAGTAACCCCTATCTGCCTGACTTACTATAAATATTAAATAGTAAGTGCCTGAATATCGCTCTGTGAGTCTCTGCCAAGGCCCAAACCTAAATCAACTGAGATGGAGTAAAGTCCCAAAACTCAGAATAACTGCCAAAAGCAACCCTCTAATCACATCCGTCAGCCTACGAGGGTCAAAATGATAGGCTCACTCCTCAACAAACAATGTCAGCTAAAACGGGGACATTACAAACTATAATTTAAGCCATGCAGTTAATATGCCTCCAAGCGGGTATACTCCAGTAATCACGCCCTTCCACATCCCCTCAAATAAGCACCCCGTATGATTGACACCGGCCCATGAACAGGTAGCAATTGCATTAAGAAAGTTCAGCAACAACAATATTAACATCTCTAGATAATCCCATCGACCATTATGAGCAATTCATGTTGTTGTTTGTGTTATGGTTGCAAGACGTCGACCAACAATGAATATCGGAAAGATAGCTGGAATAGAACGGCATCAGAAGATATGTGTTCCCATGAAGATGCGAATGTAATATTCCCGACAATATAGAGGATACAATGAGAATGCAAGTGTAACATTCCCGACAATATAGAGGATACAATGAGAATACGAATGTAACATTCCCAACAATATGCACAGGAATTCAAATTTTGCCCGATAAATTCAACAAAGCCAGAACATGAGTTCTTCAAGATGCTCCGGTGCCAAATAAGCCTGAAGGTGATGCTTGTCGAAGATTATAGACGTGGAAATCTCAAGTATATGAAAATCCGACCCATCTCAGACTTGCCCGTCCATTGTCCAATTTGCAAATGTCATTACAAATTTAAACACTAATGTTCGATGCAAGTCTTTGATATATTGATGCTCTGTCCAAGTTAGAGATTTTCAAAATCAATAGCACACAGTGGTTGGGTTTTCATCCAGACACGACCAAAACTCTAAGAGGCTACATTCTCAAATTTTTCACTGTCAAAACCAACAATATTCCATTTCTCCGTGATGCAAAACAATCCTCTAGACCAAGATTTAATCTCCATTTTTCAGTTCTCCTGACAACTAAATTATTATTTTATTTCAGACTTCATAAAGACTTAAGTAAAGTATTAAATATTTATTCATGACTTTATAAAATCTTAATTTAATTAATTAATTAAATAATTAATAAGTTTTAAATGGTAAATAAAGACCATTAAGTATTAAATTAATTAATTTTAATTGTGTTTTATTCATTCAAAAATGGGGACATCACAAATGGGGGACACAATGGTGGTAACCATGGGCATGGAAGGAATAATAGTAATGGGGATGGTTTAGTGAATGACACAAGTACAAATCAGCCAGCAAGAACCATAACAACAAATTCCAGGCCCCTAATGCCTAACTTTCCACCAAGGGTTAACCCTCAAATTGAAGCAAAGCCCACCCAACACAAGTTACAGGATCAAATTTTGTAGGACTGGAGCTAGAGTTTCAGGCTAAGATGTCTTTCTGTGACTACATGGACCTCAAAAGGAGACATGGACCACATAGGGGTGGTAGACAACATAACCGGGAGTTGCAAAGAAAGGTGGGTAAGCTATCCATTCCATACTATGATGGCCTGGAAGACTAAAACTAGGCATGGGTTCAAAAGCTTGACACATACTTCCAGCTCAGCCTAACAAGAGGATGAGACCATCAAATATGTGGCTATACACTTGGATGGTAGTGCTCATGAGTGGTGGCATCACAGATGATCACCTTGGGTCACAATCAAATGGATTTTATGTTGAGTTTACAAAAAGATTGATTGAGAGGTTTGATAAGAAGGATCCTAAACTAAATTTTAAGGAGTTGGCACAACTCAAACAATGGGGGTTCAGAGAGGCATATGTTGCTGATTTCCAGAGGCTTGCCTTTGGTCACAAATATTTCAAAGAGGAGGCTCATTGTTCTTTTCATGGATGGTCTTTCAAATCCTTTGTGGGGTTGGATTAAGGCCTTTAATCCATCTTCATTATAGGAAGCCATCAAGAAGGCTAGAGATATGGAGACTGGCACTCTTAGAAACAAATTTCAATCTAAGAGTTTTCCTCATAAGAAGGATAAGGATAATAAACCATTTCATAGGGAATCACATCAGCCACGAATGAGTCCAATAGATTGGATAATGAGCAGCTTAATGACCTTCAAAGGAAAATAATGTGCTTCCATTGTAGAGAACCTTGGGACTTGTTGACGTGGTTTTTGTGACTACACCAACACAGAATAAAGTTGCCGACGGCTACTCTATCCTCTCTTGAACAAAGTTTCCTGCATGCTAAGATTGCGAGATAGATCATACATTTAACTCCAAGGTTCCTTCATGCAATAGAATACCCTCAATTGGCTCGATGTGTTTTGCTGGTATTTCAAGGGGACTTACACAATTGTTCGACAGCTGACAACAGACAGTAGATTAAGGGCTTTCGCGTGGTTCGAATGATTTGGCAAGTGAGCACAAGTTTCCTAATTCTAACTAGGAATGAACTGAATTTAAAAGGAGTGTAGGGCCTAAGAAGTTTACGTTCTATCTAAGGACGGGACGTGGGATCAATCTTGACAGACTTCGACCAGACTCTGCTTCGCCTCACGTTGGACAACTTACACAAAGTCGGTGCAATCTTCAAGGGAGTGACAAGAGGTTTTCAAATTATAATTCAACATATAAGTACCATCAGAACGACGCATACACATACATGAATCACAATCGAAGTTAAGTTTATAAAGTTTTCAGTCGACCACACAAGGCAAACTTGCCATCAACAAGCTGCTAGTGGTATGGATAAAAATGAAGTTGCCTCGATTAACTCCACAAGTCCACAACTAACATCTACTTGCATGAAAATGAAAACTACTCTACTTTACGCTACTTGAAGTCAAGGGATGAAGAAACCTTGCTAGCTACTTATAACAAAGATGAATTCACCATTCAATGAAAGATCTTTCATTACAATAGTTTTCGCAACAATCTCTTACAAAGTTTTCAAAGGAAAACTTTCCTTCTCCTTCAAACTACGCTATGCTAAGATGTTACAACTAAAGTGTCTCGCCTACTCTCTACTCTGATCTCTAAGCTCTCATTTACTAAAGTACAAATGAGGGGGACTCCCCCCTTTATAGCTGGCCAAGTCCAACGGACGGCTCAGATTACAATTGGCTGGATGGCCCAGATTGTGCCACCTCAGCCCTAAACAAGATTCGCCCTAAAACCGCCACCAAGAGGAGTGGGGTAATAAATGAGCCATTAATGTCCATCATCCTTCTAGAAGATTCCATCTTTGAAACTCGTTCACACTATTCTCGATCTTCTTCTTGACGTTGTTCTTCAACTTCTTCCTTGTCACTTGAGTTATACTAAGTTTCAACACTTAGCCATTTTTCGCAACTTTTCTTCTTTCGAGGTTGAAATGTAGTCTTGGATTACTTGCTTCATCACTTTAAGTCATCATCGTTTGGTCTCGACGTTTCTCCTGCAAAACAAGCAAGGAGAAGAGCATTAGAACACTTCATAATATAAATTCACTTTACTTACCTGATTTTCATGCTCTAACTTCCAAGCGTTCATCGTCTTCGCTAGCCAACTTTACTATCTTCATGATCTGTAGGCTGGGGCATATAACACCTATGCATCAAATTTCAATGCCTTGGACAAAAATTCAACTCCCTCAGGGGCGCATTTAAGAGATGCACATTTAAAATCATCTTTCGAGAGTGTTAGCTTCAACTGCATCATCTTCAAGGAATTCACTTCACCAACTGGAGCTCTGATACTCAATTTCGTTCATCTCTGACTCTGGAAGATTAGTCCCACGAAGAATTCAATCTAATTCACCTAGGCAATCGACTTAAAATTCATCTGCCAAGGCATTTTATCCTCAAAAACATCATTTATTCCCTGCCTTAGAAAATTTTTAAATTTTCCCTTAGGAAAATTCACAATTCAAGTGTCGGTTAAATTCTTCATCCTGAAGGCCTTGGCAAAGTGCAGAAGACTTTAAAATCAACTCCTTGTCGAAGATCTTAAATACCCAGAAGAAAATTTTCTTCAAAACGTGTAGAATTCATGGGTGTACAACGAACGGGTTCATTTAATTTTTTGAATTTTGAACCTTAGAAAAATAATTTCTCATCAAATTTATTTCATTTCTTCATCCCTGTGAGTATCCTGTTGCTCCGACTTGAAAATTTTCTTCCATCTCATGAAGCTGGTACATTCTGTCATATCCACAGCCAATTTTATTCATTCTTGAGAGAATTTCATCACTCAAGCCTAGGCGCATTTGATAGGAGGTATTTTAAATTTCAAAATTTTCCAACGCCTTGAAATATTCCCCACATAACTTCTAGGCGCCCATAGAGGAGTCCACTTTAAATTTCCCACAATTAGAAATATTTCCAAGGTCAAAATGTTCAAGGCATTTAACTTCAAACTCCTACGCCTAGATTCCCTACTCACCTTGGGCGCCAACAAGGGGTCAAGCTTCAAGTGCTAACACTTAAAATATTCTCAAAGGGACCCACTTCATACAATAGACGCCTTGTATTTTGTCTTCTTGGATGCATGTGTTCAACGCCTTGATGCCTAGTTTTCACATGCTTTTAATGCCTTTGAATATTTTTCAAGTCCTCTCTCTCTTCTAGGCGCATTTGGAGGGGCTTACTTTCAATTTGAAAACTTAGAATTTTTTTGATATTTCAAAGAGGGGCGCATTTAGGGGTGGGGACTTCAAATTTGAAATTTTAGAAACTCCTTCAACTCAAAGGCGCATTTCACCCTATCTGCTTTCACTTTCAAGCACTTAGAAAATTTTAAACTAATCCTCTCCTCCAAGGGCGCAAATGAGGTCTTCTACATCAAGTGTTGGAACTTGGTATTTTTCAAGGCCCCACAGGCAAGTCCAGGCGCATATAGGAGGTTGACTTTCAAATTTAAAAGACTTAGAATATATTTTCAACCTCTTCCTAGCCAGGCGCAAATCACAGGGGAAGCTTTCACTTAGTGCACTTAATGAATCCAGGCGCAAATATGACCTCCAACTTTCAAGGCACATATCACAGGGTGAGCTTTGAGTTTCAATGAGTTAGAAAAATTTTAAGTTCACTCTCCAAAGAGGGGCGCATTTGACCCATGAAGCTTTCACTTTCCACACCTTAGGCAAATTTTGAGTCTCTTCAAGCTCAGGCGCATTTCTCATGTCCAGCTTTCAATTTATAACACTTAGAGAATTTTCTCATCCAACATCAAGGGCGCATTTGGCAGGTGGTGCTTCAAATTACGAGTGCCTTAGAAACTTTTTCTTCATCTTCTTCAAGTCAGGCGCATATGACAGGTGGTGCTTCAAATTCCATGACTTAGAATTTTTCAAAGTCCACTCTCCTCTTCATTTAAAGCTCTTTCAAACTCTTGGGCGCAAATCCATGGTCCAGCTTTCAATTTTGTCAACTCTAAGCTTAGGGGCGCAAATAGCATGGGGAGCATTAAGTTTCGACACTTAGCAAAATTTCCAAGCTCCTCTTTGAGGCTGGGCGCATATGAGCTGTGGAGGTTTTAATTTTGACACTTAGGCAAAGTTTGAAGTTCTTCAAAGTGGGGCGCATTTTGCTAGTGGAGCTTCCATTTCTCCTTAGAAAATTTTCAAGACTCTTGCCAGCTTGAGGGCGCAAATGGAGGGGTGAACTTCAAATTTCACAGAGTTAGAAAACTTTCCAACAACCTTCAGCTTTTAAAGGCGTTCTTCACTGGCTGGACTTGAAAATTTATCAATTTCAGTGAATTTTATGCTCTTTGCCTGATTTAGGGCAACTCGATCATGCTAACCCTAATTTGCTATTTTTAGAAAATTCTTCAAATTTTGTGCTTTGGATTGACTTTTGACTCCAGAAAGCCTGATATTGCTTTGTTCTGAACCTCGGGATGTGTTTGTGCTACTGATGCCTGATATCTGTCTGTACCTGCTATTTTAGCAACTTACTAAAAATAGCAATTGCTCAGAATGCCTTCAAATTTTGCGTGTCGATTGCTTGAAGGGTATTGATCGTGACTGGATGCTGCTTCTGCCTGGCTATCGTGTTTCGCCCTTGATTTTAGGAAACCCTAATTTCTCTACGCAGGTTTGCTAAAAATAGTAAGTGTCCGATTTTCCATCCTCTGCTTTCACCAAACTGCACGACAGCCTTTGCGTGTTCTGAATGCAACATGACCGTTAAAACTTCGAAAATGCTGAAGGAATGTCCGGAATTGGACACTTACTAAAAATAGTAAGTAGTCAGAATCTGATGAAATTCAGCTGAGAGTCTACTGGAAGCATACTGACAGCAACGTTAATCTCTGTTTTCAATTTATTCACTTCATTTGATCTTGGACTGACCAAGAAAGCACAAACCCTAATTTTACCGACTTGGCCAAAATTTCACATTTAAACTCAATGGCGGGCACGTCCCCCGAAAGGCAGACATCAGAAAAGAGACAGACGGAGAGAGATAGAGAGAAAAACCAAAGCCAAAAGACCATAACAAAAATTAGGGTCCCCATCTTGAATGGGGCATGTGTGAAAAGGTCACAATGTGACCCATCTCCCAAATGTAGTGTGAAAGCAAAAGCTAAGCAAATAGAGTATTTTTCTACCAACGAATGTGCATAAGAAAAAACAGATCAGCAATCTGATTCAGAGAGTAGTGAGGAGGAGAGCTCATCAGATGAGGAACCAAAGAGTGTAATGTCCTCTTCTCAGCACTAGTTCATTTTGAGACCGTTAGCCTATTTCAATGGCCCGTAGGCTAGTCATAAGCAAAATTAGGGTTTCCCTTTTTCTAGGAGGCTTCCTTCTAAGTTTTTCAGGGGGTTGCATGCAGGAGTTTGGTAGAGGGATTTCTACGTCTTTTTGGGTTTTCAAAGGGCTTCAAAATGGTATGACATGCATTTTCATCAGAGGACATTTTTGGACTTACTATTTTTAGTAAGTTATGACGACTGCCTGGTTTGTGCTCTAACAAAGTTTGGAGTCGCTTACTATTTTTAGCAGTATGCTATTTTCAATAAGCGTTAATTTTGGTAGTGCAATTTGGTAGCAGTTCAACACTTCGCATCCCCAACTTTCTTGGAGCCTGTTTTGGAAGGTTGGCAACTTAAGTTATATGTTAATATTGTGCTTTTTGGCCCCCTTACACCTAGACACATAACTTAAGGTTGTTTTAATTTGTGTTCTTTCATGAGGACGTCCAACTTGGAGTTATATTTGCTTTTTGATAAAGTTAAATTGCTAAGTATTATTTGGGCGCCCAAAGTCAAGTCAACATTGCAAAATTAAAATGAAAATTATATTCTCTTCCTTGGGTGTCCCTTTTGGAGGGAAAAGGTGATTCAAACTTCTTGGTTGGAAAGCTATTTATACAAGGCCTTGCCTCTTCATTTGGTTTCCATTATTCATCTCATAACGAAGTGCTACCAGATTTTATCCAAACTCTTGCTTTAGGATTGGAATTCCTCCTAGCCTTATTCAATTTCGAGCTTGCAAGATAGCTCCTAGCTAGATTGTTGGTGCTCCTTCATTCAATAGGTGCAACTGAGCTTCAAAGTGATGGCTTCATTTAATGTTTTCTGATTTTGGGTGTGGTAGTGAGTTATTTTCTAGTTTGTGCCCTTTCTACTGTGTTACCTTCAGTTTTCATGTTGCTGGTTTTGAGCATGGCTGAAGCACGTTTCTGTTTGCATCTTCCTGAGGAGTTTGGCGAATTTTGTGGGTACTAATTCATTGGATGACTAGCATTTGGGCGCCCCTTTCCTCTAGTTTGGGTGATTTTATCTTGTGTTCTTGATTTTTCATTGAGGTCGACCTTCTCTAGAAGTTTGTACCACTTGTTGTCAATGCCTTGGAATGCATGCATAAAAATAAGAGTAGTTTGGGAGGGTTTTGCCACTAGAGATTGGATACCTAGCCTCTAGGCATCATTTGCTTTCTATTTAAGCCCATTCGGAGGTGTTTTGAGGAAGTTACAAGCATATTGGTGATTTCCAAGGTTGTTGATCAGAAAATCTGAATGCTTCCATCATATATCAGACCTGGTATTTTCTGTATTTTGCCATATTTTCTTGATGCTTTTCTTTGTATTTGCCATGGAGAACATTGTCTAACATTTGGGCTATCAAGTTGCTAAGAATATCTCAGTTTCATTGTAAAATATTTCAATATTGTAACACTAAATCAGTAGTACTGATCAGCTTTTTCATTTCAGCACTCTATTTTCATTCCCACTGAAGAAGTGGAAGAGGCTGGCTTGCTGCCTAAGCATTTACATTTCCATTTACTTTCATTGTAGCCCACTGAAAAGTGCAAGAGGCTGGCTTGCCGCCTAAGTATTTACATTTTCATATATTGCTTGGGTTGCCGCCAATATCATTTGTACTTCCAGCATTTTCATTTTATTGCTAACAGATCCCTGTACACCATATGCTCTCACATTTTTTCCCACTCCGAGACCTAGGTGATCAGAAAGTGAAGGGTTGCTTTCAGCTTGTCATCTTTCTTGGGCTAGCATTATCGAGTGAAGTGTGTCAAAAAATCAAAACAAAAAAAACTAAGGGGGATATTACAAAGAGAGATGGTACCATTGCCCAACTCTCTAGTATACAAAAAGCAATAACATTCAAGGTTGGAGGGGTATTACAAGGTCAGCGAATCATAATACTTATAGATACAGGTGCCACTCATAACTTCATTGATGAGGGCATTGTGAATAGAAGGCTGCAAATAGAAGAGCATGATGGATTCAAGATCATGGTAGCTGATGGGTACAAACTTTCTTTTACTCGTAAGATTTTTAATCTGAGCATACAATTGGGAAACTATGAGTTGAAAGATGAATTCTATGTGGTAAACATTGGGGATACTGATATAGTTTTAGGGACGCATTGGATAAAATCTCTTGTGGAGTTCTCTTTCAACTTGCAAGAAATGGAAATGAAGATTGAATCAAATGGGAAAAAGATAGTGCTCAAAGCATTATCAAATGGGAGCCCTAGAGTTGTATCCTTTAAGAGGATGGAACGTTTGATTAGACATAAGCAAGTGGAGTGGGCAGCATAGTGTCTTATCATGCCTACAATTGTAGAACAACAAAAGAACACTTACCATCTAAATATCCAGAAGTTGCTATCAGAACATAGCAAAGTGTTTGGGAGTACCACTATAGAGAGGGATAGAGCATGTTATAGAGCTAGAAGAGGGTGCCTAACCAATGAGTACTACACCATATAGACATCCTAAGAGGCATAAGAATGAAATAGAGAAAACAATTAAGGAATTACTGGAAATGGGGCACATTAGACCTAGCAAGAGTCCATTCGCATCAGCAGTGGTTTTAGTGAAGAAAAAGGATGGGGCAATGCAGATGTTTATCAATTATAGGGCACTAAATAAGAAGACAATTAAAAACATGTGCCCTATTCCTCAAAGAGATGAGTTGATTGACAAGTTGCATGGAACTTGTTGTTTTCCCAAGATAGATTTGAGATCAGAGTACCATCAAATCCGGATGAAGAGAGAGAGCATAGAGAAGACAGCTTTCAAATGTCATTTTGGACATTTCGAGTTCTTGGTGATGCGCCCTTTGGTTTGACAAATGCACCAACCACTTTCCAGAGTTGTATGAATCAAGTATTTCAGAAACAATTGAGGAAGTTTGTATTGATATTTTTCGATATCTTGATTTTTAGTAAAACATGAGAAAAACACATGAGGCATCTCGAGGAGGTTTTGAGCATATTGGAGAGTGAGTCTTTGTATGCTAAGAAGTCCCAATGTGATTTTGGTATGACAAAACTTCTCTATCTTGGACACATTATCAATGCAAAGGGAGTGAGAGTCAATCATAAAAAGATCAAGGCTATAGTTGAATGGCCTACCCCTACGAATCTCACTCATCTTAAGGGATTTTTTGGTCTATGCAAGTTCTACAAGAGGTTTGTTAAAGCATTTTTCATAGACTGTAGCTCTACTTACAAACTTGACAAAGAAGGGAGCTTTTGAGTGGTCTAATTCAACACAGAGGTATTTTGAGCACTTCAAACAATTGATTTCTTCATGTCAAGTGTTGGCAATACCCGATTTCTCCAAACCTTTTGAGGTGGAGTGTGACGCTTCAAGAGAGGGGATTGGAGCTGTTTCAATGCAAGAGAAGCACCCCATAGCATTTGAGAACAGAAAACTAAAAGGTGTGGAGAGGAGTTACTCTATCTATGATAGAGAGATGTTGGTCATCATGCATGCCTTGGCCAAATTCAAACCATACCTAGTAGAGGGTGAATTTATTATCAAAACGGACCACGATAGCATCAAATACTTCATGAACCAGAAGGATTTGAATGACAAGCAACAGAAGTGGGTTAGTAGACTATAGGCATATGATTTTGATATTGTATATGTCAAGGGGAAGAAGAATGTAGATGTTGATGCGCTTTCCAGGAGGCCTCACTTAAGTTCTCTGGTTGAGATTGTTGTTGATTGGAGAGAGTTAATTTCAGCAAAGTATGCTAAGGATTCTTGGGCAGCAGGATTCATGGAAGGCACTATCCACGATGACAGGTATACAATGCTCAATGAGTTGATCATTTATAAGGAGAGGATTTATTTGGTACCTACTTCATAGCTTAAGGGGAAGATATTGAGGACTTTTCATGATGCACCCATGGCTGGTCACCTGGGTTTCTTCAAGACCTATAGGAAGATCCGGGAAAAATTTACTTGGAAAGGACTAAAAATTGAAGTCCTTAAGTATGTTAGAGAGTGTCCCACTTTCCAGCAGAATAAGAAGAGCACGCTTATCCAACTGGTCTACTTCAACCCTTACCCATTCCTAATCAGAAATGGAAATGTATCTCTATGGATTTCATCACTGGGTTACCTGAGGTGTAGAAAAAGGATTGCATATATGTTGTGGTTGACAAGCTAACCAAATTTGCACATTTCTTTGCTATTTCAGTGGCATATACTGCAGCCCAAGTGGTTGATTTATTCTTCAGAGAGATTTTCAGATTGCATGGGATGTCTAGGAGTATAGTGAGCAACAGGGACAGCAAGTTCTTAAGCCTCTTTTGGTAGGAGCTTTTTAGATTGAGTGGGATAGATCTCACTCCTAGCACAAGTTACCACCCACAGACAGAGATACTTAACAAATGGGTGGAAGGGTATCTCAAAAATTATGTGTCAGGGCAGCAGAGAGCTTGGATTAAGTGGTTGCACCTTGGTGAATACTATTATAATACTACTTATCACATGTCCATAAAAATGTCACCCTTCATGGCCTTGTATGGGAATGAGGCACCCAAGTTCTTGGATTTTCTTTTTGGGGACAGCAAAGTGCCTAAGGCAAGGGATTTATTGCAGGAAAGTCTAAATGTTATGAAATCTTTGAAGGAGAACTTGCAGCAAGCACAGAATCAGCAAAAGTTATATGTTGATCAGTGTTGTGTGGAGCGCAATTTTTGAGGTTGGGGACATGGTATATTTGAGGCTTCATCCATACAGGCAGTATACTCTCAAGAAGAGTGGAGCAAAAAAGCTTAAGCCCAAGTTCTATGGTCCATTTAGAGTGTCCAGGAGGGTTGGAGAGGTTGCCTATGAGCTTGAGTTATCAACTAGCAGCAGGGTTCATAATGTATTTCATGTATCTAGGCTTAAGAAGGCACTTGAACACAATGTAGTTCACTCATCAGAGTTACCACCATTGGATGAGGAGAAAACGTTAATACTGATTCCATAAGCCATTATAGACTCCAAAGAGTGAATCCTTCGAAAGAGAGTTATTAAGGAATATTTCCTCAAATGGAAGAACTTGCCTATAGAGGATGCAACTTGGGAGAATGAGCAGATTTTGCAACATCCAGATTTGAGATTGCTTGAGGACAAGCAATTTTGGGAAGGGTGAACTATAATGTCCCCTTCCTAATCAATTTGGTATGGTGAACAGTTAGCCTATTCAGTGGATTCTCGAAGGCTAATGTGTTAGGGTTAGGGAATCCTTGGAGATAGTTGTATCCAGCAATTGGTAGTGTCAGGTGTTTTATTGAGTTTGGTGGTGTAATGTCCCCATTTTAGCCATACGCTCTTCGATGATCGATAGCCTATTTCTGGAAATCCATAGGCTTGTCAAAGGTAAAATCAGGGTTTCCTTGTTTGGAGATTTTTTGGCATTTCTCAGAATTTACTATTTTTAGTAAGTTCTAATTTTGGCAGTGGTCCAGTAGGCAGCTCTTCAATAAGTTTTCCATTTCAGTTGGAGCAGTTGAATATTGTTGAATTTGGCTATTGAGGTGGAAAAGGGAGAATGAGTTATTTCAAGTTATTAATGTTTTAATTTTAAAAGGTGTTCATGAAGGGAGGACGCTTCATGAGGAAATATTTAATATTTTATTATGTTTAAAATGTGCTTTGGAGTTGGAGGCCAAAGTTGAGGAGGAATTATTTATCTTTTAAAAATTAAATGATTCAAATTCTTTGGGTGTCCCTTGGAGAGAAAAGGTGGAAAATCAATAGTCACCTCAAGTTCTTTAAAAGAGAGAGTTTGCTCCAGCATTTCTCATCCATGAATTTATGCTAATATTATGCTGTCCAAATGACAACTTGGTTTTTACTTCGAGGGATGATTACCTCCTAGTTTCAATCCAATTTCGTGTTTGAAATACAACACCTAGTTGGTTTTTATTGCTGCTTCTCAATCAGACTAGCAGATAGAGCTTTAAAGTGATGAATTTTGGTGTGATTTCCAGTTTTCAAGTTATTGGTTCCTACACAGTTGAAGGTCGATTTTGTTCCCAACTTCTTGTCTGATTTTTATTTGCTTGTGGGTACTTCACCATTCCATCCTATTGCCCAAGGCAACCCTTTGGGTACATTACCAGATTTTATATTGAAGTTGCTGATTTTATTCAAAGAATTCGCCCTTCAAGAGGGTCGTACCATGCTTTAAGCTCCTTGGAATTCGTGCCAATCATTTGGGAAGGTTTTGACGTTGTTTCAATGTTGCAAATTGGGCGCATATTCTCCACAAAACATTTGCATTCAGTTTCAAACAATTTGGAGGTAATTTGGTGAAGTTATGAGCATTTAGGTGAGTTTACAATTTGTTGATCAGAATTCCAGAACTCAGAATTTTTATATCAGATTTCATTAGTTTTCTGTTTTGGCCTTTACTTCATCATTGGAGTGTTAAATCATTGATAGAATTCATTCTCCTCTTCTTAGCATTGTTCTCTATCATTGTAATATTCATGTAATTTGCAGCTCTCTTTCTATATTGTAAGACTGTAAACAGTAGTACTATTCCAATCCTTTATTGTTGCAATTATTTCTTATTTCTCACATTAAGTACCCCTGGATGGTTTACCGCCAGTGTGGAGAATAAATATCTAATCTCTCTTGTACCCACTATCAAGTGGTGAATCCCCACTCTTGAGTGGATACCCACCGCAGTGGATGAATTAATAGTTGGAGTTCTTTTCTATGGCTGGTTATCCGCCTAGTAATTTCAATTTGTAATAAGTACTCCGCCATATGTTAGCACCTCGCCCTCAATGGGATCTTGAGTGCACATTCTTGGCGTTGAGTTTTATCTTCAGTTTCCAGTTGTATTCTATTTTTGTATCAAGTTTAGATCCTAGGGATCCTCTGACCATATGCCCACCCCTCTTCCTTAAGTGGTTTTAGGGCGCATTCTTGGTTAGAGTTGCTTTGATAGAGTTTGGGGTTTGGAGCTAACGCTAATCAAGTTGGCCTAGTGTTGGTGATTGTGTAAAACTATGGCAAAAAATTGGTTAGCACATTTTAGGTGGGTTAGATGTGCAAAACACTACTTTTCTGAGGTGTTTTTGGGTGATTTCTTCTATACTTACTATTTTCAATAAGTCAATTTCGGGCACCGACGAGGTCAGTCGTCAACATTTCTATTTATAGCTATGTCAGTGGAGGCATTTAAAGTCAATATCCAATTTTTTAATATAGTCCAGTATTTTAATTTAAATAACGATACTTTATAAAGTTAAATTAAATATTTAACTTTGTCATTATTTAATATTATAAAGTGACTTTATGGGGGGGTACTTTTGGAGACATAAGAAGTCATTTTAAATTTGATAAAGTATTCCCAAAAAGTGGGACGCCCAAAAAGGGAGACATAAGGAGGTTTTAAAATTTAAATAAAGTATTTTATATTTCAAATAAGGGCATGGGGTTTTGAAAGTCATACAAAAGGAAAAGTTGAAGCTCATTTCCAACTATGCTTGACTTGATATTTGGTTTTCTTCTTTGCTAGAGGAGTTAGTTCTTCTTCAAGGTTTGTGAAGACGAAATCCCTTACAAGCGACATTCTCCATGTTGTTGAAAGACATAACCTAGAGGATTTTCTTGGTGATTTAATTTTGGAGATCACAGATGGGCATATTTGTGGAGTTTCCATTTCAGTATGGAAGATGATATTGGATATCTGATTAATAGTAACAGATTGAAGGAGAGTTAGGAGAGATTTACTACTGTTTTAACTTCCAAAGGCTTGTTGTACCATCTTGACAAGGGCATGTAACTCTGACAATTGGATGCCTAGGGTTTTGGGCAGTTTATTGTCGTATTGAGGGCACCTAGGGTTGGAGGACAGATTTCCATCATTTGTGAGCATTTATACTCAGTTTTGGAGGTGTGTCGTCCATTTTTGGGAGCTTGCAGGAGCTGGTTGCAAGTACAAAAAATTATCGAAGTCAATCAAATTTTTTGGGTATGTTTGAAATAGATATGTAATGTTATTTGATGACTTGGGTTGCTCCTACATTCATGGAAATTTGTAGTTTCAATTAAAAAAATTAAATCTAGAAATTTCTGCTATATGTATTTCTGAATATTGCCATATTTTTTAGTTATTTAATTACTGCAAGTTACTTCAATTCTGCTCTTTATTACACAGAAACAGTGTTTGCATTTTTGTCTTCTTCTCTTAAAACCATCAAACAAAACAAAGAAAAAACAAGGCAGAAAAAGGGTGCACATTACACATCCGTCCACCCACTCTCAGGCATCTATATGCAATGTTGGCCACCATAGGCCAGCTGGAAGAAATTTTCGGGCTGTGGCATTCAGTCTCATATGTCCTCCAATGAGCCCTTCATGTGCTTCTCCAAGTACGTCAGGTATTTCTTCTTGCATGACACATCGCCTTAGGACATGGTCAGATCCCATTTTATACAATATCCCATTAATAAGCTGAAAAGTTTTTCTTTTGAGGGCTAACTTCCTTCTTTCTCTTGGTGACATCTCCTTTGGGAAAGTTGAAGTAGACAGATATTCTCCAATATTCTCATACCAAGGAGGTAATGCTGCAATCTAAAATAGATGAGCATTTGGAAAATCCTCATTTACCCTCACAAGTGGTTCACCCAACTTAATCCTTGACAATTGGTCGGCTATGACATGGTCTTTTCCTAGTCAGACAATTATGTTAAATGTGAACTCTTGTAATAGTAACAGCAACCTACTCACCCTGACCTGACCATGAATGATTGGCTTGTTGATCAAGTACATGAGGGCTTGGTGATTGACATAGAAGGTAAACGGTGTTTTCCAGGAGGTGATGCCTGAACTTCTATACGGAATAGATCACTCCCAGTGCTTCCCTCTCCGTAGTACTATAGTTTCTTTTTGCCTTCAACAGTAGTCGACTAGCGAAGAAGACTGGGTGATCCAATCTTTGGGGTTCAACATGTGCCAATATTGCTCCGATTGCATAGTTGGATGTGTCGAAATGCATGTGAAACTACTTGTTCTTATCCAAATACACTAGGATTGGCAAGCTAATTAAACATTCTTTAAGTTAATTGAAGGTCTTCTCCTGATCTTCAATCCATGTGATCGCTTGGTCCTTCCTTGTAAGTATGTTGAGTGGGTAGGACATCCAAGCAAAGTTGTTTATAAACCTTTTGTAGTAGCCGACATGACCCAAGAATGATTTGACTCTTGTGACATTTTGTGGTGTTTTCATCTGTACAATCACCCATATTTTGTCTGGGTCAGTCTTCAATCTAGCTTTACTGCCAACTCTATTGGAATGAGTATAAAAAGGAATTATACAGAGTAAATAATTAAGTATAAACAAGGTAATTCATATCAGCAATCAGAAGATATTTCTATTCATTAATGTGCAATTACAATATGCTCAGAGTATTAATTCCTAAGGTCCCTGATCATGTGTACAAACATAATATTTATAGGACAGCCAACGATTGTTGAGAACTGCCAACCATCAGGAACTACTTGCAGATTACATCAACTAATAATTATTTACTTGCTGATTACAAAAGGATTTACTTAGAGTATTAGCTGACTACACACATAGCAGATTCTTGCTGGATTTTTCTCCCCACCTTGGGGTTTCTCCAAGTCAAACCCTTGTGTAGAGTCATTGTCAGGTGGTCCTTGAGTTTATCTTTGCTTTTCTTGCTTGTGTAGTGTTTCCCTTGAACTTCAATTCATGTTTGTTCTAATCTATGTTAAGAGATCACATCACTTACTATAACCAGGGGTGTTTGCGAGAAGCAATCTTCACAGAATATGTTATTGATAATTGTTTAGGAGTATCCTACTCAGTTTACAGGCCATTAATTTGTCTGTTAATCGAGTTACCACATCTCACCATCAATCAAGTTCATGATTCTGTTGACAAGGATGTCAACTAGTTATGTAGGGAGGATAGAGAAGCATAAATAAAGACATGTTTTATCATGGCACTCAATAAAAAAGTAATAAATAGAACATATAGCATTGTGTTTGACCCTACAAGTTGCACAAGATGGACAAATCAGATCATGATATTTCAATACTGAATCATTTTTATTTGTTGTTCCTTCAACAGTTTTTTATTTTAAACACTTCAAAAAGATCTTAAATAGTTAAAGCCAAAGCCATCACAGAACACAACAATGCAGTATAGTTAATTGCAAATCCTTCATAGGTTAATCTAGCACTTGATATCCTAGGGATAACCAATATAATATAGAATGCATCAGTATACTTCATTTGCACCCAAAAGAGGTACTGAGCTTCAAAACAAGAAAAGATAAAATTGACTGACAAGAAATACGGAAATAATTTACTTGCATATATGCTTATATGATGTATCAAACTGCTGCCATAAAATGAGCTCATGGGATATCTTATCACACATGCATGTTTACAAAAGTGTGTATTTGTAATTTGTTTATACCTTATAAAGTGGGTCACCTGTGATTTCATATCTCATTTGGGAGCCAATAACAACTGGGATGTGAGTATTAGCATGAAAACCAGATATACTATCTGCCTGTCATTTACAAATCAAGAAAACAAACCAAATTTCCATTAGCAAAAACAATTCCATATTCAATATAATAACTAGTATGTGACACTAAGTTTATTCAAACCCCAAAAGATACCTAAAGCATCAAACCAAGTTCCATGACATGATAACTGTTGAGAAAAACCTTTAATGATTATCATTCCCTATTTTGTACAAATCACTACTCAGAAATTTGTGCATATATTGTTTGAATCATTTAGAGATTCTAAGAGAGTTATATATAAGTTTTCTGGAACAAGATTTCCTGTTTTCTTAGAAAAGATTGCTTGCAATTGTTTTGAAATGGAGCATTTTTCAATTAAATCGCTACATATAATGCCATATAAATCCATTCTGTTATATCGATTGTCTCAATGTGAATCAGTCTTTGTATACCATTTTATTCTTTTAAAAGATAAGATACAAAACCAACTGCTACATTTAGCTGGTGTAGATATGCATCTAGAAAAACATGTTGGTCCACATGGTTGTCTTTATAAGAGCTTATATTCACAAGTTAGTGACTTCTGATTGATATTAACGAATGTCAGTTATAACAACAGTGATTTGATTTTCCCCTAATGAAGAGGCTGCCAAAGGATTATTTGTCATGATAAATGATCACCTCACACCAATTTTGTGGATATTGATGGAGCATCTAAAGATAATCCTGGAACAGCACAGCCTTCTTAAGAATCTAAGCACTATTTGGCCCTTCAAGGACAGACATATTTGCCATCTGTGATGATTGAGCATATTATTTCTACACATGGGATACATTTGGCCTCTTTGCAGTTAGGGACCTTTGGCCCCTTGTGGTGAGCACCTTTCGCTGCCTAAGCAATTAAGCATCCTTGGCTGGTTAAGTTAATCTTCCTCTGATCCAAGGTCTTTGTGTTTGAGCATTCATCATCAATCATTGAAATTGGCAGCTTGTGATTTCTCTAGAGTGGCTATCTTGTGATTAAAATTGTGAAGCACTTTGAGAATTGTTGACTTGTATCTTTGGAGATGTTGCGTGTTAGGACTTATTTAAGAGGACTCTTGTAGCAACAAAGATAAGAGGGATAAGACTATTCACTTGTAGTATACTTGAGATCTGGCTTGGACTTACATTCTGTATCTTGGAGTGAGCCTATATTGGCTAGGGCCTACCTTGTAATTACCACTGGGATAATTATCAATATGTGTAACATACTTTATAAAATAAAAGGTTTTGGTAATGTCTATTATGTATACAAGAGACGTGTACCTCATTATTCATCCAGTTCAAAAATATCATTCTTTATAGCAAGTTGCTTTCGTACATCTTGTAACACCAATATCTTTGTCATTCTTGTTTTTCATATATTGCATGATTGAGCTTGTTGGATTCAAACCTAGTATGTGTTCTCACAATGATGACTTTTGTAAATGCTTAGTTTTGATCAACAGATATTGAAAGACACTTTGCCAATGTTGCCAAACTCCCATAATTGAGCTATTTCATAAAATTAGAGCTATTGCTAATTCTAGAATTCAAAGTCATCAAGGATGCATGCCTTTCACAACTTTTACATTCAAAAAATACATCTACCCTACAACATGGGTGTTCTATAAATATAAAAGTATTTTAGTATCCGAACTTTGTTTATTCCTACAATGCAACTATCTATTTCCTATTTGAAAACATTAAAAATGCATATCTCTTTAACAGTTGGCCATTTAAAAGGGCAAGTACCTTGACAGCTAACAAGCCCAAAAAGCAAGGCTTATCAAAGAGATGTGCCAGCAGTAGATGGTTTTTATTTCCCTGCACACACCTTCTAGTCAGATACCACATGTTACATGTCAATGAAATATAAGACTGTAAGAACCAAACATAGTAGAAATGCTTGTAAGAAATTATCATTCTACTAATTCCTTTCTGAATCTTTGTCTCGAAATGGAACATTTGAGAAAACTTACAGTTAATGAATACAAGCGATAAAGAACATCATTCATTCCACCAGTCTCTTCATTGAGGGAAAGCCAGTGCCTTTCAATTGTGTATGTCGATATAACATTTTCGACACGATTGTAGAAATAGTCAGCCATCCATATGGCCATTTTATATGCTTGGTCATTGCCAGTAAACTTGTATTGATCCAATAATCCTGCCATGATCTGTAGTTGAGCATACCTTAGTTTCTAGTTTTAAGATGTTACACAGCTAGGTGCTCATAGCTCAATCTCACTTCCAGTATAACGTAAACCTTTAACTGTTGTTGGAATAAATATGGACATAAAACAGTACCTTGTGAATGGTATAATATGGTGCCCAAACAGGTTTAATTGCTTCAAAGCGATCAAACAACTCTGAAGGAAAGGCTGAAAGATAACCTGTCCCATTTTTAAGCTGGCATTCATAAAGAGCGTCAACAACAGCTTGCATATTGTTCAACAGTGTCTTATTATGAGTGCTTGCCCACATTAGTGCCGATGCACTCAAGTAATGCCCTGCAGTGCATCCATCATTAACTAGATGAAGCCTGTACAATCACTGAATATTCTAATATTTTTGACAAAAATGTACAATGATTATTCAATTAAGCCATCCAACAACTGCAACAGTAAAGCTTCTTTTGCAGACAATAATATTCATTACTAATAAGTTGATACATTTGAAATGATAAATCTTCCTATTATAAAAAAAGCAAGTAAACATGGAATTCTTAACCAGCCCATAAAAAGGAAGAATATGCAAGTAATACAATAAATCACAAGAAGAAAATGATAGTTGTAAAATGCTTCTATTCTAATAGAGCCCCTATGGAAGCAATTACATTACTGAAAGTAGTAGTAGAGAAAATTACAAGAAGACAATGATTGACATTATTGGCAGCACTTATTGAGGGAAAATGCCTATTAAAAAACAACAAAGCAGTGTTCTTCAAGAATGCATTCCTTCAATCTGAGCAACTTTAACAACATTGTTATTGCTTGATGTTGAAAATACTTTTATTGACATTTCTCATGTCTTATAGTTTCACATTTAGATATGAGGAGAGTTGGCAGAGATTGAATGTTATCCTTTGTAAAGTTGATGCATCTCAAGCTTCATTCTTTCCGATCATCATATCTTATCTAGATATTCACAAACTATTGCAGAAGTTGCCATGTTTACCAAGTTCAGACCACAAAACATGAAGGATACTGCAGTGCCAAAGACAAACAAAAAGAATTTCCCTTTAATGATCTAGCGAAGCCCCATACTCCTATGCTAGGAGTTGTGATAAGTAACCACCCAAAAGAAAGAACAAGAAAAGTAACACAGTCCAATGTCCATGCTCAACTGAAACAAATAAGAATCGCCCTTTAACGCACCAGTGAAGCCCCACACTCCTATGCAAGGAGTTGAGATAAGTAACCACACAAAAGAAAGAACAAGAAAAGTAACACAGTCCAGTGTCCATGCTTAATTGAAACCGATGAGAAGAAATCAACCAAGGCGACAAATCTACACAAGGAAAAGAGGAAACAGCCCTGAAGATATGTGAACTCGTTTTTTGGTTGATGATATGTATTAAACTCTAGTTTTAATTTATATATGATGGAAATCAATAATATATTTTACAAATTCAATAATATGTGTGTTTTTGAAAAATATTTTTATTACTTTAGGTATTTTCAAATGTTCGATAAATTTGCCAAGTTATTCCCAAGCTTTTCTCCAAGTTTTTGCCAAATCTTGAGTTTTAAAAAAATTGGGCCTACCAAGTAATTGCCGAGTCCAAGTTTTTCAACTTTGATCTAAACCACTAAGGGGTTTGGTTAATGCTTTTGATCCAGTATCTTTGCAGGATGCTATCAAGAGAGCTTTAAACTTGGAATAGTTGGTGACCAAAAACAAAATTTACTCCAAGATTCCATCAATAGAGTAACATAAGAAACCTTCTTAGAAGAGTTTCCCTCCACCAAATGCACCACCTTCTAAACCAAGCAAAGTGGAAGAGTCTAAGAATGAGCTTCAAAGAAAGAAGTTGCACTTTGCTTGTTGAGAGTCATGGAAGCCTGGACATAGATGCTTGAGAAAGGAGCTAATACACTACATAGAGGTCATTTCAAATGAGATAGAGGAACCTAAGCTTGAGGTTGTAGCTAATGAGATAGAGCATGAAGACAAGTGAGGAGGAGAATCTTTGAATATCACCCTTGCTACTCTTTCTAGGATGCCCAAGTATCATCCCTTTCAAATCCAAGGTATTGTGCACGAATACAAGGTGACAGAATTGATTGATAATGAGGCTACTCATAACTTCATAAATGTAGATTTGGTTTCCAGGAAAGAGTTAAATACAAAAGAATTTGACAGGAAGCAAATACATCAGCTTGGAGTATCCTTGGGAAGGCATCAAGTCAAGGATGACTTCTAAGTTGTTGGGATATGAGAAGCAAATATAGTCTCAAGTGTGCAATGGTTGCATTCACTTGGGCAATTTACTCAAAACTACCAAATAATGGAGTTGAAATTCAACGTGGATGGGAAGGAGATGACACTTCAAGGCATATTGAATGGAACCCCAAGCATGGCTAAAGTGAAAAGAACAAAGGTGAGTGTTCGAGGAAACCAAGCCACTCAATGCAAGGAGATAACCAAGGATCCACTCCAAGGTAAGATACTTCATTATGATAATGTTTGATCCATTTTGAGTACGTTCATTGTGGCACACCGAAGATAGAACCAATGAGATATTGGCAAAATGGGATCTTTGGGGCAAGAATCATCAACTTAACATGGCAAAGAGGAGTGTGGACAGCAAAAACAATGGACCAAGAGGCACTATGAATACTATCTCCAATCTCATTAATGTTTTATTTACAGCCTTAAAAGTGTTTTTCACCACATGGTGTAAGGATTTCCAGCCTAGCATCTTTTTGGTGGTTTGGGCAACTAGTATATGTTGATCTCCAACCATTACAATTCTCATTTGGAAGAAAATAATGCAATGTTCCAGCCATGTTATGATGCTTCTGCTAATCACTTTGGTATTTACATGTTTTGGACTGATAATGTCTCTCTTGAGTAGTAATGGACCTGCAGATTTAGAGAAGACTCCTTTGTTGAAAATAGTGCGTAAGAGGGTACACATGCTGAGATCAGTAATTGTAAACATTTCAGCATTGTCAGCACTGTTTGGCAAGAAATTCGGAGCAAAGTATAACTGTTACAATCATCTATCCGCTCATTTACAAGCTGATCTAAACCATTTGCTTGGGGGTATCATAATTAGGACTTTCGGAGCCCAAAATAATCATTTTACAGCAATATAGAAGAGGTGAGTACAATGGTTGGTATGCATGTGTTATATTTATGTGAGAAGCTCATTACCAAGGAGTTCAAGAAAAAGGGAGTTGTGTGTGAAGGAAGCTATCTTACTAAGGCAGTCATGAGCATCACAAGGAGATCTCAAGGAGTTAAAATAAATATCAGAGTGGCGCAGTGTAGCAGCATCAAATTTGGAAGATTATGCAACAATTCACCACTTTGGAAGGAGAACATTGAATGATGACTTCCCACCATTCAAGGACATAAGGAACACACCTAAAACAGCCTTATACCCAATCCCTAGCCTTAATGTTGCTTTCATAATTATTATCAGCTCCCCACATCACTTCAATTACATTTGTACAATTGGATTGCAAGGATTTTCCATCATAGGAAGGATGGGTTTACAATCTAATAAGGTGTTTCTATCCTCTACTCATGCCTTTGATTTCTACAAAAGAAAATCAATTCTGCCACTATCATATTGGGCTGGTTGCTGGAACAACTATTGTCAGTCATTAACAGCTACAAACGGACACGATGTAAGGGAATATCATTGATGGAAGAAGTTGATGCAAGGCTTCAGCTGAAGGGAATCATCATTGCAGCCACCCAGGTACTGAATTAGGCAAGACTTCAGGCAAGTTGTAACTATTCTAGTTCATTTCCAGCCCTTACACAATGCAACTTGTACTCAACCTTGGAAGGTATACATTGTAATCTCTTTGAAGAGACCATAGGAACCTACAAATGGGATCATGCAACTCAAATAGGTCTTCTATATTTTCAATCACATGGGAAGAATCTGGAGGTGCAGCAAGAACATGATGGTTTGTCTACAATCATCATGGGGAAAAGAGTGGGAAGACATTGGCCCAAGTTATTGCAATAGCTAGATGAGATTCATGATGTTGGTATGTTGGTGATTGAGTATTTGCAATTACAGAATGTGTTAGAACAAAAGATACTTCATTTGAGTTTGCGAGGTGTTTTTGGATAGAATATATTCTAGTGGACAGGTGCAAAACCCAAGATCATTGAGCATCACTTCACAATTCGTTACCTTGACATGAAGAAGCTAGTTTCTCTTGAATTATCATTGCTTGTGGGCAAGCAATTTGGGGAAGGGAGGACTATCATGTCCCTTTTCCCAAATTAATATATATTATATTAAAAAAAAATGTTTTTAGACACTAGCTAAAATAAAAATAACTAAATATAATAATAAAAATGAATAAATAAATATAAAAGTAAATTCTTTTTTTAAAGTGTTTTTAAATATTGGTGGGAAAATAGGACCCATGGACCCAAATTAGAATAGGCATTTAAGATAGTGCCCAACTTCATTTTGATCAAGGAGTTTCATTTTTGGCAATTCTTAATTTTGAGTGTGAGTGTGCAATCGAGAACAGAAACCTTTGGCTGCAAATTCTGATTCCAAGGGGACAAAAATCCTCTTGGCTCTCTTTCCAAAGGTGAGGACAAAACTCCTCAATTTCTGGCATTGGCAAATCCATCTAGGCTTTGCATGTTGAGCTGAATCCGAGGTTTATACTTATTTGAGGTTCAAAGATAAATATTTCCAAGTAAATTGACTGGGATAATTGGAATATAGAACCATTTAGGAGCGGTGGGTTCTCATTTGCATTCTATATGTAGGCACCACAACTAGAAGGTCATTATATCCATCAACTAGCAAGTTTCAGAGATGTTTCTGTTCATCACCTTGTGCCAAATCTGAACCACCATTCTAAGGAGGAGGTCTATTGTCACATCAAACTCTAGGTCGCTGGTTTTTCCACCATTTCTGCATTTTACTACTGAATACTACCTATTTCTAGGAGAGCTGGTCTTGGGACAACCACATACCATCTAGGGCAATTATTGTGAGGTGGTCATACATTTTCAAGGCACATTTGGAGATGGTGATCTGTATTTTTTTGCCAAATGTGAGGGGCGCCAGCATTTGGGTAGGTTGACAAAGGTTTGCTTGCTGTTAGGACACCTTGCCAGTCATCATTCATTACCCAGCACCTTCAATGATCATACAGCCTCTCAAATAACCACTATTCAAATTCATACAAGTCAGACATGGTGTCGTTTCAGTTGATCGACCATCCAAGGAGGACTTGTCATTAGAATCATTGTTTCACAACTGAAATTTATTTCCAGCCTTATACAGTAACATTGTAATCAATTCTATCATCCATAGCATAGTCCCAAAAGTTTTATATTGCTGCTAGGGTTATCAGTCATAAAACAGCACTATGTTTTGATGTAGTTGGACCTGTATGATTCAGATAATGCACTATGCAATTAATAAGCATTTCCAACTTTGTGAGGGTTTATAGTGTAATCTCCAGTCAGTTATAATTTTAATCAGCATTAATTTCTTAGTTCAGATTGCGGCTACATTTCCAGTTTGTTTTCTACAATCAAAATGTTTCAAAAACAATGACAGGGACATCACATACCAATTGCTAAAAACAAACCAAAAAGAGGAATGTCAAAAACCATAATCATTCCACCCATCAAAACACAGCCTCACACTAGATCTTCAGCCCCTAGATGAAGGAAGTCAACAGCAATCGAAATCCAAAAGGAAACCCAAAAAACCACTATCAGCTTTCATAATAGATGTTGGGGAGATTCCTTCCAGCAAAGGGTAATGAAGGTTCTTAGGTGTGATGTCGAAGGCATCACATTATCAGCTTTCATAATAGATATAAGGGAGATCTCTTTCCAACAAAGAATAATTAAGATTCTTAGTTGGAATGTCAAAGGCTTAAATGCCTTGGACAGAACATTCAATGAAACGGTTAACAGAGGAAAGGAGGCCGGACATTGTATTATTATAGGAAACTAAAGTGAATTCCCAAGACTTTAAAAGTTTAAAGAATAGCTTATGGAAGAACTATTGTTGGATGGCTGAAGATGCTTAAGGGAGGACTAGTAGGTATGTGGAGTCCAAGGCTCTTTAAATTTATATTTGTTACCCAATCTCCTAAATTCATCAATATGCATTACAAGGATTTGAATGGTGGATTGGATCATATGGGCTCTAAAGATTCTTCCTATCACATAATCTCAAAAATGTAAATAAGTTAAGAAATGAAATAAAAAAGAATTTAGAAAAAAAAATCCAAAAGAAAGCAGCAATTGAAGCAGAGATAGCAGAGTTCCAAAAGGAAATAGCAAAGGATATACTAAGGCAAGATCAAGCTGTAAAAGAAAAATCTCATGAGAAAACTACAAGGGGTGCTCATAATGGAAGCGACACATTGGAAACACAAATATCATGTGAAGTGGCTAAAGGAGGAGATGAGAATACAAAAAAATTATATTTTTATCAACAATTATTAGATGAAATAAAAACAAAATACAAAAAGATCAAATGACAACAAGTCTTGAAATAAAGGAAAACGAAGGTATTAGAAAGGAGATAATGAGTATGTTTGAAGATAAGTTCAAAAAGGCAACCTTACATTAAGAGGAGATGATTCTTCTTCTTCAAATGGCTTTCAAGCAGGATATTTTCCAAAAACAAATGCAAATAGTAGCAAAAAACATATGGGATATAACTTTTCTCGACTTAAAATTCATGCTCCTAGTTGACACATCCCTAAGGTTTTGATCCCAGTTTCAGACGGACTGTCCAATGGGCAGCAAGACAAGGACAAAATGTTCTCTTGCTATCACCTGGGCTGCAACTAGCCTTTCAAGTGCAAGGATATCTCTAGGGACATTTCTCTCTAGGGAGACGCCTGGGGAAGTCCTGATGTCCTTGACACAGCCAAGTGATGCAAATGTCCCACAACCATCCTCAAGATGGCAAAAGGTCCCCACATCAAAAAAGACCCTTTTTCCCTTAAAAAACAAAGTAACATAAAACCCTAACTCTAAATCTTAAAGGAAGGCTCATCAAGGCCCCATACCTAATACACTTTTAAATATCCTAGCCCATAGTCTATTGCAATTGTCAAACGAGGAAGAGAGGAAGAGGAACTCCCTTACAAACTAAAAAATTTAAGAAGTCATTTAACATAAAAAATGTGCATGTGCCATGAAGGTCCTTGTGGCCTCAAAGGCTTTAATTTAGGCTGCCCCCAAAGCCCATGTATAGTGCTAACCCTTGACATCATTGGTGCTTGCTGCCCCCCAAACCCCCAATTATTTGAAAAAGAAAGCAAAAAAAAATTGTTTTGCGTTGTACTAGATTAAATCCCAAGTAGTTGAATTCCATTTATACTCTTAGTTTGCCAAGTCAATCTCAAGTTTGAGTAATGCTACTATGGTTACAGTCAAATGATTTAGAAAGTAAATATAATGATCTTAGTGAGGATGCTTGGAATTTTGACATATGTAAATTGGTACTGCAACTTGTTGTGGACCTCTTTGTCAAGTTCTATTCTCTAGTAAATTCCTTACCTGGGAGCATGCTGAAGCTCCTAACAAATATTATAGCATGGCCCATTCAAAATTTGACTGGCATTGGTGTATCTACTTTTATTCATTTGATGAATACTGTTGATTCCCAGTACTCTTTTTTCAGATGATGAAAGGCAATAGATTTTATCATCTTTGAAAACAACAACAATGCCAGAATTTGCTCAGATTGTTTAGAGCATGGCTGACATTGAGACATCAGATAGTCTAATAGTGAAGTCTTGGTCAATGGTAAAAATCCACTCATATTAAGGGTGAAGACATTTGAGATTCTTTATCTCTAATTCATCAGAGAGATGATCCAACACAGAGTCCGCACTCATAAGAGTCACCAACACAATTCTTAGTCTCAATGTTCACCTTCAGATTCCTTTCTTCAACCTCAATTTCAAATGCACAAACAAGCTCATTGTGATTTCTGAATTATCTTTCCTTTCTTGCAAAATTTTATATAAAATATATTTTTCTTTCAGTCCCATTAACCCGACTTGACTACTAGCGCACAGTGATACATAAATTTCTAACTTCTACAGTAAAATGCCCTGCAGTACTATAACTTTGTATAAATTTCAGCATCTTTTACTCATATTCTTTACATAAATGAAAAATTGCAACTTCTTTTACTGCTTTTGTAATTATTTTTTTAATAATATTTTTTTATACATTATTCTTTTAGTTGTCTCCCTGCTATACCCAAAATCTGGAAGACTAAAAGATTGTCATCCCCAAGGCTGATCTGCCAATCTCAAAAACTCGGAGCAACACTACTTAAAACGAAAAAAATCAAGAATGTGGGGTACTTTGATGTTTACCACCTAATTGTATCATGCAATTCTATCGACAAGGCTGCAACAAAGATACAAGGCCTCACATTGAAAATATTATTTCGATAAACAAATGTACATTACTGATTGGAAAACAAATTGTTGAATGAATAACCACTTGGACAGGAAAGTGACTAACTATGGTTGGTAGAATTCAGCCAATACAATCCTCTCTGCAATCAATTCTTGCATATGCGCTGTTGTTGTTGGGAAATTAAATGTTAGTGTTCACATAAGTTAATAATGTGAGTTGTTATCACAACTCACATAACTATTACGAATGTGAGAATAGTCATTTGTTAGAGTTTATTAGTGGCAGGAGAGTTTGTTTGTAATTGAGTTGTTAAAACAACTCAATATATTTAGGGATGTCATATATGTTGTTTCCTAAATAATAGGATTTAAGAATCCTATAGATATGTAAAGAGTATTGATTGAAAAATATATAAAGGAAGCACCGTATTATTTGTGTTAAATTTATTTGCAGCTTCTTTGTTTATCTCTGCCCATATTTCTAATATGGTATTAGAGCCTTCATCTTCTAATCAGATTTGTATGTAGATCTGGTCATTATTTGTATTGTCTTGCGCATGCTTCACCATTCTGAAGTTAGGCAACATCTTCATGATCTGTGACATATTTCCCTTGGTCGTGGGATTTCCATTCTTATCGGCCTTGTTTGTGCACTCCTTAACTCGTAATCTCCTAGCAGATGGCAGCATATTGATTGTTGACGACTTGTGTTTTCCCTCAACATTGCACAATTTTCATCACTGTCCATCATTTTGCATAACCCATGGTGTACATGGCTTTCTAATCTGGCCGGGTTTGGTTTGTTCATAATCCACAGCTCTCATGATCTCTATGTTAGGATATTCATATTGGCCAACATTCATATTGTTTTGGTCTGTCCATTTTTTAATTTCACATGACCATGTTCTGTTCGTGATCCGCATATGAAGTTGCTCCCACCTTGACTAGCCTCATTTATTGACAATGAGGGTTTCTACTTGGCATCGACTTTGGTTTTGTTCATGTTCTTGCCTAGCCCATGACTCCCATTTAATCAAGTGGCATTAAGTCAAGGAGAATAACATCATTTTTGCCAGCGGCGATCTTGTGCTTCGAAGCTTGTTGTTTCAACCGAGTGATTGTCGTGATTTGTTGTTGGTCGTGGCTCCTCCTCTTCATGCTTCGCTGAGATCGGCCTTTACTATTAGCGGGGAAAAGTGCTTTCTCATGTGGAAGATGGAGTTCATGTTCTTTCACTTGATGTGTTAAGATAGATGGCACATTCATTATGTGATGTGATCAGATCCGCCTACTTGGTGCATTCGCTTACTTTGTAATTGGGCCTAACTATAATACTTGCGGCTTGAGTTACTATTTGTAGTTTGAGTGTATAGTTGAGTTTTTAGTATATTTATTGTCTAATTATTGTTAGTTCAGATTGAAATATTTTATGTCATAGTCAAGTAGTATTGTACAGAACAATTCTATTATTGTGTCAAAATATAAAAGTGTCAAAAATAATAAAAATAAATTTTCTTTATGTAATTGGAGTGCATGATGGGTGGTATCCGACACTGCTTGTAAGAAGATTCACATCAAGGAGGGGAGGATAGATTCTTTCCTCGCAACTGGTGAAATGAGCCTCAAAAGACAAATTTGCTAACTAAGTAGCAATCTAATGGAGGATGGAGGCATTGGAGGTTGGAGGTCAATAAGCGACCTCTCGTTAGTCACCAACGACGAGGCCACACACATGATATGGTGACAAATAAATATGCAGTGTGTTTTATTTTTTTCAACTTTTCAATGTGGTGTGTGAATGCTGGAAAAATGATCGTATTGGAGAGCAAATGACTGCAAAGGTCCTCTGACTGCAGTGATCCTCTGACTGTCGTACTTCGTTAGAAGATGATCGGTCAGTGAACACGTTCATTGGAAATGGTAGTCATGTGCAGCAAGATCTAGACAGCAAGATCCAGACAGTAACATGAACCCTGATATGATTCACTTTTCAGTGTTCCTAGTTATGTGAATAGGAGGAAATTTCACATTGTGGGGGGGAATAATAACCAATGTTCCATTCCCATTTCGTGTCAAAATGACTAAAGTCAAGGGCAACTTCCAATGGCAGTGGCAGTTGTCTATGTTGTTTGAGATCGAGTGGCAGCGATCAATAACAGTGACTACAATTAAGAACATTTTGTTCTTATGGAATGTAATGTGAAACCTTTTCTATTATTGTTTTTTCAGATTTGTGATATGTATGTTGATTTCCATATAAATTCCCTGATGTACAAGCATAGTGGCAAACAAAAGCACTAGTGTAATGCAGTTCATGGATCTTGAAAGGGTTTGTGGGAGGATCCAGAAAACCACATGAGGTGAACAAATGAGTGGGTTCCCGTTCATGTCCAGGTTTGTGGTAAACCTGTGTGAAAACCATGAAAGGTTGATGGAGGTGCCTTTCGTTTTGAATCAAGATCATGACCCACAAGAGTTGGGCTTATTGCAGATGAAAGGTGTGAGTTCTTACCATGTTCACACTAAGGGGGGGAATGTTGGGAAATTAAATGTTAGTGTTCACATAAGTTAATAATGTGAGTTGTTATCACAACTCACATAACTATTACGGATGTGAGAATAGTTATTTGTTAGAGTTTATTAGTGGCAGGAGTGTTTGTTTGTAATGAGTTATTAAAACAACTCAATATATTTAGGGATGTCATTTATGTTGTTTCCTAAATAATAGGATTTAAGAATCCTATAGATATGTAAAGTGTATTGATTGAAAAATATATACAGGAAGCACCGTATTATTTGTGTTAAATTTATTTGCAGCTTCTTTGTTTATCTCTGCCCATATTTCTAATAGTTGTCATTTACAATACCTGGGACTATAGTCAATTCCATCACAACCATTCAAGGTCAAATCCACTGGAGTGGAACAGATAATTAGAGGAAAATCAGATTGTAGGGAGGGATCAGATATGCACACCTAAAGCCATGGGAGGATTAGGATTCAGACACACAAAGCAGCGAATAGAACACTAGGAGCTAAGCTAGGATGATAAGTTTATGAAGGGCAGAGCAAGCTATGGAGTAAAATATCAAAATGGAAATTGATCCACAAGATGAGTCTCAGTTGTTTGTACAGGAATCCTACCACAAGGATCAATCATATGGAATTTTATAAGAGGCTGTAAATTCTTGATAATGCCAAAATTATGATGGCTAGTAGGGGAAGGAATTCAAATACATTTCTATAAAGATGTGGGCATTCAGCAGACACCATTATCTCAGAGAGAGGAATTCCAAGATCTCGACAAATATGCTGAGATGAATTGGAGCATTAATGTAAGAGAATATACAGCAACAGAAAATAGTTGTTGGGCACAGAAATATTTAGTTCCACCTGCCCGAGAATCAGAAGAGAAGGTATAAGCTTTAAACCACCTTTTAGCTAGTTGGCCTCTACCATCCAAAAGGAAGGAAGGTAACCTCATATGGGATGGAAGTCAAAGTGGGGCAGTCTCAGATAAAGCTGCATACGAAAAGATTTTATAGGAATCAGAGAGACGTTAAACACTTACCTTATAAAAGAATATAGACTTTTAAGGGGCCACCAAAGGCTGACTCTTTATGAATTATAGTTAAAAAAGTGAGTTGACTTTTGTCAAATTAGTGAAAAGAGGATTGAATAGATCCTCAACCTATGTATTATGCAGGGAAAGTGAGGAATCAGGTAACCACATTTTTAGAAATTGCCCCTTTGCCCAAGAAATCCAGTATCTTTACATGCAAAAATGGAATTTAGTTTGGATTATACCTGGCTCTGTCAAGCATCTTGCGGAGGAGTGGTCACCGAAAGTGAAAAATAAAGTATTAAAAATCCTATGGAAAATAATCAATGAGATCATTATTGGTACATTCTGCTGACTGTACATATGGTCAATTTTGATTTCATGACACACAGGAAGAGAACTTTAAGGTCGCTACTCTTTTCACTCTGTCACAAAAAAAAAAAAAATTGTTCAAGCTTAACCACAAGCTAACATGTGCTAGAAAACTCAAAAAAAACCCAGTCACAACTCAACAAAAAAAGCTCTATCTCTCATCATATTTCCCAAATTCAGCGTACAAGCAAAAAACTCTGGAAACTAGAACAAAAGAACTTAGAAACCAGAGAACTGCAAAAATGACCTGCATTTTTCTAGATTATCTACTTTGCTCTTTTTCATAAACAAATTCATAGAAAAAACATGTCTACCTAATTATTGTCAATGCACCAGTTGCAGAAGGAACGCTACAATTTCTATGTAAGAACATGGGTAAAGAAACAGACCTAGATTTCTACTTTACTCTACGTACATAAACAAACCCATACACAAAACATGGCTAATTAATTATTGCTAATACACCAGTTTGAGAAGGAAAGCTGCAGATTTATATGCATGAGTATAGTTTGAGACACAAACCTACGTTTCTCTTTTGCTATTTTTTCATGAACAAACCCATGTAAAGAAATGGCTACTTAATTATTGTCAATGCTCAAGTTTGAGAAAGAAAGCTGTAGATTTCTGTATAGCATCATAGGTTGAGACACAGACCTACAAAATGACCACGGAGCTCAACAGTAGGACCTTCCCAGCCACCATAAGGAGAACCTGGAGTGTCAAGCCCAGCTGTTTTCCGAAAACTCCACACTAAGCTGTTCACATCCAGCATCAGTAAGTACTCCAAATTTGTCTGCTGTGCTTTCCCGTATACAGAATCAGCATCCAGCCTTACATTGTGTAACGATATCTCATTTAGGATCCTTCTATTGTCTTGTGCAGAACTTTCTATTGCAGATAGATTGAGCTCATTTTTAGCACTAAGATGAGCTTGCTCTTGTTGTAGTAGCCACATAGGGGTGGGATGAGGGCTATTAAAACGTGCTAAATCATCAGAGGGAACCAGGTGCTTATATGAAGAAAACACTGATTCTTGCCATAACTTGTTTTTAGAAGAAAGTAGATTGTACCGAAAAGTATGAGAGGACAATTCAGAAGGAGTATTTGTGCATTTCTTGCAAAGAAAACAGGGTATAAGTACATAAAATACGAACAAAACTGAACTGAATGCAGGTCTTTCCATTTCAACAGGGAAAAGCCTTTCACTTCTTTCTTGACCTTCCAACTCCAGTCTAAGTTTCACAAACAGCAATCCAATGGAAATACAGAATTCACACGCAGTCTGATTGTTTTGTCCATAGACGAGTAAGTTCAGATCGATGTTTTCAAAAGCAGCCGAAAAGTAAAAAGATAACAAAGAATCACAGAACACTTCAAATAAATTAGAGTAATCAATTCAAACTTCAACAAAATGCCTCGTAAGAAAAACCTTGAAAAGTTCAAAGGAATGGTTGCAGGCTAAACAGTTCACGAAACATTGATTGAACACTTCAAAAATTTCTAAAGTTTCAATAGTCCGGGCTAAACGGTCCACAAAATATTGATTGATAACTTAAACGATTTCCTTGCAATTTCAATAGTTCGGGCTAGACAGTCACAAAATAGAAAACTTAAAAGACCCCATTGAAATTCAAATAGTTCAGGCTAAGCAATCCACAAAATCTTGATTGAAAATTTCAAAAATTCAAATGAAATTTCAACAATCAAGATCCTTGTAAAGCATGAAATAAAGCATTAGAACTTCCACGTGGCTACAGAAAATCTTTAAAACGGCCACAAATTGAAATTTAAAATTTGATTAAAAAAAGGCATAAAAATCTTGGAAACCGAGTCGTAAAAGTAAAGAATACTCAAATGCAAGCTTACAGATTCATAATGAGAAGCCCGGACAAATTAAATAAAACAATTTCTTCGGTTCAACTGTAATTTTCAAGGGTTTAAGTAGACGTAGACCATAATCTTTGAGTGCACGCATAATGATTAACCAGACATTCGAAAATGATCATACGCATCGAAGGGTTCAATAAAATTACTACAGATCTGAAAGAAGGGCCGCGACTGTTTTGACATCGACGGGAATTCTGTTGAGGGTTTTTGTAATAAATACAATTTATTTACTTTCTCTGTGCCTGTGGATAGATTACGATGTTTATTTTTAAGTTTTCCTTACTTGTAATGATTTACTGTTTATTCACTTCTAAGTTAAAAAGCTAACGAGTTATAGGCGTGCGGTTTTCTAATTTGCCCATGGGAGCGCGGACGGTTGCGCAGATTATTGCGGGTGATCGGAAAATAGCGAAAACATGACAAAGATATCCGGCTGATATACGGGCCTGGAAAAATACCGTTTTATGGGCTCCTGGTTCTCTATTTTTCCATTTATAAATATTCTTTTAAATCCGTTTTCTTTTTAAATACTAAGTTTAGGTTGATATGAAACTTGAGATACAATATTATTGGTTAAATGTCAATCATTTAGCGTAAATCAGTTTTCTTTTTAATACTAAGTTTAGGTTGATATGCAATTTGAGATACAATATTATTAGTTAAATGACAATCATTTAGCATAAATATCTTAGAATTAAATTATACTTAATGTCATAAATTTGGTTGTTCTATTTACTATTTTTAATAGATATGCAAAGTATGTAAAGATTTCCCTTTCTTTGTATTATATTTCATTTTTCTTTCTTTTTCTCAATTTATTATTATAATATTTACTATTATCAATTAGATTTATGAATTAAGAATCTTATCTTCTTTATTTTTATTTTTTCTCCCCAAACAACTACAATTATCACATCACTTCTTATTATTAATTAATCTCACAAAGTCAAATAAAGATTCTCATTCCATCCATATATCATCTTCTTTGTTTTCTTTATCCTTCACAAATTGTGTTTACTCTACTTGCCAACATCAACCAAATCTATAGAGTCGAGTAAAGACTCCAACCCATCTTCTTTTTCTTTCTTCTTCCCAAACTATTGTCATTATACTCATTAAGTGTATTAGTGTGTAAAGTAAAGGCTTTTCTTCACAATGTGACTAGTCTTCTTATATTTCTCTTCTCCCTAGACTAGAGTATCGCCTTACTACCACAACTTAGTTAATGGAGTCAAAAAGGCTCACACCCACTCTACACCTTATCTTCTTATTTTTTATTTTCTCTCCAAACTAATAATTCCATATTCACTACCACCAACCAAATCCCAACATTCAAGTAAAATATCTTGCCCTCTTTTCATCGTATCTTCTTTTTCATTCTCCTCTCTATACAATTGTTGTCAAAAGTACTTGAAATCTCCTAAATTTTGACTAAATCGTTATTTTAATTGTAATATTTTTTAGATTTATGATTTAAATAAGGGAATATAATGTGAGGGGAGATGGAAAAGGGGGAAGAAGAATGGCTAGAGGTGTGCAGGTGTGTATGTAGTATTTTCTGATGCAAAATGCAAAATAATTAGAGGCGCTATGGTGATTGTTAGAGATGTTAGATATGACACATTGTATAAGTTTGAGGCATGCATTGTTGAGTGCAATAGTACTTCTATGAAAATAAAGTTTGTGGCTATTGTTGGGATATGGTGTTGTACACCATTGCATAATTTGATTTATTATAATGATGTAATTAAATAATTATTTTGTTGTGATGCACCTAGGCGGTGTGGTTAATCACGCTAGGTAATTATTTGGGGGTGTTGGCATTTAAATTCGTACCTCTAGAATGCGGATTTGAAACGGACAACTATGCATAGGTAAATTGCTCTTCAAATTAGGAGGGGAAGGTCCCTCTTGCTGATGTTGCGAAAGAAAGTAAATTAAATCTAATTTGCCTATCTTTTTGGTTCAACTAGAGCACAAGGTTTATAAAACTCAAACGCCGCAGCTGAGATTTTTTGATTTAGAACTTCAACTGTGACTAACCTACGCTAAAGACGTTTCTAATTTCTCAAGTAAATGCAGAGCAAGAGGAATTAGAAATGGACAAGGATTGATTCACTTACAAAAGTGCTTAAGTAAACTCTTTCCCAGCATTCACCTACTTACTTTCAATGTAAGTTGAAATTAAGATCACAAAGCATAACACAATAAATGTACTTAGACAAACTCTCCTCTCAACATACATCTACTCACTTTCAATGTAAACTAAAATTTAAGATTATATAAGCATAACACAAAAGACGGAAACTTGAGACATTATATCAAGGCTAAGGAGGCTCAAGACTTCATTTCTCAAACTTTTGGAACAAAATATTACACTAAACACATGACACATGCACAGAACAATACTTGCAGCTAAAGAGGCATGCAATTTGCTCTTACACAAAGTGAACTAACACTGAATAACAACTTGTTGCATTATAGGCTTGCAATTTGCTATCACAATAACCGTTAAAGAAAATAATGAGTAAAGACTCTTATTTATAGGCAAGCAGAGGAGTAGGGAACCCTAAAATCTCCTTGCTTTCACAATCTAGGGCTTGCTCAGCAAGCAAGCTTTATTTCTAAATCTAGAAAGAAGATAACATCTAACACTAAAAAAAGCAGGAAATGCTAACTATTACAATTTTTCTTCTTTCTCTTCTTCAAAGAATGGATAAGAATTGTTCCAAGAATAGAAAGAAAGCTTCTAGATGAAAGTTGTTTTAATTCATCTTTGGAGATCTTTGTTGTCCTGATAAGATAACTCATCTACGGGTATTTTGGGACACCAAATCCACCAAAAGCTAGAAACTATCACTTTATGAGGTGTTTTGATACTATCTATGGCAATATTCCAATTCTCCAACGTCTCCTTTCCTTCTGTGATCAAACTTAGAGAATCTTTCACTTCTTCAACTGCTTTATGAGTTATGTTCTTGAAAAACATCGCTGCCCCAAAAGATGACTCTCTAATTGATAACTTGGTGGCTCTACAACTTTATGCTTCTGACACTTCGCTTGATTTCCAACAAAAGAGTATTACACAACTCTTTTCTGATACCTTTCCTTTTTCTCATATCACACCTTCTCTCGTGTTCTCCAACTGAGATGATAAAGTTTTGATATAGTGTTGATTTGGTCTTAAACTCGAGGGGAGTGTACTCCATATTGAAAACCTTGAAGAATGACTGTATACTCGCCTATGTTCAGACAAGTTTTGAGCAACTTTCTATTTTTAGAATGTTGGTTTTTCGGGCCTCAAACGAACAAATTTTTGGAAATTTTTCTGATATATGGCTTTTGCTCAGAATTTTGTTGCAAGACAACCCAGGTCGTCCGTTTTTTGAAAATTTTGAATTTTGCTTGAAAAAGCAGCAAACCCTAATTTCTTCAATTTTTCACTGAAAAAGTTGGCATCTGGGTTTTGTTCAGAATACAATTTAGAATGAACCTAGTTCATTAGATTTGAAAAACACTAAGGGCTGATCGAAAAAGCAGCCAACCCTAGATTTTGAAATTTTCTAGAAAAAAAGCTGAGATCTGGGTTTTCTTTAGAAGACTGTTTCAAGAGGACCCAGATGATCAAAATTTGCAAATTCTAAAGATTTCACTGATATGCAAGGAAAAAGTAGTTGCTGCAACTTGAGAAATTAATTCAAAAATTCTTCAGAAAGATGAGATGAAGAGAACCAGATGGCTGAAAATTGAAATCCTACACCTTCTTCTTCAAAAATTTGATGTTCTGGGCGAAAAAAAGTATGAAAAAGCAAGGTTCTATGTTGCTGGTCTAAAAATTAATGGAGAACTTCTTGAAAGACCAGCAAGTTGAAGTCTTGAATGATGAAAAGAAAAACTTTGTTTGTTGCTCCACTTTTCTCCCTGGATGCCACTTGTAAAGAATGATGAAATTTGAATGGCAAAATCTTCTTAAATAAAGTTTTAGGCTTGAGATAACTCAGCTTTCTTTGCTTTAATCCTCAAAACCCTAAAATTAGCCTGTTCACTAAACTTAGACACTTTCTTCTCATCTTGCAAGTTTTGAAAATTTGAAAATTTTGGCTAAGGCATGAAAATTTGGGCACCCTTCTTGGCTAGAGGCGCCAACTTCTCCCAGACTTAACCATTTTTTTGAGTTTTTCAACCTTTCTTCAATTTTGACCCCTAGTTTGATCCTAATTTATGGATGTTCGGATGATCCGGTGGATGAGCTGGGTGATTCATCGCAAAGCTTGACTGAATCTAAGAAGATTGTTTTGGAGGCATCTTCAGCTAAAAACTTTGTTTAGGCCTTCGAAATCATGGGAGCCAATCCTCTCCAAGGGCACTCATCTCAACCAGTGTTAGCCATTTTTCTGTAATTTTAGCCATTTTTCTGTAATTTTCAAGTTCTTCATGTTTCCCTTTGATCTTCTAATGAAATCTCAATTTTGAGAGCTACAACTAATTAGATTGGTTGGTTGACTACTTCGTTGGATAGCTCAATTGATTTTGACAAGGTGATCTTGGAGGCTATGTTGAAAAATTCCATCATTTAGACCTCAAAACCTTGGGAGCCTTTTTCCTCCAAGGGCGCCCATCTTGACCAGACTTAGAATATTTTCTTGTTTTTAATCAACTCCTCTTCTATAGACGATCCTGTCAGATTTGAAGTTCTAGGTGTCAGATAAACTGATGGTTAGGCTCGTTGCGAAGTTGAGGAGATTCTGAGAGGGGTCTTCTGGGAGTCACATCTACAGAAAGTTGAATTTGGGCCTTCAAAAGCTTGGGCGCCCCTGGCAAGTTGGGGCACCCAACCTCACTAGAGTTAGTCATTTTTTGTATTTTCTTCTTGTTTTAGAGTTTACCTCTTGTCAAACCCTTTGTTCCGCCTATTACATCTGGTGACTGCCATCCCCGATTGATGTGCTAGAGATCTCGCTGGAAAGCCTAATCAATTATGAGGAAGTCACCTTGGGGGCTGTACTGGCAAAATCATCCATTTGGGCCTTCGAAATCATCAGTGCCTTTCTCTTCTAGGGGTGCCCATTTGCTCTAGACTTAGAATATTTTTCATCTGATTTTCAACTTCAAATTCAAACCTTCATTTTGTACTTTCAACTTTGATCTGGATTTGCCGGAGATTGGTCAGTTGGATGCTCTGATGAAGATATTCGATGCGAAGCTTATTGAATTCCGGAGAGATTGAGTATTTTAGAAAACCCTAACTGCTGGATTTGGCCCCTCAAAAATCTGGGTGCCCCTGGGCACCTGGGGTGCCCAAAATTCCCAAACTTAGAAATTTTTCAAACATTTTCATGATTTTCATTTTGTCTTTTGTTTGAAACTTCCCTGTTTGACCTCAAATTTCAGGTGACTGGATGATTCGTTGACTGCACTATCGAACTCGTTGCGAAGTTGGGAGGAATCTGAACAAGTTTTCCTAGGAGCTCAAACCCTAATTTCACCGTTTGATGCCCTAACAAGATGGGTGCCTATCTTCCTTTGGGGCGCCCATGGCTATCAGTGTTAGTCAATTTTAAGCAGATTTCACCTTCCTTCTTCATTCAACATGCATGTTCATCATTTGATATTTTGTTTGATGCTTGATCATTGAATCTAATGCTTGGCAGCTGACTGACCTCCATTGATGACTTTAGAGCTCCTGATATGCTTCTGAAAAATTAGAATAGACCTACTCGGGCAAAACTGACCATTTTTGAGATTCTGACTACACTAGCCTGATATGGAAGTATTTTGAGCCAATCAAAATCAGTTTAGACCCTGGTGGACAAATTTTCTATTTTTAGAAAAAAATTCCAATATCTGTTTCGAAAGAAACCCAGAAAAACCCAGAAAAAGTTACTATTTTTAGAAAATTTCTAAAAATAGTAATTTTCCTAAAAAGTAGGGATGAAAAACTGAGATCTGGGTTTTGTAGATTAGGTCGCTCTAAGCAAATCCAGATCATTAGATTTTGGAAATTTTGAGTTTTTACCTCTCATGCAAGACATGCACACCCAAATTTTGACCTTTTTAACAAATTTAACAAGACTTTTACTCATTTCTTCAAAATGTCTAAGTGTAGCAAAAAATTTAATTTTGGGGTACAATAGGGGGCCACTTGATGTCGTATTGTAACATTATATTATTATTTAATGTGTGGGAGACATGTGATAATAATATTATTTAGGAAAATATTAAATAAAGTGAAAACTTAGTACCCAATATTAAATAAGGGATTAGTGGTTTAATGTTCACATGGTTTTGTGGCACATAGTTTTATCTTACCACTTTGTTGTATTTGTGTGAGCTTGAGTCTATAAAAGTAGGCACATGTTTAATGGTTAAGGTTGGTCGGGTGGGTGGGTTGTCATAAATGAGTCTTTCTGAGGAGTGCATATGTGAAGTATGGCATGGGATGTGTGGATTCATGCTTGGGCACATGAAGATGCATTGAGAGGCTTGATGCTTCAGAGGTATTCATTGTAAATCTTGTATTGTTTTATTGTTTAATAGCATGATGGAGTTTGGATGCTTTTAAATGCTAAGTTTTCTCCTCTTGAGAGTTTCTCCAAGGTATATCTTGTGTTAAATCTTGTGGCTTGTCTATTTGATCTATGCATTATGGTTACTTGTATGCATGTTTATCTCTCATGGGATTATGTAGGAAATGAATAAGAATGTGAGTTGAATGCAATATTTCCTAACAACTACTTCATTGAAAGAGGTGAAGGTTTCATCTTCAACAAATGATCATGGCTTCTGGGTACCTAAGGGTGCTCTTTCTTCTAAATCAAATTTACATGTAAAGAAAATTATGTTATGGCACTGGTCAGAGACTTAGTCACATTAGAGAAAAGAGTTTAAGGACCTTCAAAAATAAAAACCTTGTTGAAAGTTTGTCTAGTTGTAACCTTGAATTTGATTTATGAGAGCATTGCATTTATGGAAAATAAAATTATGTTCATTTTTACTCAAATTCTCATAAATCTTGTGGTGTATTGGATCTTATCATTCTGATGTGTTTAACCATGTAGATGTTCATTCAGTTCTAGAAAATCCACATCTTATGTTTCATTTATTGATGATTATTGTAGATACCTGAAATTGTCTTAGCCTACGAACTAGCATTTTAACACTAATATTCGTCTTTCCCTAATTAAATAATACTTCATTATTTAATTATTATCAAATATCATATTCTACTATTAATTGACTTTATGTTATTCGATTAATTCATTTTAATTGACCCTTCCTTACTAATTAAATAAATCTTATTTATTCAATTATGTCTTAATTACCATTAATCTTTCTAATTAATTAAATAAATCTTATTTATTTAATTACATTGTTAATAACATGTATTCCTCTATTATTAATTAAATGATCATTATTAATTGTTTAATTAACATTCAACACCTTCCTAAATTAAATAATTATATTAATTATTTAATTGACCACATTCACACTTCTAGATTAAATAATTAATTATCCTTTTTCATCTTAACATTATCTATTCACTATTAATAAATAAACATTTTATTTATTAATTAATCCTCACTTGCACATTTCTCAAATAATTAATTATTATCTCGTGCATAATTCCATCTTTCATAACGAATACTCTCTTCCACTTCACTAACTAATCAATTCTAATTCATTGATCAATCAAATCAGTTCACTCCTAGTTGGTGAGAGTTGATGAGGCAATCAAATCCCTTAACTCTTCAATTAATTCTCCATGCAAATAGTTAATTGGAATCCTACAACTAGTTGTTGTCAGTTAACTCCCCAATCAGTTCCTCTCAAGGATTTTTGACCCTTAATCTTGATCTTCCACCTCTTAATCTGGATCGTTCAATCAAATTAGACATAAAAGCATCCCTTATATCTCTTTGATGGCTAACCATGAACTTTGGTGTTTTACATAGACATTGCTATCATTCACACATTTAAGCTTGAAGTGAATAAGTACATACTATAAACTAAGAACAAAGTGAAGCAAAGGAGAATAATGGAAGTGAGTCACATCAACACGATGAAGGTAATTGTAATGCTTATTTAATTTTGATTTCATTGTGTTGCTTGTATTCCATTAGACAATTCAGGTTGTGTTTGGTTTTGAATTGTTGCTTTTGTGGTCACTATGTTATTCCATTACCTTTATGATAAATCTTAATTTTTTGGTCATACATTTTGGTGAACCCAGTGTGAATTGATAGCTTTCTATGTGAATTTTGAGAAATTTTTAGCTACATGAAGTCCACCATTCTGACATGCAACACAATCGTTAGGAGTAACAACGTAATTGTTAAGATCTGAAATGGTCAAGTTTGAGAAAGAAAGATGTAGATTTATGTAAGATTTGTCATATTCTTTGTTGCGTCTATTAAACAGATAAAACATGGACTATTTTCAAAATGTGCATAACCTTGACTTTCTTTTACATAGAATCTAGAATCAGAACAGTCACTTTTTTGCATTTTTTAGAAAACTTTCCACTTTTCCTAGGTTAAACATTGCATCCTTAGTGTCATATCAATTTCCTAGAAATCTCATCTTAAACGTCTTTAAATTAGAAAACCAAGCAAATTTAGTGGTCAAGTCTAGTCTCATCTCCTGAAAATCTTCAAACCTCACATTTACAAAACATATCCCATCAACAAAAGTAGGATTTCAACTCACAAGTCTAATTGCAAATTTGACTTTTTTATCAAAACACCATCATCATTTGAGGTTTAGGATATTCATTTGGCTATGTTAGTCCATCCCAAAATTTGTCAAATTAATTTCCTTTTAGGAGCACAAGTAATGATATCTAAGTTCTTTTGTATTTGCAAAATCTCATCAAAAAATATCAAAAACATAGAGTAGCTTCATAATAGTTTTGCATTCATCCTAAAATGTCAAAAATACCAAAAAACATCAAAATATCTAGAAAAACAAAAAATATATATTTTATGGTTGTCACACGTTCCCAAGGAAAATGCAAAGAGATGGATTCAACATCTAATCATATGTACCATCATACAAGTGACATGCACTTTGCGGCAACCCCTAATGATCAAACAAATTCATAGTCTTGAAGTCTGCCTCTATTTGATAATTATACTTTGCATGAAGTAGAACAAGGGATCACACTTGAAGAAATAGAAAATGTGTCACAAGATCCTAGGATCTTGAGAATCATAGATGAATTAGTGTCAGTAGACCCTAATAAATTTTTCTTCTAACTTACACAAAATGGAGCTAGGCTTCCACCTGACTTAGATATATCCACAATCATGGGGGAAACTCCAAACACAATGTCATTAGGACTAGGTGACAATAATCAACCACCACCACTAGCATCTACCACCTCACCATCATCACAAAAATAGAACATAGGATTGCCACCTGCTCAAACATCATATTTTGCATCAACTATGAATATCCCACCAACACCTACATTTAACAAACCAACAACAAATCTATTTGCTTCCACTTCTACATCTGTAGCTCACAAAATACCACAACTATGACTACAATCAAAATTCCATGCATCTAAACACACCAAATAAAATATGATGGACCAACCCTTCATTTTTAGGATTATAAGTAGGCACAACGTCCACTTCACAAAATATAAAGGTACCTCCAAAAAGGACTAGATCCTTTTTCAAAGAAATTCAAAACACTCCACTCCCACAACAACAACCAACTAATCTTGGTTCAACATTCACATTTGGGTTTAATCAACCCCCACAACAACAACCAGCTAATCCTAGTTCAACATTCACATATGGTTTTAATCAACCACCACCACAATATAATCCAAATCCCACGTACACATCACAATTCCAACAACACATCCCACCCATGCAACAACACCATTTTGGTACAACAAGTCAAAACATGCATGGATACACTTCCACTCCACAACATAACACCAATCCATTCAGGAACCCTTCACATGGTTCCACATAGTATATACAACCAAACATAGCTTTAACGGTACCATCACCTATGGATCTAATAGCTCAAGAGTTACAAATGCTGCAACAATAGAAGTCCAACATGCAGGTAATTGTAAATAGGAAAACCTACTCGGTGGAGGACTTATGCCCTTACCCTTTCAACAAGAGAATATACATGCCCCCCTTTCCCACTAATTTCATCATTCCTAATTTTGACAAGTATAAAGGAAAGGGATACCTCATCAAACATATACGAGAGTTTCATATGGCCTCCTTGGACATGGCTTTTGAATACACCTATCTTATGAGACTTTTTCCATTAATTTTTGGAGGCCAGGCCCTCAAATGGTTCATGCATTTACCTCAAGGCATACAAACATGGAGTGAATTAATGGATAAGTTCATAGCACACTTCTTCTATAACATATCAAATGGCATTAACATTATCAACCTATGTGCCAAAAAATAAAAGGATGGCAAGAAATTCATTTCATTCTTGCAAAGATGGAGAAGCTTGGCTAGTAAGTGTGCTTGTAATATACTAGAAAAACAACTGGTTCAAATTTTTTTGGAGAATATAAAAAAGGAGGTGATGTTTTTCCTAAAAATCCATTGTTTAAACATGTTTGAGGAGGTCATCGAAAGAGGACTCTCCATCAAGAAAACCCTTATTGGAAAAGGGCTTGTTAAAATCTTTAAGGAGAATAAAAATTATTCTCACAATTCCAACGATAAGAATAAATTTTTGTTGTGAAATAAAAATGTGGCAAATGACGTCATTGTAGACACTAAGGTCATGAACAAAGTGCACCTTGTGATTAGTCTGAAAGGACCCACAACGACATACAGTAATAACCCTTCGTGCAGAAGAAGGAGAAAACCACCAATGTGGTTCAAAACACAACACCATGTGGTCCTCCAAGGGCTACCCATCCAAGACAAAAATACACACCCTTAGGGGAACCAATTGAGGTAATTTTGAAGAAACTGCTACAAAACAATGTCATTCAATTACCAAAAATTAGACATTATGAACCAAGACCATTTAAACCATCTTGGTGGAATGAAAATGACTTTTGTGAGTAACATAGAAGAAAGGGATACAAAACATCTGCCTACTTTAAACTGAAAACATCATCCAGTATCATATAGAGTAGAGAGATATTCAAATTGATAACCAACTAGGATCCTCAAACTCAAATCACATGATCTTTAAAGATCCTTTACAAACACATGGGTCGAGAAAAGCCTCAAATTTTGGAACAAGTGGTAAATACTAGGCTAATTATACTAGTGTTGCTTATGAGTATATGGTAAACAATATTTGATCATTTGATCACAACAGATCTACCATCACTATAAAGAATAAAAATCTTGAATGTGTGGTTACTACTTGACGATCGAAGGTGACACTAAAAGGAGCCCATTCTAAGTCACAATCAACACATGAGTATAACTTATTGGATCATCTAGGGAAAACCCATGCTCAAATGCCAATTCTCAAGTTGCTACATACCTCTCTCGAGCATAAGGAAATTCTAGATAAAGCACTATAGGATTCTTCTGTTCCAACTGATCTAAACATAAATCAATTTTAGGCCATGGTAGAGTTCTTAGCTATCAACCATCACTTAACATTCACTAAACATGATTGTATTTCATAGAAGCCTAATCACAACGAACCTTTACACCTCAAAGCATACATTAACAAACATAAAATTAGATGAATTCTTATAGATGGTGGAGATAGGATGAACATATGCACTTTGAAATTAGTTACTACCATGGGATTCTCTGAGGCTTGTATAGATGAGTTGAAAAGGATTGTGATACAAGGATACGATGATACAAAACGCTCTTCCAAGGGTGTTATTGTTCTCCCAATTAGAGTGGATCTTACTATAAAAGATGTGGTGTTTCAGGTTATGGACTTGGAATTGCCTTATAACCTTCTACTTAGATGCCCATCGATTCATGCCATGAAGGTTATCTTGTCAACCTATCACCAATGTTTGAAGCTTCCATATAATGGCACAAAGATTTCTATTTGTGGTGATCTTGACCCATTTCAATACTGCAGCAACTTAAGGGGTGCCCTTGAACATTAAGTACCTATTCATAGGGAAGGCTCACCTTCCACCTCATCACACTATATTGACCGCTTTCTCAAATCATTTTAGGTTTTTTAATCCCCGGTTGAAAGCAAGGTTCAAGTTTAGGACAATGCATGTGGAGAGTACAACATTGAAAGCCTGTTCTGCATAGGAAAGCTACCAGATGCACCTAAGCATTATGGAAAACCATGTCATATCAATAAAATCCCAAAGTAATAATTTAGTATCACTTGCCTACAACCTTCACCAAGTGGGGTGATCTAGGGAAAGAATGTATCAATGAAGACCTCTCGAAATGGATTTATAGAGATGAAGATGATGAGATACATGTTGAATTACCCATTGAAAAGTATGGAAAAAGGCTTTGACATCATGAAAAAAGGGCTATGATGGTCACAATGTACTTGGAGAATAGAAGCAAGGGATGATTAAACCTATATACTAATGAGAAAATGGCTGAGAAACAAAAGGTTTGGGTATCAACCACTAAAGTGGTTCACCCTGAAAATAAGGTATCTTCAAAGAAAAGTCGCCAACTTCTTAAAGTTGTCAAGACTTCTAGGAATAGCAACAAAACCTAATCCCCAACAATCAACTGCTACTAAAGGCCGTAAACCGAATAGATTACCTGTATCCTCAAGATCTCGGTCTCACCTTCTTACTCATCCTTGCTTTGATAAAATGATGACGGCCACAGAATCAACCTCACGCCACTCACCTCCGATATCGGGAACAACAAACCAACTGAGCTTAGACATCTTTGGAAAATGATGAAGCAATTGTTGAGTTCATCGAACTTAGAGAAGGTATACCTAGTGGGGAACACAATGTTGGTTTGACTATAGACCTCGACACTGTTGCATACTTCAAGGAGTTTTTCCCACCTTCCAATCACAAAATAGAAAAACAAAGAAAAATAAGTCTTTAGGTGAAAACCAAAAGGCGCCTTTAGACATAGGAAAAGACAATATAAATGACGTATCCAAAGGTGAAAACCTCTCCAAGACACCCAAGGATGGAAGGTTAGACCTACTACCCAAGAGTCAAGAGAAATCCCCAATGTTGGGGGAGAAGTTAGAAGAAGCCAACATCAATACACCTGAGAATCCGAAATCATACACTTTGCAATGTCCTTGATAGATATAGAGAAGTCGAGTTTCACCAACTTTTTCACTAAAAGGAAAATCAACTTCACATGGACCTATGCAAACATGCTCGAGCTAAACCCCAAGCTAGTCCTTCATCACTTACATTTTCTTTCTACTACCAAACCTTTCAAGCAGAAGTTGAGGAAGATGCACCTATAGATCGCATTACTAGTCAAAGTTGAATTGAAGAAATTATTAGATGTTGGGTTCATAAGATCAATAAACTATGTAGAATGGATTTTGAATCTAGTACCAGTCACCAAGTCGACTAGGGGCATACACATCTACGTTGACTTTAGGGATTTGAATGAGGCTAGTCTGAAAGATGATTTTCCTTTACCAAACATAGACATGATTGTATATCTCATGAAAGGATATGAGATGCTATCACTAATGGATGGCTTCTTTGGCTACAACCAAATCAAAATTACACAAATGAGGATTTTGGACCCCTTAGAGCCTATTTATAGACCTCAAGTGGCAAACTCGACGCCCCTTTATAACTGGACACATCAACCTAGACTTTCAAATGCAAAAATGGACACCTTGAGTGCCTTAAAATTATTATTTTTTTCTACCAATGCACTTAACACTATCAAATTAGCTTGTTAGAACAATTTTCCAAATTTTTGGAATTTTTCAAAAATTTGCAAATTTTCCTGAGGGGGCACTATGATATCCTGCCATCATTGGGGTGTACTGGGGAAACTCTTAAACATGATTTATTGAAATTTATTTGACACAATGCTATAAAAATGCATTGTATTAAAGAGGGGCAAAATATAGATAACTGAAATTGTCCTAGCTTGCAAACTAGCATTTTAACACTAATATTCATCTTTCCCCTAATGATTAAATAATACTTCATTATTTAATTATTATCAAATATCATATTCTACTATTATTTGATTAATTCATTTTAATTCACCCTTGCTAACTAATTAAATAAATCTTATTTATTTAGATATGTCCTAATTACCTTTAATCTTCTTAATAAATTAAATAAATCTTGTTTATTTAATTACATTGTTAATAACACATATTCCTCTATTATTAATTAAATGATAGTTATTAATTGTTTCATTAACATTCAACACCTTCCAAAATTAAATAATTATATTAAAATTATTTAATTGACCACATTCACACTTCTAGATTAAATAATTAATAAAAGTGTTTAATTATCCTTTTTCATCTCAACATTATCTATTCACTATTAATAAAAAAATATTTTATTTATTAATTAATCCTCACTTGCACATTCCTCAAATAATTAATTATTATCTCATTCATAATTCTCTCTTTCATAACAAATACTCTCTTCAACTTCACTAACTAATCAATTCTAGTTCATTGATCAATCAAATTAGTTCACTCCCACTTAGTCAAAGTTAACGAGGCAATCAAATCCCTCAACTCTTCAATCAATTCTCTATGCAAATAGTTAACTAGAATCTTGCAGTCACTTGTAGTCAATTAACTCCCCAATCAATTCCTCTCAAGGATTCTTGACCCTTGATCTTGATCTTCCACCTCTTAATCTAGATTGTTTATTCAAATTAGATAATTCTATAAAAGCAACCATCATATCTCTTTGATGGCTAACCACAAACTTTATCCTTTTGCATACATTGCTATCATTCACATATTTGAGCTTGAAGTGAAGAAGTGCATACTATAAACTAAGAGCAAAGTGAAGCAAAGGAGAACAATGGAAGTAAGTCACGTCAACATGATGAAGGTAATTGTAATACTTATTTAATTATGATTTCATTGTGTTGCCTATATTCCATTGGACGATTCATATTGTGTTTGGTTTTGAATTGTAGCTTTTGTGGTTACTATGTTATTTTATTACCTTTATGATAAATGTCAATTTTTCAATCGTACAATTATAGTAGAAGGACATGGGTATATTTTCTAAAGAGCAAATCTAAAATTTTCAGTCGATTTAAATAATTTAAAGCAATGGTTAAATTGCAAACTAGAAAGAAAACAAAATGTTTGTGGACTGATAATCATAGTGAATTTTTCTGTAATGACTTTGATCTATAATTATGTAATGATAGTGGTATTCATAAATAAAATACAACTCTATATTCTCCACAACAAAATGTAGTTGTAGAATGAATGAACAAGACACTGATGGAGAAGACTAGGAGTCTCTTGATTGGTGTTGGTCTAGAACAAAGGTTTTGGGTTGAAGTTATTGTCATTGCTTGTTACTTGATTAGAAGGTCTCCTACATCAACTCTTGTTGATAAGATGCCTATAGAGGTATGGTTAGGTCACATGCCTTCATTAAGTCATCTTAGATCTTTTGGTTGTGAGGTATATGCACATGTGTCAAAGGAGAAGTGAAAAAAGTTGGAGAACAAGTTTTTAAAATGTATCTCCATTGCATACAATTACGGTGTGAAAGGATACAAGCTTTGGGATCTTGTTGCACAAAAGGTAATATATATTAGAAGTGTTATTTTTAGAGAAACTAAGTCTTCTTCTGTTACATTGTAGCCAAAACAAAGTAAATAGGAAGATGTGATTCAATTTCCTTCTACACCTATGAAAGTTGAATCAAGGCCTCTGTATAGACAAGAAGTTGAGGAGAGCTCATCTAGCTTTGAATCTCCAAAAAAGGAGGAAGAGCCTCCAACTCAACTTGTTCATAGGTCTACAACCTGCATAGACAACCACTTGAAAGGTATTCATCTAATGATTGGAGATGTATTTTTTCTTTGAATACTAATATGGATGAACCTAGATCTATAGAAGAGGCATTAGGTATGAATGATGTAGAATCCTAGAAGATTGCTATGGATGAATAAATTGCAGCTTTGAAAAAGAATGATACATGGGATCTTGTACCATTACCTGAAGGATGAAAATTTTTTGGTTGCAAATGGGTGTTTAAGAAAAGGATTGGTTCAGATGGAGGGATTGAGAAGTACAAAGCAAGGTTAGTTGTGAAAGGTTACTCTCAAGTTGAGGGTGTTGATTATGGTGAGATATTTTCTCCTATTGCAAAAATGACATCCATTATATTTTTTCTTTCTAATGATACTGCTTATGATTTAGAGGTTGAGCAAATGGATATAAAAATTGCTTTCCTTCATGGTGAATTAGAGGAGGATATTTATGACACAACTAGAGCACTATGTGGTGAAAGGTAAAATTAATTTATGTGGTACCATAAATTTGATTCATATGTGTTGATTTTGGGATTTTAGTATTCTAAATCAAATCATTGTGTTTATTAGAAAATCGATTGTGATCATTTCTTGTTTATTGCATTGTATGTTGATGATATGGTATTTATTGGTAAAGGGAAAGGTATGATTTCAAAACTAAAGTCTCAACTTGCAACGAAATTTGAAATGAAAGATCTTGGTGTAGCTAGACACGTTCTTGGATGGAAATTAGAAGAGATGGAGTGAACAGAAAGCTATGGCTTGGCCATTTAGTAAGTATTCCAATTCAATTTTATAGAGGTTTAACATGCAAGATTGTAGACCATTGTGTGTTCCTTTTTAGTTCAAACAAAGTTATCTATTTCAAATTGTCCAACATCCCCATTAGAGATGAAAGAGATGAGTAGAGTTCCTTACCAAAGTGCACTTGGAAGTTTGATGTATGCTATGGTTTGTACTAGATCAAACATTTCCCAAGCAATGGGAGTTATTTCTAGATATATGTATAATCACAACAACACAACAGGCAATTAGAGCCAACTTTTGTGCCGGATTTTAGTGTATTTTGAGCCATTAATTAAATAATTTGGTTGGCATTAAACTCGATGTAAATAGGCATGGCCAGTTCGGCGCTAGATTTTTCACCGACGTTTGCGCCAAAATTAGTGCTGAGAAATCATGGCACCTCTATTAGCGCCTAAAATAGCACCCTAAAGTAACGACGAAAATGGCGTTGAAATTGGAGCCCAAGTTGGCTTCCGATTTTGCTTCCATGTCTACTCCCATTTTTGCTTTTAGTTTTGCTTCCAATTTAATGCCCAATTTTGATTCCAATTTTTCCTCCAAGTTTGCTTCCAATTTTGCTTCTAGTTTTGCTTTCGATTTTCCTTCCACTTTTGCTTCCAATTTTGCTTCCACATTTGCTTTGTTTTGCTTCCAGTTTTGCCTCTAGTTTTTCTTTTGGTTTTGCTTTTGGTTTTGCTTTTGGTTTTTGCTTCTGATTGTTCTTCCAAGTTTACATCCAGTTTCGCTTCTAGGTTTGCTTCTAGTTTTGCTTCTAGTTTTGCTTCCGGTTTTGCTTCCAGTTTTGCTTCCATTTTTGTTTCCGGTTTTGCTTTTAGTTTTGCTTCCAGTTTTGCTTCCAAATTTGCTTCCAAGATTGCTTCTAGTTTGGCTTCCATTGTTTCTTCCTTTTTGCTTCTAAAAATGCTTCTTGTTTTTCTTCCATTTATTAATTTAATATATTTTATTTCAATTTAATTAGTTAAATGTATCATGCCTCTTAAATAACTCATATGATTATAGAGTAAGTAATTTAATTATTTAACTCATGTTTAAATAACAATATAATTATTGTAACATGATCATCATCTATAATTAAAACAAGTGAGTCACATATCTATAATTTAATTGAATTTGACAACACCCATCCTGAGGAGTAAATTAAAATCATCATACTTAATAAATATCCATCCAAAAATAATCGACCACTTTTAATATATATAAATTTACAAGTCAATAATGATAAGATCATCATCATATATAACTAAAACAAGTGAAAGTCAAATATGACGGTACATCAAAAACATGTCAAAATGATACATGTAGTCCAACAGTCGACATAAATGAAAATGATACATGTACAAATGATATAAATAAAATTGATAAATTATGTAACTCAAATTGATACAAGTCAAGATTATACATGTCCAAATGATATAGTGAAAATGATACATGTCAATATGATACAACTCAACAATATAGTACAGTAAGCTATGAAAATGATACATATGATAGTAATCGTGAAAAGAATCATCATAACGATATATCAACAATGATCCATGATGTAGTCTATATGATCATGAATGTCACTATTTACTATCACCAACTACCTCATCATCATCATCACCATCCTGATCATCATCATCATCACTGTTGTCGTTATCATTGTCATCGGCCTCGGTGTCTTCTGTATCTGCATCATCATCATCCTCTGCCATGTGATATGTACCGACAGAACCAATATTTTGTGGATCTATATCATGTTGAGGATCGTCTTGATCTTCTGGAAGACCCATGTTCTGCAAAAAAAAATATTTAAAATAAAAATTTATTATTTATTTCATGCAATAATTTATTTTTCAATATATCTAATATTACAACATATGAGATGAAACCATAATCATATTACATCATATCAAAGCACATACCATAATAAAATTTCAAAAATTTAAAGCTAATACCGTGAGTCAGACAAACTTTAGCTTTTAAAACAAATCCAATTAGTCGTTGTGGATCAGGCCAACATTTGGTGGAAAGAGGAAGAAAGATGAATGGAACTCTAGAGGCCCACCATAATGGATTTTATTCAACCATGAGAGCATAAGAGAGAGTTGATATCATGTATCAAAACATTAAGCATGCATTCTTCCCAGCGAAAAGGAGATGATTACTTTGCTTCATTTTCATTTGCATAACCATATCATGGTAGGGAACCAAGAAGACCAATGCTTAGTTTTATGTGGAGGTAATGGATGTGTAAAAATTTAGGAGGGGCAAGAAGGTCAATGTATGATCCGATGAAATTGAGGAAGAACAACAAGAGAGGGACAAGAAAAATAAAATCAATACAGAGTTTCAAGGATTTGTCAAGAGAGTAAGAGAGCTATGGGAGTAGCCTCATCTAAAATATTTTGAACTAGAGTTTGATATACCATTTAGAGAGCTTGGTTTTCATGGAGTTCCTTTCAAAGCCTCACTTTTATTGTTCCTATAGTAAACTATTTGGTAGAGTTGGTGGAATTACCTTTCTTAGTAATCGCTATTAGTGAGATTGATATTGTTAACCTTGAGAGAGTAGGACTTGGGCAAAAGGAATTTGATATGGCTATCGTTTTCAAACACTTCAAGCAGGATGTACTCCACATTGATGTCATTCCTCAATCTTCACTTGATGGCATCAAGGAATGGTTGAACTTCATGGATATAAAGTATTATGAAAGTAGAATGAACTTGAACTGGCAACCAATTTTGAAGACTATTACTAATGATCCAAATAAATTTATTGAAGATGGTGGTTAGGAATTTTTGAATATGGAAGCTAGTGATTCTTATTCTGATAATTCAGATGAGTCAGATCAAGGATATGAACCCTCTGATGTAGAAGAGGAATCAAAATCAAATTTCATGTAGCCATCATCAAGAGTGTTACAAGCCAACAAGATGGAGGGAATTCTTATATAAGGATAATTTTCAATGTTGTAGGTACCAACTTCAATGCCAACTATAATGGCGACATTGAAATTCCCTAGTAGTATTTATGTTAAGGAAATTTCCTTTAGATGCAAGGATTCAAAGCACATCAACCATGTGGTAAAAATGATTAAATCCCAAAGACGATCTGTAGCAATGAAAGAGTCTGAAAAGGCAGGGAGAGCTACACTAGTGACTCAGGAGAAACTTTAGCTTTCAAAAACAAAGCCAATTAGGTTGGTAGATGTGTGGATTAGGTTAGCATTTGGTGGAAGAGGATGAAAGATGACTGGAACTCTAGAGGCCCACCATAATGGATTTCGGTATTCAACCATGAGAGCAAAAGAGAGAGCTGATATCATGTATCAAAACATTAAGCATGCATTCTTCTAGCCAATGGAGAAGGAGATGATTGCTTTGCTTCATTTTCATTTGCATAACCATATCATGGTGTGGGAACCAAGAAGACCAAGGATGTCTGGTTTTATGTGGATGTAATGGATGTGGTCCAAACTTTAGGAGGGGAGATCCTAATGTCTGCAAAGAGGCATAAAGTTAGATGAATTAAGTTCACCTACATGTCTTCCAAAGTTTACTTCCAATTTTTATGACTGTTTTTCTTGACTATCAGAGAAGAAACTTCAGCTTTCAAAAACAAAGCTAATTAGGTTGGCAGACGGGTGGATCAGGCCAACATTTGGTGGAAGGGGATGAAAGTTGATAGGAACTCTAGAGGCCCACCATAATGGATTTCAGTATTCAACCATGAGAGCAGAAGAGAGAGTTGATATCATGTATCAAAACATTAAGCATGCATTCTTCTAGCCAATGGAGAAGGAGATGATTACTTTGCTTCATTTTCATTTGCATAACCATATCATGTTAGAAGATCAAGGATGTCTAGTTTTATGTGAAGGTAATGGATGTGGTCCAAACTTTAGGAGGGGAGATCCTTGTTAGAAGATTAATCTTTACTTGGTAAAGGTTATTCTTTAATTGTAATTTTTTATTAACTTGTAGGAATATTCCAAAGGAATCCCTACAAGTCTTTTGTCTTTTTGTCATCTCACACATTTGTGAGGATGGCTTATTTTTAATTCCTTTATTAAGGAATATTTGTAACCACCTCCTTAAGAGGTGACACTTTGCACACACATAGATGAATGGTGGCATTCATTGAGTTGGGAGTTACATTCTAACTCCTCCTTCTCACCTCTACTTATTGAGGTGCCTCTCCTCTCATTCTTCAAGATTCAAGCAAGCAAGCTAAGGCTGAAGCTCTCTCTCTTTGTATTATTCTTTAGGCATTTTGCCTCCATTCATAATATTCGGGTTTTTTCTTGTTTTTTCCCCTTAACAAATTCTTGTGTCTCTCTTGCTTTGGTGGTGCTTGGTTTGGCTACTTCAACTTATTTGGTAATCTCTTTCCTTCAAACAATTTCTCTTTATTAGTACTTTCCATTGCTCTTTTTTATTTCCTTTCAATCCAGATGTCTGCCAAGAGGCATAAAGTCAAATGAATTAAGTTCACCTACATGTCTGCCAAAGTTTACTTCCAATTTTTATGACTATTTTTCTTGACTGTCAGAGTTTACTTACAAATTTGAAATTTCTTTTTGGTCATTTTGATGAGGATATATTCAACCAATGTGTAAGCACCTTTTTTTTGTATCACAAGCATTTTCACATTGCAAGAATTCTGATTATCTATGGTGTACAACTATGTCGTCTCACTTATTGGATCTTCTATTTCAATGTTTTCTATGGCCTTCTCTGTTTGAGGTAGCACTTGACAATCCTACCTCATTTCCTTAGCTGAGAAGTGGATTTGAATTTGGAAATACTGCACTTTAAAACTAGCTATGGTTTAAGGAGAGCTATTCTAGCTTTGTTGTTGACACCCTCAATCTTCAACAAGGACTTAGATGCATGGACTAAAATGCAAGCTTTCAAACTTAGATTTGAATGGGCATAATTTGATTGATTATGGTTTTCACAGGTAGTTGTCTTTACATGACTATTCTGGATTGTCAATACATGTAATAGTGACTGCATCCTTATCAAGTTTGGCTACCCTTATTTAGAATTCCTTGGCCTTTGGACTCGATACAAAGTTGTGCATTGTTATTCCATATTTGTAACATGTAGGACATTTAAGGGGTACAACATATATAAATTCAGTACTATCATCCAAGGAAAAATTACAGATGGTGTATCAAGAACAACAAAAAATGATTTTATTAGGGTTAATGCTTTCTTCCCCCATGCTACTGATATTTTCCCCAGAACATGTTTTTTTTAATTATTTCAACGCATCTCAAAATTCAATGTATTGCTTAACATTTGTTATGCATTTCAGTTGTTTATGCAAATGATGCATTTATGTTAACTCGATTTGTGTTGTTACTTTGGTAGTTTGACTTCTATAACAACCAGCCATTAGGACATTGTGTGTGGGAGCACGTTTATGTTTTTAGTTAGCTTTTTTGGATAGCTCTATTGGGTGTTGAGGACATTCCATTTATCTTTTGAATGTTATGAAGTCAGAGTTTCAAGGATTTGTCAAGCGAGTAAGAGAGCTATGGGAGTAGCCTCATCTAAAATATTTTGAACTAGAGTTTGATATACCATTTAGAAAGCTTGGTTTTCATGGAGTTACCTTTAAAGCCTCTTCTTTTATTGTTCCTATGGTAAACTATTTGGTAGAGTTGGTGGAATTACCTTTCTTATTAATCGCTATTAGTGAGATTGAGAATTGTTAACCTTGAAAGAGTATGACTTGGGAAAAAGGAATTTGATATGGCTATTGTTTTCAAAGAATTCAAGTGGGATGTACTCTGCATGTACGCCATTCCTCAATCTTTACTTGATGGCATCAAGGAATGGCTGAACTACATGGATATAAAGTATTATGAAAGCAAAATGAACTTGAACTGGCAGCCAATTTTGAAGACTATTACTAATGATCCAGATAAATTTATTGAAGATGGTGGTTGGAAATTCTTGAATATGGAAGCTAGTGATTCTGATTTTGATAATTCATAAGATTTAGATCAAGGATACAAACCCTTTGATGTAGAATAGGAATCAAAATTAGATGAGGAAGGTTCAAAAGATGAATCTCTTGTGGATTCAGAGGAGGATGAAGAAGAAGAAGGATATTTTGAAGAGGAAGGTAAAACATGGGATGAATTAGAAGCCGAAGCCAAAAATATAGATAAGGAAAAAGGAGATGAGTCTGACAGTGAAGAGGAAAGGCAACAATGAAAGGTAAAAGCTACAGGGAAGTCTCAGGCACCTAATATTAGAGATTCAAGAGGAATGTTTGCCAAGAGGCATAAAGTCAGTTGAATTGAGTTCATCTACATCCTTCTACTATTTATTCATGCACATAAATGGTCATCTTGTAATCATAAGATTTGAGCTCTATTTACTCATCCTACGCATCAATAAACAACTCAACACAAGAGATGCAAATTGACATATTAACACAACAATATCCAACTAAGTTATTGAAACTCAACTATTGATACCTCGTTCTCCATCCAGATTACAAAATCGTTCCACTTTTTGTTTTGTAACATATTCTTTTCAAATTGCTTTGGATGGCGGCCATATTTCTCCTCCTGTCAAAACATGGAACATGGACTAGTTAAACTAATTAATATGAAATCATTTAATTTTTCCAAGGAAATTAAAAATATATATCATTTAACATATTAAATATACTTACAAATGTAGAGATCAAGGCCTGTAAACCTTTCTAGCCACTGCGATGTGTGGCACGAAGTTTCTCAAGCCTAGCCTTGGAGGCCTTGTCCTGAAACATATACTAATTCAATTTAACTATGCACAAATAAAATTTAAATATTGTTTAATAAATTTGATATAATCTTATGAGAAAATTCAAATACTTGCATTCTCTCATCACCAAACTTCATCCATGCATCGGACTTCTCATATGCTTTTACAAGCTCTTTCCATACTTTCACACTTACATCAATTGGCCTTCTTTTCTGCCTTAGCTCAAGAGGGATTTTTTTTGTCTTCTTTGTTTGGTTGCACTGAAATATCTTGCAGTTTTGAGACATTTGTAGCTTTATCTTCTTTACAAACCAACCTATTCCAAAATCAGTCTCCATGTCATGGATAACTTCTTTTTTCAGTTGCATGGGTATCTATGAGAATGGAAAATGTAGATGGTCTTTAAACCATTGAAGGCATGATTCCTTCAACCTATTCACAAACGTTTTCCCAACATCCATCATTTAGAATTCCCCTGAAACCACCTTGTATTCTATCTTCATATTGTAGCTACCAATGCAAGATTGATAACATGGCGTGGTGGAAGAAGTTTGTGTCCTAGGAGTGGCTAGGACATTGGAATTCTATGCTCCCTATTCCACATGCTTAGAGTTTACTATCACTGATTTCCTCCTAGATCTTTTTTTCAATCTAGGACTGGTTGGGGAATCAATTGATTCCCTTTGACACAATTGATTTGTTTGCAATGTTTGAGGGACATTACCAGATTGTTTTTCTAAGTATCTGGCAAGCATTGTCCAGTCCACATTAACCAATTTGTTCACTGCCTCTACCCCCAATATGGAAGCCAATTCCTCTTTATCTTTGTCAGTCTCATGTCCCTATATATATATTTAAATTATATTTATTCTTTTAAATTTATAAATAAAAAACTAAAAACTACAATTCCTCTTTATCTTTGTTAGTCTCATGTCCCTATATATATATATTTAAATTATATTTCTTCTTTGAAATTTTGAAATAATAAACTAAAAAGTAAAATTCAAAGAAACAATGGAAACATTTACAAACCTATAAATTGACAATGAATTACCTCATTGTGGCTAGAGTTTGCTGACAATGCTTGCTTCCTTCTATTGCTTGACATTTTGAGGTGACCTAGGGCAAATTATTTTCATCCAGTCTCTGGAGGCAAATGAAGTACACACTGTCAGGTATGAAAGTTTTCGTCCAGTTTGTGGTATGAAAGTTTTGTTTTGTGGGCAAATGTGTTCACTGGGTTTGCTTAGTGTTGATAACCTAGGGAAAATATGTTCACTGGGTTTGCTTAGTGTTGATAACCTTATCATGAAAACTATTTCATAATGCAATCTTGCACGAATTTGTCATGGCATCGATGACTATGGCGCGACTGGGAAAAACCAAGTAGTTTTTGCATTTATTTTTAGCAGTTGCTTAGTAGTGACCGACCCAATTCCCATATTTTCCAAGCAGTTCACTATTTTCTTGATACCCAGGTTAGGGAAAGAGTACAGAGGCATCCTGGCTTTGTGCTATAATATTTTGAGCCAAACCTCAAATGGGTAGGGTAAAATTTTTTGTTGGTTTCTGAAACATTTTATAATTTATAATGATGGGACAATTTAGAGGTTGGCTAGATAGGTTAGGCCACAAACTAGTTAACAATCACGAATTCAAGTGCATTAAAAAGAGCAGTAAATAATCACAAATTCAACCAAGAAAAAAAAATTGTAGCCTTACCTATGGTGTCACAAACTAAATCGAATTTCTCATCAGTTGCTGGTAGCGCCCTGTTCTCTTCCTTCGCGCAATATTTTTCCCTTTTTTGTCATCCGATTTCTTCCTTCACGGAGGAATTTTTTTAAATTTTTGATTTTGATTCAGTAGCCGGTGCTTTAGTCGGTGTTAGTTAATGCCAAATTTTGAGTCAACTTTTGGCCATTAATGCAATCTATTTGGGGTGCCTAATGCAGCGCCAAGTGCACCTAATTCAATGCCTATCATTGTTGTGTATCATAGGATACAGAGTGTTGGAAATAATTCCAACTCTTGCCTTGTTTTTGTGACCACTGCTATCTCATGGCTCCTTCATCAGCTCAGTGCGGTAAAGCAGTTTTTACCGCGGTCCCACAAGGTGCTTCATCCTTCTCGGTAGTAGTGCAGTGAAAGCTTCTATGGTGACACGCGAGTCTTCCTTCTGTTCTTGGCAGTGTTGTAGTGACTCTCACAAGTCTTCTACCATTGGTGTGGGTAGTGTGATGACCACTGCTATCTCGCAGCTCCTTCATCAACTTGGTGCGGTAGAGCGGTTTTACTGTGGTCCCACAAGTTGCTTCTTCCTTCTTAGCAGTAGTGCAATGAAAGCTTATGTGGCAACATTTTTATTCACAGAGGAGGCCATGGAGAGAGGGCATGGATGACATAGAAATACTATTTTTCTAAGAGGAAAGTGGGTGGAAATAGATGAGACAACGAAATCTGCAGATACAATAGAGGTAAGAAGAGAAAGCAACCTCAACCAAAGGAGGAAGGTGTTTATGAATTCACAAATGCTACAACATAGAGGAGATATCAATATGTCAAATATATGACTAAAGTGAGGTTTTGTGTTGGATAGCATACTCGTTGAAATGATATAATTGATGTACTAAACATTATTTACTATGTTGTGTATTATAGGGGTGAGACGAGGCCATGGCAACAAATTGTGTCATATCAAATGAGGACACAACGGATGAAGCGGGACATCAGGTACTCAAATTTTGAATTAACTTAGGAAAAAATGATTTGATGGCATTTTGTGATACATCCATCTTTTTTCATAGTATTATTGAAATTTATAATGTATTATCCAATCTTGACATAAATTAATGCATGTTGTTGATTATTTTAGATGGAGATTGGAGAAAATGAAAAGCCTAAGAGTTCAACTTGCAAAAGAAGAAGATATATATGTGGACATGGACCTAAAACTATTAAATCACGTAGATGATAGTGGGTGGAAGAGGATATGACAATGGATATTGTAGACAGAACAAATGATTGCACTGAAGAAGAGGTAGGTCAGGACTATAGTACATGGGATTACTACTTTGAGAAAATTGTTGTTTGTGGATGTTCTATATGTCGTGGAGAGAAACAATTCAAACAAGTGATTGTACAAAGACATTACATATATGATGAGATTCCAGTCGGTAGTATGCCTCCTATAATCAATTAAAACCAAATAATAATAAATGAGTGTGGACTAAAGTTTTATAAACTATGTTTGCAAAATTGTGTTTTATTTAAATTATTGTATAAAAAAGGTAGTCTATAAAATAATGTTCCATTATTCAATTGATGTATATATGTTCATACAATTTATATTTTTATTTTTTAAGCCATATTTGATTATATTTCTTTGAAATTGATACATTTATGATTTATCCAATTGTTTCCAAACATTAAATAATGCTTGGGTTTGTTGATAGGTAGAAGATTTTGATGAACCACATACTAATACCCAAGATACAAATGGGTTATTAAGATTTGGATGAGATGATCCAAACCATCCTTTAAACCATACCAGGGTCAGAAGAGAAAGATTGAAGAGAACACTACCACCTGAGAAATTTGAAGAGTTGATGAGAGTCGCATATAGTGATGACATGCCACCTAATCTTAATGATGATGATCATGATAGTGAAAATGCAGTGCATGAAGAAGGATTGAATGAAATGCTTATAGGTTTCTTTGGGGATGGAAACAATGATGTGAATAATGATGATATGGTTGATAGTAACAATGATAGCAGGGGTAATTACCACCAACATAATGTTGATGATAACAACATCAAAGACTCCATCAAGCAAGCAACAAAGACACTTGTGTTCAAATCGGGTGCAAGTAGAACCTCAAACTAGCATGTACATTAATATTATTAGAAATCAAGTCACTATTTGGTTGGTCAAACAAAGGATTCACTTCCTACTGAAGTGAGTTGAAATCTATTTCTTACTTTGCATTGTCAATTGGTGTACATAATTCGTAAACATTCATCAACTTCGCTTATATTTCTTTAAGGAAATTTTAAAACCATATATTGTATATAAAGAGTCCTAGTATAGATTTACATATCAAACATGTTCATCATAAGTCAAACATTCAATTGATTTAATCTCTGACAATCTTACAGGGCACTAAAAACTAAACTATTCCCTAAAGAGAATGTGTTGCCATCAACTTGTAGAGAGGTGCATCTATTGTTGGTTGAGTTGGGGATTGAATATAAGAAAATTCATTCATGCAAAAATGATTGCATTTTATACAAAGATGAATATCAAAACAAAGTAGAATACCCTTTATGTAAAGAGAAGAGATATCGTACATATGTACAAGGTCCTACAGTTCCAAAGAAGGTTTTACATCACATGCCAATTATACCTAGACTTCAACAAATGTTTCCTTGCAATTCACTAGCACAATTGATGGACTGACATGCAAAAAATAGGAGTAAAGATGTATTCATGTGAATTTTGGCCGACTCCAAAGCAATGAAACACATAGAGGAAAAATGACCAACAAAATTGAAAGATGAACCCCGTAGTATTAGGTTTGGTCTTGCAATTGATGGAGTGTTCCCATTCTCTTTCCTAAGCTCAAATTATAGTGTTTTTCCAGTTAAATTGATAGTATACAATATTCCCCCATGGATGAGTGTTAGAAAGGAGAACCTTATGCTAACTCTCATTCTTCCAAGAAAACATCAAGTTAAAAACATGGATGTTTATCTTGTACCTTTTATTGATGAGATGCAACTGCTATGGAAAGGCATAAGAATGTATGACATATCACGTGACCCTCCATCAAATAGGTCCTTCATGTTGTATGGTGTGCTATGTTGGACTACTCATGAATTCCCAGGACTTGGTGTTTGTTCTAGTAAGATAAAATATTTACATATTTACACTCATAATTTATTTTCATCCCAACTTTCATACTTAGTTTTATACTATTTTTTTATGTTATTAACATTACTTATTGAATTGCAGGGCTTCAAACAAAGGGGATATTTGCATGTCCAAGATGTGCAAAACAATTTCAAGGGTGGTATTCTAAAGATCTACATAAATTTATTTACGCAAACAATAGGGTTTTTCTACCACTAGATCATAGGTTTAGAAATTTCTTGAAGAATCAATTTGATGGAAAAGTTGAAAATAGAGGCCCTCCCATGATTATGGGTCTAGGTGATTGGCTTAAGAAGTATGAAGATGCTGAATTGAAAGCTTGGGAGGATTTTTTTGATCGGGGTGATTCAATTGAAGAACCAGATCAAGTTGTAGTTAATATGCCTGAAGGAATGAAAAGGAAATCCTTATTTTATGAGCTCCCTTACTGGAAGGATCTATTAATATCTCACCTATTAGATCCTATGCACATCTTCAAAAATGTCCCAGTTTCTATATTTTGACACATATCAGGCAAAGAGGACACCTTGTCTTCGAGGAGAGATATTGCTCTTTCACATGCCAAATTTGATATAAAACATTTGTGGCCAAACAGGGAAAATGAAACATATGTAGAAGCTCCATGGATTTTGAAAAAAAAAGAGCTAGACCAACTAAAAAATGTCATCCATTCAATAAGGACACCTATTGGCTAAGGGTCATCATTGGCTAAAGCTTTTACAGTTGATGGACATATCACAAGATTTAAAACACATGATTTTCATAATTTAATGAATGTATTATATATCAACATTTAACATTTATTGGTACCATTGATTAAGCACTAAATTTATTTTGATATTTTTTTGTGTGAGAAAAAATTACTAATGAACTTTTCATAAATGTGTTTGATAGCATATCATGCCATTGTCAATTAGGGGGGATTCCTGTCTTGCAATTGACTTAAGGAGTGCCATAAGTTGATTGTCAAAATTTACAAGGTATGTGGTTATATGAAATGTTCATGTGTGAGAGACATAGAGATATTATACTGAATTTTAATTTATGAATAAAGGTTCATACTAATTTACTATTCTTATATTAGGTGGGTGACCTCCAAGGAGATCTATGAATCTAAAGTGCCAAAGTGGAAGAAAGAAATTGCAGAAATTGTATGTGTATTTGAGAAGGAGCTCCCTAAAAGTTTCATGGACCTACAAGTCCATTTACTTATACATGTAGTCAATGACATTGAATTGGCAGGTGTTGTATCAACGAGGTAGATGTTTTTCTTTGAGAGGTATATGAAAACTCTTAAAAGATATGTCCGACAAAAGGAACATCTAGAGGGTTGCATGGCTGAAGGGTATGTATTGCATAAAGCATTTTTCTTCTTGTGTGAATTCATTTGTAAGGATTTTGAAGATGGCCCACACATCTGGGATGAAGAACGAGCATCAAATATTATTGATGGAGAAAAACCACAATCTAATGGTGTTGAAGTACAAATTAGTAAGTAAATTCATGATCAGTGTGGTTGTTTTTCTTGCAATCATTAATTTACTCTATAATTTATTTGTCAAATTAACAACATGACATTTGGAGTTTGAAATAAACATGTTGAAATGTAATAGGTGTAGATGAAAGTTCTATACTCGACAAGTTCATTCTATACCACATGGACTTTATGAACAAATGGATTGATTTGTATGATAAAAAGATAGAAGAAGTGTTAGAAGCAAGGAGACAGTTTAAGATATCGAACCCAAGGAATACTCCACTTCCCACTCATTTGCTTGGGGAATGGGGTAAAATATTGCACACTAGAATGGTTTACTAAAAAAATTCAAAATCAAATAAAAGACGCAGGTACAAATTCAAACATAACAGAAGATGGAATCAACATGTCTGGAGGATGTGAAAGAAAGGTACAATTAGAATTTTACAAGATGTTGTTTCCTTGCAGTTTTGGGAGTATTAAATATTTTAATATTTTTCATTATATTTGTTTTCACTAAAATAAATGGTCTTTCACAGGCAAGGAAATATCCAACAATGTGGGCATATGGTTGACATTATCGTGTAGAAAGTGTAGACGTAAAGAGATGATCATTGTGAGCAGGTATTTATTTAACTACAACAAGAAGCGGTAGTGATCATTAATCTATTAATTCATAGCTTATTGTAAATATATAAATGTTTTTATTAATCAATAAAATTGTTATAACATACGTCTAATATACGTATGTTGTTCATGTGCAGGTATTTTTCTATGAAGATATGTTGGACCCGAAATGGATATTTTTCATACATTATGATCCAAGATTAAGGCATGTATTTGATGATGCATTACTAGATATTGAGCAAAAGAATGATGGAAAAAAAAATGAGAGACGGATTAGAGAACATCGAAGAAATTGACATCCATGATGATGTTGAAGATGGTTATGTTCAGGCACAAGAAGACAACAATCCAAAGTTAGATGTGTGACCAGGTGAAAATACTGTTCCAGAAATGAGCAACGACAACAAACGTGCAAGAAACAATAGAAACACTTACCACCTCAAGATTAGCCTAGTTGGATTCAAAAACAAAGTAAAGATAACAAAAAATGAGTTGATTTACCTTGTCTTGAATCGATCCTTTGGGGTGCCCTTGATGGTTGATTTTGTGTATGCTCCTTCAATGACAAAAGATGTTGATACGAGATGCAAGATGGATGAGAAATGAATGAAAATGGTATGATGGATGCAAGGAATGGAATTTTTTAGCTAATTATGGCTCAAATGAAAATTTTGCAAGAGTTTGGTTAGCATAATGATCAACCCCCCAAATGAGAGAAAAGAGGGGGTATTTATAGAGGAAGTTGAATTCTCTAGAGAATTCAACAGTTGAGATTCATCCAACAAGGCCAAGATGTAGGGCTATGGTAAGTTGAGGACTCACAAGCCCTCACATCTTGACATGTGGAATGTGAAGTGTCTTAGAATGGTGATGTGTAAAAGAGGTGGAAGAAGGACAAGTACCTTGAAAGTACATTTGGAGATGAGAAGATTCCTTGGAGGAATAAAAAGTGAATTTAAAATTCACATGATTGAGAAATCTCATGGATAAGACAAGGTTCCAAAGGGAGAGGTAGAAAGTACCTTGGATAAGATAAGGTGCCTAAAAAGGTAAGCACTTGTCACATGTGACTTGATGTGACAAGTCAAAGATTCTAGAAGATGCATGGGAAAAGGGGAAGAGTTCACATGTAACTTGATGTGACAAGTCAAAGATCACATGGGGAAGAGAAAAAAGATTTTAATATTCCTTAGAAGGATAAAAGGAATTAAAAATTCCTTGGGAGGTTGATTAGGTCAATTAATGAAGGATTAAAGGAGGGTTAGGTGGCTAAGAGAGATTAGAGGTCAACTTGCAAAAGTTGGAGGATGTGACACATCCTAATCAAGAATTAGGCATGTGCACATCTCTAAAGATGAGATTAGAAGATGGATTAGGATTAGGTAAAAATGATGGAAGATGTGGCATATGAGGAATTAAATAAATGTCATATTTATTTAATTCATTTGATGAAATGAGGATTAAAGAGATAAGGTATTTAATTATTAATTAGATACCTTAAAGATTTAGAGGAATTAAGGGATATTAATTAGATAATAGTAATATTACATAATTAACACGAATAAGGGGATGTTTAGATGAAAGGAGATAAATTTGGATAAATTAAGTGTCCAAATTTAGGTGTCTACATTTTTCCCCTCTTTGAGATGGTGTTACAAAGTAGCATCATTTCAAAGAATATTGAAATATAGAACTCAAAAGAAGGTGGTCAGATTGGAAAATATGCCCCAGTCATCAACGAAGTGACTAGGAGGAAAGATGATGGGAGTGACGATGAAGGTTAGGGATGAAGAATGCCCCCTCGAGAGGACATGCAGGTTCAAGAGAACACGGGTGTGCTCATGAAATGGATGAGATGATAAAAGGGGAATATGAGGAAGATGATGCAAAGTGATGGGTAAGAAAGGATGAAAAGGTGACAGAAGATTGGGAGGGGAGAGTGATGAAGGATGAATGGTTGGGGGTATTTTGATAGATGAGAGGATGGAGATGAAATGCAATCCAAATACAATTTTCCATCTATAGGAGCACTAATTTTTGCTATAGCAGAAGACACGATACACCAAAGTATAAAGGACCAAGGCAACTTAGTGTCTAATGCATGAAACAAACACAACAAACAAGAAGGCTATCCCAACACCCCAAAGTCGTGATGACCTTGGTTGGGCCAAATATTGGGATAACCACAAGCATGCAAGGATGCCCCAATGTAACACAAGATCTCAGGAATCTTTGTGGGTACTACGTGGGACAATCAAGAAGATAACAAAGAGAAAAAGATCAAGATATGCCCCTATGTTGACTAGTCAAAACACACCATAATATGATGGATCATGGCGGCCCTGAAAAGTGATGATAGGGAGCTCAAATGATATAAAAAATTCAAAATCATCAAAAGATCACAATCAATTTCAAACGTCCTTTGTCTAGGATCAAGGGGATAGATGGGATTGATGAGGTTTGTTAGGAAGGATGCATCCTATTGAGACCAATGATGGATACGAGACTAAAATATTGATATGATGTAGGATATTCAAAATTGATTAGATCTAATGATACTAGTGGATCTCATTTGTGAAGAACTAGCAAGAACATGGCATAGCTTGACAACACGACACAAGAGATGATACACAAGACAAAAGATTGACACACCCTAAGGACCTAGGGGCTTAGGGGCCGATCAAAGATTATCCTTGCCTATGTGAAAGCACAAAGCCCTCGTAGTTCAATAAAAGGATGAAAACAGACCTCGATGGATGATAAAGATAGAATGGACAAAAGGAGCAAAGTGGACAATGAAGATCGATGATAGACGATTAAAGAGCCCCGAGGGTGGATCAAATGATCGACCTTGTCTACATGAAAGCGTAGGGGCAACATAGTTCAACAAAAGGCCAAAGACACATGATGGATAAAAGATGATGAGATGACCAGGATAAGGAGATAAAAATATGGGACCGATACGATGAGACATGATAGACCTGTTGGATTGGATAAGATGATGGTGATGACACAAAGCTCAGAGATGGGATAGTTATCCAAATCATCAAAATGAATTGGAATGATGATAGGATGGATAGATGAATGATGAGAAAGGATAGGAGATTGAAAAGATGCGAAAAAGAAGCAGAAGTGATGACGATAAGATAGATGACATGGGATTGCGTGGGGAGTAGCCTATAGCTAGATTCCAATGACAAGGGATTATAAGATGGGATGAGGATAGAGATAAACATATAGGAATATAAGGATGGGGAGATGGAAGGGATGTTATGATGGATGGATAGGGGGATAAGAATAGGGAGGTTAAAAGGATTGTGTGGAGGGGTTTGGAAGATAAGGATGGGGATGTGAAAAACGATTAGTGGATTGAGGGATGAATGATATCTCTAAGGACTATATCACAAAGGAAGAAAATTTCCCCACTCTATATATGTCATATATAATGAGGCACGATGGATGGAAGATGGGAAAATGAAGGAGACAACTGGAGGAGGATAGGATGGGTGACTAAGGGATACGATAGAGTATGTATGAAGGGAATGTATACCAAGAGGTGTCCAAAGCATGCAAAGATAGGTGCCCCTATTTTTTATCAAGATCACAAGAAGGATGGAGGGACGGGAGATAAATGGGATATGATGGTATGTTGCGTAAGATAGGTGGGATGGAGGAAAAGGATGTAGGGGATGTATAGCAGGAAGATGTGTGCATAGTAGGAAGCATAGCAGATGGAGGGGATGCATATCAAAAAGTTTCCCCCAAGTGTGAAAAAGGACAGATGGGGATTTACGCATGATGCCTATTTTCCAGGTTTTCATCATGGTACTTATCCAAGGTGCTTGTTTTCCAAGTTTTCACCATTAGATGAATTATTTCTCTTTACTTTTGTTTTTTGACTTTTTGGATAGCATGCAGAAGGAGATGGATAAGGATAGGGAGGCATATAAGCAGATTTAGAAGACATGTGACAAGGAGATGGATGAAGGACTCAAGCATCAAGTTCCATACAAGGTGTTAAAAGCCCATGTTCGAAGTGACTGTTAGATATTGGTACAACCATATTAGGGTAAATGGATTATGCAAGAGAATGTATTAAAGGGACTTGATGGGGGAGATATGAAGGATAATGGATGGGATGTTGGAAAGTGTATGGATGGAATGATGGGGTGGATGTGTGATGGGGAGATGTGTTCAGGACCAACATTGGCACACGTGGTAGTGTATGTGAAAGAATAGGAGGCTTAATGGATGGAGAACATGGGGATAATGGAGGAGATGGGATAGTGAATTTCAGGACATAAGGACCCAAAAAAAATTTAGGAGATGGAGGATGTGTATGATTGGCTTTTGGATTAGCAACTTTGGATGTTGGTATAGATGCTTCATTTGAAGGCATGACATCTTTTTTCTTTGGGATCCACATGGTTTTAATTTTTTCTTTGTGGGCCTTTGTGGCCTACGAATTTGATTTGGATTTTTTTTTCTTCTCTTCACCATGTCTTTTAAAGGGGACATGGGGAGCTTTAGATTCATGTGGATGGTTGGATTTATGCATTTTTGTTTTAACATCCAAAGTGCTTTCAGTAGCAATGGGATGGCTACAAGGAGATGGATGATGTGGAGCGATGGAGGTAGGATTGTGGGGATTATGTGTAGATGGAGGATGTTTAGATGTGCCTTTGCTAATCCTGATTAGGGGAAATGCAAGAGGTATGTTTATGATGGGTGACATGGATAGGTGATGAATGGATGAAAGGATGAATAGGACGAGATGGAGGAGGTGATTTTGGGATATGAGGGCCCAAAACAGACGTAGTGGGTGGAGGGACATAAGGGCCCAAGATGGATGGAGTAGATGAGGGAGGAATATGGATGGTTGTTTTGAGGTGATACAATGGAGGAGGTGGGATGACAACATATGATTTGGTGGAGCGATAGGAAGAGCCTATATTTCTTTTGGAAGAGGCTCGTTGAAGACGTCTAGAGGTTGTACCAACATCTTTAGATTTTGAGTCTTGAGAAATATGTCCAAGACTCTGCATACAAATTTGTTCTTTGACCTGGATGGGCTCTAAAATACCTTGCTCATGAAGGCCTAAACCTTTTCCTTGATAGTTCATGTTCTTGAGCATTCGATCCATGATAGGATTCTTGTTATTCTAGAAGAATGATGTGATTCCATTATTAGGTGGAGGATGATGGGTGGTATATATGCTTTATTTTTCATCTACAAGGAGATCACCATGGAAGAATGTGAGAGTACCAAGGGGATATATAAGCGATGTGGGGATAATAGGTTTAGGAAACGATGGATGATCATGAGATGGAGATGATAGGATAACATCTTGATGGCTGGTATCAAGAGAGGGAGTAGGTAATATATGATAGGATCAGGATTTGAGGCAGCAGGAGATAAGGGCTCATGTGATGGAGTGACGAAATCTTGAGTGACAAGGGGATCATGGGATGGAATGGATGGGGGACTGTGATCTTGAGGTAGACTAAATGGGAAGGTAGGTATTGATCTAGAGAAGGGGATATGTTGGTATGATTTGGATCAAACTCTTGGCATGACTCATCTTGTGTGGATGGCATGATGCAAGAGTGTTGGAGGGACTCTTCAAGTTGGGGAGATGGAAGGATGGAGGATTCGAAGCATTCATCATAATGTATTTCAGTGATACTAGGGGTAGGAGAAGTGGATTGGATTTGGGTGTCTTCAATGGATTGGGTGGATCTAGGAGTAGAAGATGGGTGTTCAATGGATTTGGTAGATGTGATGGTAGGAGATGGGGGCTCAGTGGATTTAGAGGATGTGATGGTTTCAACGGTTTGAGCGGTGCTAGGGGTGATATCGTCAAAGATAGGTGTTGGATCTAGAAGGTCCTCATCACTAATGATCGTGGATGATGGGTTGGGATGGCATGATTCCACGACTTCAAGTGGTGGAGTTGTGGATGTCTTCTTTGTCATAAGTCCTTGGAGGACTTCTGGAGTGAGAAACTTGAATATTCTAGGCTGAGATGGCATGCTAGGAGTGGATGAAGGATTATGGATTGGTGGGGGATTAGGACTAGGGATTGGTGGATTAGGATTAGATGGGGGAATGGGATTGGATGCAGGATTGGGAATAGATGGGGGATTAAGATTAGATGAAGGGTTAAGATAGGGGTATTGGAATGGTGAATTAGGACAAGAGGATACAGATGGTGGATTGTAGTAAGGATATTTGGGTGGTGGATTAGGATGGGAAGATTGAGATGGAGGATTGAGATACAAAGATCTGGATGATGGATTAGGATAAGAAGATGTGGATGTTAGATTACGGTAAGTTGATGGCGGTGTAGGTTTAAGATAAAAAGGCGTGGATGTGGGATTAGGATATGTTGATTGGTATGGAGGATTAGAATAAGGGGACATGGATGGGGGATTGTGATAGGGATACTAGGATGGTAGATTAGGATAAGAGGATGTGGGTGTTCGATAAGAGGATGATGTAGATGAAGGATATGACAAATATGCGGACAGGGAAGGTAATGAATATCCCTTGTCAAAGGTAACATAAGGAGTGTGAGTAGGCATGGATGAAGACATAACATGGTAGTTGGAAGGGGTGATTGGATTTTGAAAAGCGAGTGGAGAAAGTTTACTAGCGATGATAGCATCAAGGGGATCTATGTCATATTCTTCTTGATCGACAAGACTTTTGTTATTGCCGATGTAATTAGGGTTCCTTTGACTACTATTGATGGAGGATAAGGATTCATGATGATAAAAGGATAAATATGATGGATCAAATATTTTGGATGGAAATGGATTAAAGCTCGATTCGGGATTTAGGTCAAGCTCATATTGGGATTGGATTAAAGCTCAGATTAGGATGATTGGATGGTGCGATGGGATTGATTTTGATGATCAGATTTGATTACCAAAGGATGAATATGACACCAAATCTACTTCAAGATGGAAGTAGATTGATTGGGTCAAAAGTGATTGGATATGGATGTGATTGGATTAGATTGGATAAGATCAATCGATAAGACGATTGATAAGATCAAATAATGGATTGGATAGGATGACAAAAGGGACTGTAAACCCCGTTCAAAGATTACCCTAGGCAACTTAGGATACTGATTGATTGGATTACAGGATAAATGGATGATTGTAGCATCAAATCCACTTTGAGATTGAAAGTGGATTGATTGGGCCAATGATGATGACAATCATATTAGACACTTTGGTCAATTTGGATAATAACCCAAAATGAAGTTCAGGGGATTTGGATGGGGAAAACGATGATCTAATTGGAGGAATAGATGATAAAAATGGATGAACGAATACTGAAAATGAGTAAACGATTGATCAAAACAAATGAATGACTACTCAGAACGAGTAAATGACTGCTCACAATGGATGAATGATTCTCAGAACGAGAAGATGAAGGTTTGGAATAGATGAAAGATTACTCGGAATGAGTAAACGATTGATTAGGATGGATGAACGAATGCTTGGATGGAGAGAACAAACATTTGGTATGGATGAATGAAAGCTCAGAATGAGTAAACGATTGATCAAAATGGATGAAAAAATGCTTGGATGGGGAGACTGACTCTCGGAAGGGATAAAAGGATGCTTGAAATCAAAAATGGGTATTTGAAATGAGTGAACGAATGATTGGAAAGGATGAATGATTGCTCAGAATGAGAGAACGAATGATTGGGGAGGATGAACAATAGCTCGAGAGGAGAAAACAAATGATCGAAAATGATGAAGGAATGCTCAGATGGGGAAATTAACTCTTAGAATGGATGAATGATTACTCAAGACAAGTAAATGAATGATCATAATGAATGAACGATTGCTTGGATGGAGAGAACAAATGTTCAGTATGGATGAATGTTTACTCGGAACGAGAGAATGAATGATGGGGGAGGATGGACTATAGCTTGAAATGAGAGAATGATTGATTAGAATGGATGAATGACCCTCATAATAGGGAAATGGAAACTCAAAATGGATGAATGATTACTCAAAACAAGTAAATGGATGATCGAAATGGGAAAACGGGTGCTCAAAATGACTGAACGGAAGGTGAAAATGATTGTTTGGAGGGTAGGTTCACCTGTATAGGAGGGCAGGTTCGCCTATACAAAAGGGCATGTTCACTTGTATAAGAGAACGCTTGTGCAAGAGGTCAGGTATGCCTGTGCAAGAGGTTAGGTACGCTTGTGCAAGAGGTCAAGTACACCTGTGGATTGAAGATTGATCAAAATTGATTGAAATAAGCTAAAAAGGGGCTTGTTCAGAGGTCAGGTACGCCCCTACAAGAGGTCAGGTTAGCCCTTGGAGGTCAGGTATGCCTGCGGACAAATCTAAATGTGGTTTTTGGACAAAAGACCAAGGCAAAGGACACAAAACACAACAAACAACATTCACAGGATAAGGTTGAATCAACTGAATAAAAAATTACTAGTTTCGCACAAAGAAAATAATTCAAATAGCATAATCCTAAATCTAGTAGAAATGGGTATGGCCAATAAAGTCTTCTATTCTAAGATGAACATGGTTGCTAGGGAGTCCTCGATATACACCTGGTATACGAGGCCCAAACAGTGAACACCAACTCATTACAAGCGTGAGTCGGGAACCTTAGCGAGATACTAAAGGCTAAGACCAACTTTTCACATCATCCCGACGCTTTGCCCATTATGGTGCATTTGGATTAAGGTACAACTTTCACTCTCCCCCCTTTATATACCCCGCTGGTATGCGTGGTTGGAATCATCCCTTGGGGTGATGAAATCCCCAAGCAGGTCCCGCTAAGAAAAGTAAAAGGGTGACTTAAAGGAATTTGTAAGCTACCATTTCTTGTCACCTAGGATCGCCAAATGGTGCAAGAGGATTGGATACATCAAATAACTTACCAACAAGCACAACACACATGGTAAATTGAAACCCCTAGTTAAGCTATGAGCTTAAGTTATCAAGAAACAACAAGCAACAACTGATAAATAAATAGCCCTGCAACTTGTTAGTGATTTTTCTTCTTGTTCCTTGCCAAATGCTGATTAGATGCTTGCAAAGACACAAACATCACACATTAGGGGGTCAAAAACCCTCAAAACAACAAAAAAAAATGCTTAAAACTCAGTTTTTACCTTTTGGAAAAAGTTGTTTTTGATCAGGTTCTCCTATCTATTGGGTCAGGTAAGCCCTTGGAGGTTAGATACACCCTTGAGTAGGTCAAGTTCACCTATTTGGGAGGGTAGGTTCACTTGTTTGGGAGGGAAGGTTCACCTGTACAGGAGGGCAAGTTCACCTGTCTAGAAGGGTAGGTTCGCCTGTATAGGAGGGCAGGTTTTCCTGTACAGGAGGGAAGGTTCACCTGTCTGGGAGCTCAAGTTCACCCCTGAAGTTTAGGTATGCCCCTGGATAGGCCAGGTTCACCCTTGGAGGTCATGTATGCTTGTTTGATAGGTTGGGTTTGCCCCTTTGCAACCTATACCTGCAAATAGTGAAAAAATAGAAAATGTGAAAGAACAAGACCCATTTGTGGGTCCCACTGGGCATGCCAAAAATGTGACCAAGCAAAAAATACTATTCTAGAAATGAGCAACAACAAAAAACGTGCAGGAAACAATAAAAACACCTAACACCTCAAAATTAACCTATTTGGATTCAAAAACAAAGTAAAGATAACAAAAAAGAGTTGATTTACCTCTTCTTGAATCGATCCTTTGGTTGGCCCTTGATGGTTGTGTAGACACCTAAATTTGGACACTTAATTTATCTAAATTTATCCCTTTTCATCTAAACATCCCCTTATCCATATTAATTAAGTAATATCACTATTATTTAATTAGTACTTCTAAATTTTTTCTAATCCCTAAGGTATCTATTTAAATAATTAAATACCTTCCCCCTTTCATCAAATGAATTAAATAAATATGACATTTACTTAATTCCTCATATGTCACATCCCTTTCTTAATTCTAATTATTCTCTTAATCTCATCATTAGAGATGTGCACATGCCTAATCCTTGATTAGGATGTGTCACATCCTCCAACTTTTGCAAGTTGGCCTCTAATCTCTCTTAGCCATCTAACCCTCCTCTAGTCCTTCATTAACTAGCCTAATCAACCTCTCAAGGAATTTTTAATTCCTTTTATCTTTCTAAGGAATATTAAATTATTTTTTCTCTTCCCCATGTGATCTTTGACTTGTCACATCAACGAACATGTGAACTCTCCATAATCTCCCACTTGCCTCTAATATGTCATTAATTTGTCTAATCAGGTACTTACACAACCTTAATCACTTGATTAGATCCCCATATCATTTATGGAATGTGTCCTAAGTCAACCCTATTAAATACTTTCTCCTTTTGGAGAAGGCACACTTTCCCCATGTGAATTTTTAATTCACATTTAATCCCCCAATGCATTTCAAAGAATATTAAATTCTTTCTCTCATTCCCATGTGGATATTGGAGGAATTTTTAATTCCTCACATGTCCTCTCACCCACATGGGGACAAGGACCTCCTTTATGAGGAGATCTTGTCCAAATCCCAAGGTACTATATAGTACCTCCATGTCATGCACTCTCCTTCCACCTCATTTACAAATCATCTTTTTCAAGCCACTTCACATGCCACATGTCAAGATGTGAGGGCTTGTGAGTCCTCAACTCACCATAACCCTACATCTTGGCTATGTTGGTTTAATTTCAGCTATCCATTTCTCTAGAGAATTCAAAATTCTCTATAAATACCCCCTCTTTTCTCTCATTTTGGAGAGATCATTTATGCTAGCCAAACTCTTGCAAAATCTTCTCTTGAACCATACTTAGCCAAATTCTCATACTTGCATCCATTTTCACTCATTTTCCATCCTCATCTCATCTCATAGATTGCATCTCTTGCCACCAAAGGAGCATACAACATCAAATATCGAAGGGCCAACAAAATGATCGATTCAAAACAAGGTGAATCAACTTCATTTGTTATTTTTACTTTGTTTTTGAATCCAACTAGGCTAATCTTGAGGTGTAGGGTGTTTATAGTTGTTATTTGCACTCTTTTGTTTGTTGGTCATTTTCTAACAAATATTTTTGCCGTATCATAGGTTGATTTTGTGTATGCTCCTTGAATAACAAAAGATGTTGATACGAGATGCAAGATGGATGAGAAATGAATGAAAATGGTATGATGGATGCAAGGAATGCAAGTTTTTAGCTAAGTATGGCTCAAATAAAATTTTTGCAAGAGTTTGGTTAGCACAATGATCAACCCCCCAAATGAGAGAAAAGAGGGGGTATTTATAGAGGAAGTTGAATTCTCTAGAGAATTCAACAGTTGAGATTCATCCAACAAGGCCAAGATGTAGGGCTATGGTAAGTTGAGGACTCACAAGCCCTCACATCTTGACATGTGGAATGTGAAGTGGCTTAGAATGGTGATGTGTAAAAGAGGTGGAAGAAGGACAAGTACCTTGAAAGTACATTTGGAGATGAGAAGATTCTTTGGAGGAATAAAAAGTGAATTTAAAATTCACATGATTGGAGAATCTTGTGGATAAGACAAGGTTCCAAAGGGAGAGGTAGAAAGTACCTTGGATAAGATAAGGTGTCTAAAAAGGGGATGTTTAGATGAAAGGGGATAAATTTGGATAAATTAAGTATTCAAATTTAGGTGTCTACAAGATGATGTTATGGAAGACAACAATATGGATGGTATAGAAAATGATGATCCAAATACATCTGGTAACAATATAGATGGTCTATAGTCAAATTTCAATGATGATGAAGATGATGCAGGTCAAGATGAGGATGATGATAATATTAAATACTTGAAAGAACATATGAAAATTGACAATGATACACTGGATGACACTATAGCAGACAATAATTTTAATGACCAAGACTTCTAAATTTTTAGAATTATTTGCAATTCATGTTTAAAAAAGGATGATTCTTATGGCCTAAAATTTGAAATGCTTCAGTAATATTATGTTATACTTGGACAATTGAAAACCTGTTTTATTCTCCTAGCAAGTTTTTTTACTTTCCATTATAATTCTAGACTAAACAACATTTGCAGGGATGAGCTTTTACACCAATCCTAATTTGTATGAAGTTCATGAACCTATTGTCAAGTAGTAAATTCCTTTGGTAGACAGGAAATGTAAAGGCTTCATTTAAGAAAAGATAAGTATAAGTCTCTTTTTGAGGGTAATCCACATGTAAAAATTAAAAAGCACATAAAAAAAAATTGTACAGTAGAAAATAAGATTCAATCAATTATGTCTTATTTCACTTGCACACTTATCTGAAAGACATAGGGTATTCACCATACATTTTCCTTGACAAAGTAAACATGTGCTTTCATTTATTTTTACTGTATATCTCAGAAGTGAAATTGTTGTTACATAATGATGCATTGAGAAAATAATATATAACAAAAAAATGCAAAGAAAATGTTTGAAATTTAACATGCACCCTACTGCGTTGCATTGAAAGGAATCAAGATTAACTGGGACAAGAAATAAAAATAAATTTTTGATGATTGTACTTAAAAGTGAGCAGGATATGAAAGGTGCGGACAATGATGGTGCTGAAATTGAAAACCCTGATTGTGATGACATTACTGTTTTATGTCATTAGAGATAAAGAGCACATACAATTTTATATACATAGGAAATAAAGGTTTGAATCTAGTAAACTGAAAATGTAAACAATGTAAGATTTTTCCTTAAACAGTAATTCACATACTCACTTACAAAAAAGGGTGAAGCATTTTTTATTCAAACTCTGTTTCCTTTAATAGACATAACAGTAAAAGAATATTTACAAGTACAAGAATATATACATTGTTTCATAGAAAATAAGGAATGTTTCATAGAATATACAAGTACAAGAATATATACAAAAATATTTACAAGTACAAGAATATATACACTGTTTCATAGAATATATACACTCTTTCATAGACTTCTAAAATTTCAAAGTTATTTGCAATCTATTGGGTCTCAAAAATGCAGGTTTTTAGACCATAAGATGGTGCCAGTCTCTAAGAGGACTTTAATCCTTAATACATACCAATTAAAGTAAATTAGTTGAAAGAAGTTTAATTCACACCTAACTAGAAACCAATCAAATCATCCACACAGTAACAACAAATGTGCCCTGATAAATCTTGCAGATTTAAACAACTTGAAAAGACCACTTTGGAGACAACAAAGCAATAAATAAGTATAAAAATTGACACAACAATTGAGCATTGAAAATGGATTATGAGTTATAATGTATCTAGTCCATTATATTTCTCAAAATATAAACATACATAACATGATTTATTTTGATATGAATAAGTGGATGAGATGGTCTAGTATCTATTCTAATGGATTGAAATGATGATGATATGATGATCAAAATTGGACCTTGGTTTCCCTATTTGTACGGGAAGCAACAAGTTTCAGGTCTATTCACAAAATTTACATCGTTTCTTAACTAAAGCATAATTATCATAACATAGAAACTTAAAAGAGTTTAGTGTTGGATGCACCAGAGTCCGTTAATCATCAACAAGTGCCTGTTACCACCTAAGATCTATTCAAGGCTCAAGCACCATGTTAATGCGTCCACAAAACCCAAACTTTGACTACCTCCTCATACAACTTGTGCAAGGAACAAATTAACCTTTGACATGTGATCAATGTATTTCTCCTGGGCATAAGTGTTTGCATTATGTAGAATGTCTGTCATTACATTCTCCAATCCAACAATCCTCCTGAGCTGCTTATGCATTTTCCTAAGTACCTCATCCTCATCATTGATGTCATCAAGGATGCTTGGAAAATATTTTGATATCTCATTTTTCCAAGTTTCCTGATCCTTCAAATCTATTTCTTCAAAGAAATCTAGCATGGCCATACATAGTGGCTGGCTGAAGTCACTCAATTCCTGTGTCAAGATATTCTAGAAGTTTTCATGTGTATTCATGAGGCTTTGACATTCTTGGAGCAAAGCATTATTATCTCCATCTTTTTCCTTGATATGGGATTCCATTTCCTTCATCCTATCAAGCAGACTTCCATGCTCCATGAGGGCCTTGTATGTTACATTGTGAGCATGCCAAACACCATCTGCATGTTGGCACATAGCTTTGAATTTCATACAAATTATCCCTGATGCTACTTCAAAAGTAGTAGCCTTCAATTTTCTTTTTAGTTCTTCCTGTTCCTTTTGAGCCTTTTCAAATTTATGCTTCCATTGAGCAGTCTCAGACATGGCCTCTAACACTTTTCTTTCATGTTCAATTAAAGGAGAGTAAAGCCTTGGAGAAGTAGGTAGCCTATCTTTGTAGTTAGTTAATTCTTGTTTCAACCTATCATTTTCCTCTATCAGCCATTGGTTATCTCTTACTAGCTTTTGGATCTAGGCTTTGGTGAATTTGGCTACATCCACATTCAAGTCAATAGTCACCAAGGTATCTGTCTCCCCTACTCTTTGCACCAGGAGATGTCCAAAAATCTGATCATGGTCAATGAGAGAAGGCTTCTTGCCTCGGGGGTAAAGAGCCCAAATTTGCAAAGTGGTATTATCAGGATTGTACCCTAACCCTGTATAGACCCTGTCACCTGCTTCTTCTATTATTTGCAAATTTTTATTCTTTCTCTTCAAAAAGCTTTCAAACACAATGGATGAACTAATATCCCACCTAGGAAGGAGCATAACTCCAACTTCTTGCAATAATTCTCTTCCTCTCTCAGCAGTCATGTTTCTCATTTCCCCATCAACTTCATGTTGCAACTCTTTCAAGGCATAAGCCTCTTTCTCAGGGTTAATGTCCTTTAACCTTTCTCTTATTAGTCTTCCTTTACACTCATATATAAAGGACTTAAATTCATGGGTTTACACAAAAGTATCATCTACAACAAATTTCTGACTTACATGATGCCTCACATCATCTGATAGCTCATCAGAGGCTTCAAAGGTGATCACACTTCTTTCCAATGTCATCTCATATTGGGGTATAACAAGAGCATTAAACTGTGAGACTCCTTCCATGGATGGGGAACCAACTGAAAAGCTCACTTCAGGAGTAGGCTGAGGTGATAAGTGATCTAGTGGTGTGATATTTTCTACTTGCTTCCTAGGATAGATGCCCCTTCCTCTTTCAAATGCCACAAGTGGCACATCTCTTATCAATTCTTCTTCATGGAGAATTAACTGTTCAATTCTTTCTATGGGATCATGTACCACAGGGAAAGCCCCTATGTAGCCTGGGTTATTATTCACCTTCCAAGCCTCATCCATCATAAACCTACTATAGGCATTCATTCTCATCATGTTTAGTTTTTCTTCACAATTTTTGATGACATCTTCTAAAAGAAAACTATGCTCATACCCTTTCAATTTCTAAAATTTTTTGGCATAACAAATGAAGTGTTCAAGATCAAACTTTTCCCTTTTGTTGTTGTTGATGCCAAAATTTGATAAAGTAACAATGTCTTATGGAAAACTCAGTTTATGGGGGACCTTTTGTGCTAAACTGAATGCCCTCCAGATTTTTAGAGAAGCCAACTTCTTCTATAATGGGGGTTTGGAAAGGGAAAAGGAAACATATATAATAAAATAAAGTCTACCTAAGGAAATGCGCCAAGACTTAATGATAGGCATGATAAATCGTAGATCTAAGGGCCTGATTGGTATTTATAATGTTCGAGAAAGGTAGAAACTGAAGATTAAAGTATAGCTAATCCATTCATTAACATAATATAACATTGCATACATTCCTACTACCGAGAAGAGTCATAAGACATGATCTAGATCAACAAACTTGCATTCAATATATATAGAATTTCTCAAATGAAATATCTAGACAATAGCAACACAGTTTAAAGTTTAATCAAATTGCATAAAAGAATATAAAGTTTGAACAATTGACACAGTTTGAAAGTCTTTTGCAATAAAAAACAAAGCAGTAATAAAGGCCTGGTGTCTTTTCCTAAAATTAGTGTTCCTTCAAAATCTAGACCCTTCCCTCAAAATAGAGAGAAGTATATATAGCTGAAAATTCCCACCGCCTCAGAGAGTAGTAACAAAAAATATTTGAAAATCTTTGGCAATGATGCAGGATCGAATATTCCTTTTAGCCATTACAACAGAAAGACTTCAAGCCAAAGCATCTGGTCACTCTGGCCTAGGTGCATCCTCTACAAATGATGGTAGTGGTCCAATAGAGCCTCATGTAGACAAGTGTTTGCCTTTGAGGTAGGCGGTTAAAACACATGGAAAAAGTTGCAGCTTGTGGTCCACTTCATCCTCAGCGCTGAAGTAGTGTGTGTGGAAGAGACGTGTGGCAACATTTTTCTGCCTGCGGTCATTATTTCATCCTTTCACTGAAAGCTTGTGTAGAGCAGACACATAGAAAAAGTGCATCACAGACACCAATCATGGGGCCTGCCAAATTTCTTTGGGAATGAGAACTATGTGGTACTCGAGTCGGGCCCAATGAGGAAATAAAAAAGGAACAATCAAAATGGCCCGTGACTATGACATGTGGAAGCATAGCGGGGATTTCTGAAATGCAAAGGAAAGGAAATCTCCACGGAGTGCAAAGAAAACACATGGAAGGGGCAACAAATTTTGTCAAAAAGGTCGAGTGGCTTATTTGTGAGGCGCAGGCCAATACTTAGAGAAAAAATATATCAAAGGGAGCTTGTTGAATATTTATTCATAGCTTTTGGTGACTACCAGGGGTGTTTCTCTTGAGGAATGGAGAACCCAAAATTTCTCTAGTTTACAGACCAAAGTGCCATTCACTAGGTGACAGAGTCAGAGTTTGGAAAAAGTTGATTGTAGGTGCAACCAATCATCCTCGAATGGCTTGACTATGTTGCGCAAATTCTCCTACACTTTGCCTAGGTCGATCATTTCCTTATGAGGCAACACATTAGGTGAACCGACCTCTACTTTACAATGGAACAGTAGTTGTGCAAGAGGATGAATGACTCCTTCAATGTCCACTGTAGTAGAAGGATGGCTGAAAGTCTAGAAAGCATCAAGGTCATTTTCCTTCTCCTCTATTCTTTCTGTGATTTGCTCAACCGTAGCAATTTAGAGCCATCTTCAAGGAATGGAGACAACAAACCCATCTCATTTAACCTAGAGAAACTCTCCTGCATGTTTTCTATTATCTTGTTCAAAGTAGAAACGGTCGCTTTAGTGTGCTGGATGGCATAGTGGCAATGGATAAACTTATTTGTCGTTTGGGTAGCAACATTCTGATCTTCAATTCCTACCTTGGTGAGGTCTTCATCAGAGACCAAATATAGCTTGGTGAGTAGATCCCTTGCTTCTAGCTTCTTTTCCAAGATAAACCACGAGAATTGTTCAATTGTACTATGAGCCTCCTAGCTCAGTCTTGATGCTTTGGTGATGAATTGAAGTATGGGCTGTAGTGCTAGACAAAAAGTTTTAATCTTTTCCCAATGAGAAATATATAATTTCCTAACCAATGGAATAAGACACGACTGCGTAGGGGAGGATAGGAGCGAGCTTTTAAGAGAAGCAATCTCTGCATCCTTTGAGTTAATGACCTTGGCCAATTCTACACTTTTTCTTTTTTCAGACGCAAGTTGCTCTCCAAAGCTGCTCATCTCTTTATGCTAGTTTTCCTCAGCTCGGGAGTGGTTTTCCAAATGCATGTCAAGAGAGAACTTTGTCTCCTGAAGTTATTTTTCTAATTGGGCCTTTTGGCCCTCAAACTCAACATCTTTCTCCTGTAACTTTTTCTCATATTGAGCTTGTTGATTCTCTAAAGCCTCATTTTTTTGTGCTATCCCTTGATCATATTCAATGCGATGCCACTCCAACTCCTCGTGCCTTAGCTGCAAATTTTGCTCCAACTCCAGATGTTTAGTACGCAACTCATTAACCATTGCAGGGTTGATAGTCTAAACCCTCGAAAGCTCTCCCTGAAGTTCGTTCCTTTCATTCTCAGTTGTCTGCTCCCTTTTTGTCAAATGCGCAACATATGCTTCCAAGGACTTCTCCTTTTTCTCCAAAAAACTAGCCTTTTCCTTTACTGATTTAAGCTGCTCATCTCTTTTCTTCAGTTGGCGACCAGTTTTAAGGAAGTCAGAGGTGACCACCTATTGTGTTTCCTCGATAAGCTCAATCTTATCCTGTGGTCAGGCCACCTTCATTTCAAGCCCTACCGCATATATTTCATAGTCTTCTAGATGCATTTCCTCTTGTGGCTTGGTTACCACGGGGTACATGGTTGCAAACTCCAGCTCCTGTCGGGTTTCATCATAGAGATTTTGCATATTTGCCTCAACAGTCATACTATCATCCTTTGCCTTGTGCTTTTGCATTCTTTTTGTGTGTGCTTCCTTTTCGGAGTCAATCTACACCATGAATTGGGTTGGTGATGAGACTAGCCTGCTTGCGAAAGGAGCACCAGAAGGTAGGGCATATGGAGAGGTAATTTTGATAGGCCCAGCCATTTTCTTTTTATGGAGAGTGATAGTTTGTGGGGAGAAGGGGGGCATATTCCAAAGCTTGGTTTGAGAACCAGCAGAAGGGATTGCCACTTGCCACAACTCAATTGGTGAACCAGCAGGAGGACTCATGGGCTGGAATGGTGAAGGAGTTGTCATCGTGGAGTCGACCTAAAGTGAGGGAAGAGGAGGATTTGCAACGATAGTGGAAGTAGGGGTGCCAATAGAGGGTATGCCTTCAAAAAGTGAGGCAAGGAGGGATTGAGTGGAAAAAGTTGGCATAAGGGTTCATGGAGGAGTAAAGGTGGGTGGAGTGATTTGTGATAACTGGGCGACACCTCTTGCATGCATTGGATCAAAGTTGGGAAATAGAGGGCCAACACTCATGGTAGGGATTTCCACAGAGACAGTAGATGATACCAAGGATTGAGAAGCAAGAGAAGAAGGAGAAAAATTTACCTGTTGATTGGTTGATGGCGGCTCTTGATTTGTTAGCGACTCCTCCCCTTCTTCGGGCTCCTAGCTAGCTACAAGCACCTGTCTTCTAGTAGGTTCTTGTGAACTTTCTTCAATAATGGCCTTTGTACGCTGTAGCTTTGTGGGTAGGGTTTCCCCAACCTTGACAGTTACTACAGGCTATTGTTGTGGTACTCTATCTCCCTTAGAGTCCCAAGTGAGTGTATGTGAAGCCCTCGATACATTAAACCACACATTTGTGGCTACATAGGTGAGCTATCCAAAGAGTTTCTTTGGTGGTGCGGAGGATGCAAAAGTTTCCACTTCTTCTTCTTCTTGTTCTTCAGACTCATCTTCTGGGTCATTGCCTTTATTGGTGCTAGAGTCAGGGCTGGGATGCTCCTCATCCCACCATTTTTTAAATTCTTTGTCCTCCTTCAAGCTTTCATAAGGGGCAATCCAATTGCCTTGTTTCTTGGTGATATTTCTTGAAAGCTTCTGTATTCTCATTAGTCCATTCCTCATTCTTCCGCAACTGGTTGTACATGGTGTGTTCCATCTAAAAACTATCCTTAGCCATCACCACAACAAAGTAAAACTTGTGCCATGGCTCTTTGCTATCCTATGTGGGAACACGTGCTAGTTCAATAAATTTTTCATCCTTGTTCACCCACGAGTTGCGCCTCTTTTCCCAGTAGGGTTGAGGAGCATGAGTAACCTTCATGTGCGGCTGTGGCAGGTCATTGAAAGGGTTGTAATCCCATTTATCACATACCCAAACCAACCCTAAATGAGTTAGTTTATCCTGTAATAGCTGATCCGATTATTTCTTTACCAGAGTTACTATTTTGAAATTCTTCAGACAAGTGAAGAATCCTTTCCTCTTGACACTTTGGCTACTGCAGAAGGTATAATCAATGATACATACCTATTGATACATTTCAAGCATGAGCACCCTATTTGTGACACAGGTAGGGAGTAGGAAAGGTTGACTGATGAAGCACCACATCCAGAGAATTGTGAAATCCACTTCAAAGAACCAATCAAAATTAGGAGTGAAACTCTGCATATATCTAGTTTGATCTATATTGAACTGGACTATGTCACCTCCTCCTTGTAAATCTTGCAAGACTGAAGTTATAAAATAATCTGAAAAATGCATAGTAATCATACGTCATGGAAAGAAAGGGTGTCCATTTGGATACTGGATTCCTCTTCTGCTTCTCATCAAAAATTGACAATTCAAAATTTATGCCAAAGAAATTAGGGTTTTGATGGAGGAACATGTGAACCAGGAAGGAGAGAAATCTAAACTTTCCCTCCACTGGGTAATTTTCTACTTGCCGTATCATTTCCTCCACTAGGAATTCGATGAAATCATACCAAAAGATATTGTGTTGTTTGGGGAATTGGAAATCCGACCCTAGTTGAAAGGCTTCCACCATCTCGTCGGAGTCCCGACCGCACACAAACGCTAGCATTGACAAGGAATCCTACATGTCTTCGGGAAATGAATTGAGCAGCAACAAGATACTCAATAGCTTGGCACCTGAGATTACCTTCTTACCAATTTCCTCCATTAGGAAATTTAAGCTCTTTTTCATCACCTTCCACGTATTTTCTCCTTTAGCAGGAGAGAAGGAATCAATTCGATCCGTTCTGGTACTTGGGTCTAGGATACATAGCATGTGCCAAATGCCTTGTGGGCTGATGTGAACACTTAAGGTTCGACCCTCGATGTAGTGGGTGTTCGGGTTATAACGCTAAATGGTGGCATCAACTATTTCTGGGTAATAATGTACCAGCAGGACCATGTATTATAGAAGCCCACTATACCATACCTTCTTTGTTGTCGATATGGCTCCCTTAGATGACTTCATTCTTGCACACGCTGCTTCTCTTAAAGACTTAAGGATTTTTTGTGAGGCATGGATCATGAATATTATCCCATTTCTCCTCAACCCTTTTCTATTTTTTTTTAATCTTTGGGCCTATCTAGCTATATTGTATTTTCCTTCTTCAACTTGCCTGGTATACCAAGCGTAGCATATGATAAATATTCATAGACATACACAAATTTCGATGATCGTATAACACTAAGAAAGTGTTGGCCAATCTCCTCTTGAATTTGCTATGATGAACTCTCTGACATTTTTCGTTCAGATGAAAGCTTTTGTAGGTTTTGAATTCTTTGTAATTTTTACTCAGCTCTGGATATGTTAAAAAATTATCTTCACTTGGCTTGGTGTATTTCAAAAGACATTAAGCATTACAAACTTTTTCATGCAAAATTTTAGCTATCTTTTCTCAAGGTGGTAGAGGAAAGTAGACTTTTGCATTTAATCCAACATGTATTGTTAATTCCTTGGTTTGTGTGAAAATGAATTACTTTCCATTTCAAAGTTGCAAGGATTCATTATTGTGTTTGGAAACCATGTGATAGGTTGTGATTTCCTTGAAGCTTGAGCCAACAATTTGTCTTCTAGCCTTGCATTAGTATGTGCTGGCAATTAATATCCCAGACAAAATGATTAAGCCAAAGCAAATGACCACCACCTAAAAAGATATGAATCCCGCCTTGGGTTCTGGGAAGCGCCTATGAGGTGACACAATAGCCTATGGACCGTGTAGCTTATTGCCGATGAACGCTACCATTTTAAAGCTAATTAATTAGCTCTTATTAACCTAGCATGCATTGAGCTATACTTATATAGATGCAATAGGTCAGGAAATGTGAGGAAACATAGGCATGCCTTTCAAGTTGGCACTTGGTTATCATCACGTTTTCTCGAAACAAATTAGCATGCTTTTTCTTATTTTTTTCTATAAATAGGCCTCTAAGTAGTGAGGAAATCACACTTAGCATTAGAGAAAATTTTAGCAATAGATTATTGGCGTAGTATTTAGCTTCAGTAAGCAAGTTTTCTCATAGGCTAGGTGGTAGGAAAGTTTTAGGAGTGGTTAGAAGGTAGTAGCATTGTGTTAGTACCATGGACACTCCTATTAGGCTAGTTTCTTACAAGTCACATACAAATTTTCTCGGGGAGATTTTGACTAGGTGCTTGAAAAGGATGACCAAAAACAAACACTCCCTGATTTTGATAGCCATGAAATGGGTTCTAGGTAGGGATTGCATAGAGTATGAGGACAAATACCGCGTAAACACCGACATCTACTCTCACTTTGTTGCATCAATGTTGGATATTGGAATCCCTAGGCCTCTAATCCTGAAGTTAGTCAAGGAATTTTTTCTAAAAAAATATCTGAATGGTCTAGGTGAAGTCGTCGCTCACGCTGCATATGGGGTAGACCTTCCAACAACTAGTGACCTCCGACGCTATATCAAGGAAGAAGCGGTTGTTGCATGGCTTCCATTTCTTAGTGGATTCTGCCTCCAAACACACGATGAACACAAATAGAGGGTTACTTAGGCCTTTCACTTTTTGTTCTGCATCTAAAATGTAGTGCCATTCTACAACATTGATTGGTACACCGACTTCAGGAACCTGGTGTTACCTCCGCCAATGGTGGTTGCTCCAAATGATTCTGCTTCTGCTGTTGATGTACCTGCTGATGAAGACACTGTAGGCACTATTGTTAATGTGTTGATTGTTGCTACCCAAGCTATTGGATAAAATTCCTCCTTGTCTCTTTGTTTTTTACTATTAAGAATACACCACCTGTTTCTAGTTTTTGTATATATGCCTAAAAAAGGCCATAGATATAGCATATATGAAAAGAATAGCATGTATAACCATATAATTTTTAATTACGGCTCTCTTAGCCATTTTCTGCCATGTAAAAAATGAAAGAATATATATAATGACATATATCTTTATAAAATCCATGTCGCTCTCTTCTTTACTGCATATCTGTTATATGGGTTCTTTTTCATTATCATATTTGCTTATTTTCTTTGCATATGGGTGTATTTTCTTTATTATTTCTGTAAAGAAATTTTACTGATCTACTCTCTGTAATGATGGGTTGCTCTCGGCCGAAACACAAATTAATCTCTAAAAAGACCGACCAACACAAAGGGAAAGAAAATAAAAGCATATTAACATATGTACAATAATAAAATTTGCCACTTAATGGAACAACTTAAGATGAATCTGGTTGACCAAAATTCCCAAGGCTTCCTATTCCATGCTTTCTAATTCAAAAACGTTATGCTCTTTGCACTAAATGATTTTAAATGGACCTTCCCATAGATTATCAAATTTTCCATGCTGATGTGGCTTAGCAGCCCTTTCATTGTATTTCAGCACTAAGTCTTCGCACTTTAGGACTTGGTCGGAAGCCCTCTTGTCAAACCATCACTTGACCACTTGCTGACGATTTGTCATGGCTATTAGGGAATTCTCCCTTTTTTCTTGTACTTCTAACAGTTCGGAAAGCTGAATCTCCATGGCACCATTTTGTTCTCTCTCTCAGGATTTCAATAGTTGAAGCGTTGGAATCTCCATAGATATAGGAAATAGTTCCACTTTCCCGTACACCAACTCATAAGGCAAAGTCTTAAGGACTTGCTTAGGAGTTATGTGGTCTACCCAAAGTGTTGCTCAGAGGTTTTTGTGCCATTCTCTCTGGTGCTCCAAACCAATTCTTTTAAGGAGTCAGATTGGGTTCTTGTTTGTTGATTCCACTAGGCCATTTCCCTACGAGTAATTATTCGATGATGTTTTAAGGAATATGCCATTTGCTAATGCAAAGTGACATAACTTTGTGCCTAGGAAAGCTCTGGCATTATCAGAAATGATAGTCTTTGGAGAACCGAACCTTGTCACCAACTCTTCAAGGAAATCCAGTATCTCTACCTCTATTGCATTTTTAAGTGGAACGATCTATGTCCAAGCCCCATTGAGTAAATGTTTCATTCGCCACTATAGGCTTGAGAGGCATTACATAATTCTTCCTCCTGCCTGTTAAAAACTGACATTCTTTGCAAGATTTCACCAAGGAGTGAGAGTCATTGAAAAGTGTGGGCCAATAGTAACTTGTACACATGATTTTGACGGCGGTGGTCCTAGCAGAGAAGTTTCCGCCCACAGTGTTTTTTTGGAAAGTGTTGGGGATTCTCTTCACTTGCTCTGCAGTAACACATCGTAGGAGGAGACCATTGAAATTCCTTTTGAAAATGACCCCCTCCACTAGCACATAGCCATAATTCTGTAGTCGATAGTATCTCCTCTTTTTAGAGGAAAGACATGGCAGATACTTTCTTGTTTGCATAAACCTGACTCTATCTGTTAGCCAACAACCCTTGGACCCTGACTCATTTATCAGAACAAGATCCAGCTACTCTTTTTTGGTGGGTATCTCTTCGTCATGCACCATGTATTCACACAGTCCTCTTCCACAAACGATTTTAGTGGGTTTTACCTCAATGATATATTCAAGGATCTTAGTGATCCATTTAGCTCTTTTTTCTATGATTTCTCTCTCCATGATATATTTGTGCACACTAGAATGCACAACATAAACAGTCACTTTGTTGTAGGAAATTAGATGGCATAATTTTTTAAGTCCCTTTACTATTGCAAAGGCTTTCCTTTTGATGAAATTATAATTCGTCTCATATTCCTTTAGGGTCTAAGAGTAGAATGCCATCGAATGTTCTCCTTTTCCTTCATTATCCTTTTGAGTTAAGACAGTAGCAATACTGGACTTGCTACTGAATACAGGTACATTATAAATTCCTTAGATAAGTCTTGATTAACTAGTACTAGAGCTGAGGAAATGACATCCTTAACCTTTTCAAAGACCTCTCAGGATTCCTTTGTCCACTTGAATGCTTGATCCTTTTTAAGCATTAGGGTGATAGGCTTAATTATTCTTGCAAAGTCAAAAATAAACTTGCTAAAAAAATTTACCTTGCCCAAGAAGGACTGAACACCTTTTTTGTTAACTGGAAGGGGAAGTCCCTTGATGGCTTTCACCCGGTCGGGGTCGATTGAAACTCCTTTGGACACTACATGTCCTACTAGCTTGCATTGCGACACTCCGAATACACATTTTTTTAGATTTAGGGAAACCTCAAAATCCTGGCATTTCTAAAAAATCATTTCTAAGTGATCAAAATGATCATCCTTAAACTTAGAAAACATAGTAAGATCATCTAAATAAATTAAGATAATCTTATTGATCAGCTCATTGAAAGTGATGTCCATTGCCTGCTGGATTGTTTCCCCTACATTGGATAAACCAAAAGGAAATTTAGCATATACAAATGTTCCCCACTTTGTAGTGAACATAGTCTTTTGCTGATCCTCTTGTTTGAATTAGATTTGATTATAACCAGAGAAGCCATCAAGCAGAGAAAACATTTCTGATCCTGCTACTATTTGTAGGATTGTCTCCATAGAAGGCAAGAGATAATGATCCTTCAGGGATGCTCTATTCAGGTCTCAGAAGTCTACACATAAGTGAATATCTCCATTCTTCTTTCAGACAAGGACTAGATTGGATACCCATGTGCTATGATTGATTGAGAAGACAATTCGCGACTCGATTAGCTTGGTTAGCTCTTGCACCATTAGTGCTTCAATTTTGGGGTTTACTGGCCTTTGCTTTTGTCGGACTAGTTTTGCACCTTTTTTTAGCTCAATCGTGTGCTAGATGATGTCAGGATCATATCCCTTTAGGTCATCATAGGACCAGTCCACTACTCCATATTTCTCATAGAAATTGATGAGCCTTTCTTTATCATAGTGTGAGACATCTTTCCTGACTTGAAGGTTTCTGCCGTTTGAGACCCGAAGGTCTATGTAGTCACTTTTTTCTGCCATAAACCTCTGTCTATAATTTCTTGCATCGTCACAATCAAAAAGGTTTTTGAGAGTAACCAATCCTTTCTGAAGTTTGTAAGATTTGAGCTGTATGATTTTTCCATCATAAGCCTCAGTGATCTTTGGTTTGAGTTGATTGGTGAATTCCCCCGACTGTTGGATGAATGAAGCAATGTGTTCATCACTTTCAAACACCTACTAGATTTGATCATTATTGGTAACCGCTAGTCGAACTATTAATCATACAGAGTGTTTGTTATGTCTAAGGTCAAAATCATGATCAAACTGAGATCTGATTGCTACCATGTGATCCACGTCACTATTTTGGTCTCAGGAAATAGTCTGAATGTTGAAGGCTTCAAAACCCTCAACCAAGTCCTAGACTCGACGTCGATAGGATCTCATGCAGACATTCCTTTGCACAAAAATTCCCAAGACTTGGTTGACCACTAGTTCAAAATCTTCAAACACCATTAATTGCTTAATTCCCATTCGCTCGAGAAGGCTTAAACCCTGAACTAATCCTTCATATTCAACTTCATTGTTCGAGAAAGTGAGCTGGAAGTGGAATGACCCTAGTATGTTTTCATTTTGTGGGGATATCAAACATATCCCCACTCTGACACCTACTTTTCATCTTGCCCCATCAAAGTACAACATCCATAGCTCAGGTGCTTGACCACCTTCAAACTCTTTGGCAACCTTTGGGAGCACTTGGTCTTCATATTAGATTACATAGGTTCCCAATCCAATAGCATGGTAATTTTTGAAAGGGTCACTATCCATGTGTTCACTTAACAGAGCATCCTCTTGATCATTTCGGTCTTTGATCACCTTTTCCTCCTCTATTAATTCAATGCAATACATTTCTTGCTTGGTGATAGGGGTATGCGTGGCTTCAAAATTGATCATGGTTTCATCCGCTACATGTTTAGAATGTAACGCTTCTGATTCTATCTTCATTTTTAAGCCATGCTTGGTTCTAAGAATTAGATGTGACCAATCCAGGGACAAGTATCCACCTACCCTTGAAGTAAATTTTTGGGATAGACAGAGGCGGAACATGGGAGGAACATCTATGATCATAGTGTCTTGTGACATAGTGATACTAGGGCAAGAAAATGGAGATAAAGGAAGTGCCTCGATCATACCTATGGTTTCAACTTTGTTCCCATCAAGTTGTACTACTCCCCTTTTCATAGGTTTATAGTTGATTCCTAAAGCTTCAACTATTTGTTTAGGCATAACTGTGGTGCTAACACCAGAATCAATCATAGCATTGTGCAACAACTTCTTCCCTATAATGAGAGTTGAGAAGAAGGGTTGAGGCTTCCACTTATCACTGACTTCAGCAGGGGATTCTTTTGTGTTATTCGTAAGGAATTTAGCATGAGATAGTTGATCAACAACCTTTACATCGGCTAATTGCTTCGTTGGCGCTGCGTTGATCTCTGCTTGAAGCGTGTTCTGTAATAGTGTCTTTTGCTCCATGATAGCTAGAATGTCCCATAGAGACACATTAGCGGATGATTTCTTCAATTGTTCCACCACGTTTAAAGGTAGAAAAATTGGAGGTTTCTACTCTTTTTCTCTTTTTCTCTCATTGCATATACATTTAATCTGTGGTCTGATGGTGTGCCTTGGCTGCACTGCTTCGCCACCTTTTGCTGTAAGTTGCCACGCGGGAAATTTCGGGGCATATGCGCATCACTGCAAGGGAAGCACCATAGATTGATATCATCAATGAGGTTATTCTATCCCATGGTCAATTCCCTACTCAAGCTTGGTGAAGTGCTCATTAGCGGAGTAGGCACTGACACTATTTGGTTGGTTGTTAGAGCTAGTGGATTAGTGCGGGAATCGCCTTGATACTGATTCTGCTAATATGAAGACTGTTCACCTTGATAATTCTGATATGTAGGATTCAAAGGTGTTGATTGGTTCTACTTGAGGGTGGTTATATCATTTTCCATAATCCACAACATTCTTTAAGATCACTCATTTCATCCTTGGGAGAATCAGATGTAGAGGCAACATTTTGTGGTGTTGCCGCATATGTGTACATTGACTAGGGAGGTGAGGGCACACTTGTCAATGTGACTTCCTGTGCGGGCATCAATATTTTAGAAAATATCAGCATGATGGGCCAAGGAGGCAACTTTCCACAATCTATCAAATGATTCTCAACTTTTACGGCGACAGTGTAAGCATCTGGTAGAGTATTTCCTCCCAAAGACTTGATCATCATAGAAATGTCGTGGTTGATGGACTTTAGATAAAATATGAACGCCAACTCAGGAGTCAAGCATATAGCAACGGGGATCCTCTGCCAATTTGTGTGGAATCGGGCATTGAAATTCATCATAGCCTCTTGGGGAGCTTGTTTTATGACAAATAATTGATGGTACAACGATCCTCGTCATTTGAAAATCTCTCATAAAATGGATCTACAATTTTTTCCTAGGTGCAGATAGTGCTAGGTAGCATTGTTTGGTACCAATCCAGTGACTTTCCTTTGAAAGATGTGGTGAGGAGCCTTAGAGCTATGTTCTGCACAGTGATCCCATGCACTAGACACATGTCTGCCACATCTTGCAGATGTTCTGCGACTATTCTTGAGCCATCTCTAGTAAACTTGGGTATAGCTTCATAGCTAAGATCGGGATAGCACCCTAGATAGTGGGTGCTACTAGAGCTGCTAGGGGACTTCCAGCGTCCCATACCACATAATTTTTGTTGGTGGCTAACAACATGGTTAGAGGAACGGGTGGCGGGAGTGGAATGGTTACCAACTAACTTGCAACCTGCACTGTTCCTAATGGCAGTACTAGTAAACTGGGGTTGTTTACGGTTTGGGATCTAGTTACAGGCCAATGGATTATACACCCTTGTAAAGCACAAATTCATTTAAGCTCTATTCCATCGGGTGTGCTAGAAAAATAACAAATTTTTGATGCCAAAATTTGACAAGGTAACAATGTCTTATGGGAAACTCAGTTTATGGGGGACCTTTTGCGCTAAACTACGTGACCTTCTAATTTTTAGAGAAGTCAACTTCTTCTATAATGGGGGTTTGGAAAGGGAAAAGGAAACAAATATAATAAAATAAAGTCTAACCTAAGGCAATGCGCCAAGACTTAATGATAGGAATGATAAATCATATATCTAAGGGCCCAATTGGTATTTATAATGTTCCAGAAAGGTAGAAAATAAATATTAAAGTATAGATAATGCATTCATTGAAATAACATAACATTGCATACATTCCTACTACCAAGAAGAGTCATAAGACATAATCTAGATCAACAAACTTGCATTCAATATATATAGAAGTTCTCAAAAGAAATATCCAAACAATAGCAATATAGTTTAAAGTTTAATCAAATAGCATAAAAGAACAGAAAGGCCGAACAATTGACATAGTCTAAAAGTATTTTGCAATTAAAAAAAAAACAATAATAAAGGCCTAGTGTCTTTTTCTAAAATTAGTGTTCCTTCAAAATTCAGACCCTTCCCTCAAAACAGAGAGAAGTATATACAGTTGAAAACTCCCACTGCCTCGAAGAGCAGTAACAAAAAAGATTTGAAAATATTTGGAAATGATGTAGAATCAAAGATTCCTTTCGGTCATTGTAACATAAATACATCAAGCCAAAGCATCTGGTCGCTCTAGTCCAGGTGCATCCTTTGCAAATGATGGTAGTGGTCCAACAAAGCCTCGTGCCGACAAGTGTTTCCCTTTGAGTTAGGTGGTTAAAACATGTGGCATAAGTCACAACTTGTGGTCCACTTCATCCTCGATGTTGAAGTAGTGTGCACAGAAGAGACGCGTGGCAGCATTTCACTGCCCGCGGTTGTTATTTCATCCTTTCGTTGAAAGCTTGCATAGAGCAGACATATAGCAAAATTGCATCACATATTCCAATCATGGGGCCCACCAAATTTCTTTGGGAATGAGAGCTACGTGGCACTCGAGCGGGGCCCAATGAGAAAATAAAAAAAGAATGATTAAAATGGCCCATAGCTATGACACGTGGAAGCATAGCAGGGATTTCCGAAATGCGAAGGAAAGGAAACCTCTGGGGAGTGCAGAGTAGACAGGTGGAGGGGGCAGCAGATTTTGACAAAAAGGATGAGTGGCTTATTTGCGAGGCGCAGGCCAATACTTAGAGAAAAAATATACTTGAAGGGAGATTGTTGAATATTTATTCACAGTTTCCAACCGAAAATCCATAATAATCCAGTTTACCACTAACCAAGTCATAGCTTGAATAAGAGATAATAGTGAAATCACCAAAGCATAAAGTGGAAGGCATGAAAGTCTACCTCCTATAGCTCTTTAAATGCATGAGAGTTGAAAATGACAATTGCCTTATGATCTCTAAATAAGCAACTCTGTCTAGCACAGTCTTAGGCAACAAATAAGGTGCAACTTCAAATCCATAAACCCTGATAATAGTAAAATCCCCAAACATGTATGAGTCCCCCCAATTGTGATTTATCCTTTCTTCATGACCCAGATCTTTTGGTCGGAGAAATATTAAGATCTCTAGGGAGAGGTTGTAGTCACATTTGTGGCCTAGCATCTTTTATGGTGGTTTGACAAAATATTCCTCAAAATATAGGTAGTGGGACCTCCCACACCTGCTGTCCCACACAAGTTTCCACATTTGTACAGGCCTTGAATTTCCATCATTATCTAAGTATTTTATTCTTAATTCCTCACCCCATATCCCCATCACCTACCCTTCGTATAATATCATGTACATGAAAAGAGAATAGTGCTTGAAATTAATGGCTTCACTGTCATTCTTGATGATATTGAGGGAATTATTGATGGCCTTCGATAAATACTCTGCATAAACATAGGGTCAGGCATTATGGCTCTAGATGTCTGTGGCTAAAACCATGGGAGAAATTGTCATGTTCTCAGGAACATCAATTCCCAGTACTTGACCGGCTGAGTAATAAGTGTATTGAAAGTATTCTTGAAACAAAGCCACAGATTATGGGGGCTTATCTTCACTAGAGAACCTCATAGTTTGGTTACCTGCACCTTTAACCCTATGTAGAGGCAATTTCCACCTCTTGTAACTTGTGTCCATGGTGTGGTATTCCTCCAACAAGTCTCTGATTCATAATTTTGTTTTCAAGGAAGTGTCTAGTTGAAAAATCATGGAAATATAATCTGGCTTTATGACCATGAACTGTGACCCATCAAACAAATGAATTTCTCTCATCTTCAAATTGTAATTCTTTTCCAGCACCTTGATTAACTCTACGTTCAAAAAGACATTGGGTACTACAAGTTTACCCAAATTCAAATTCCATGGGTTTGACATTGGGTTATGCTAGAGTTTCTTCCTATAATGATAAATAAAGAGGTTGTAACCCCTACATAGAGTCCATACATCTCCCAATTTTTTTTGTTTATCTACTAATGTCACACACGATGGGTTAAGCTATGCTATTCTTTTGTATTTTGGCCCAGACCTAGGACACTGATCGATTAAGTCTTGATTCAATTTCCTAGCTTTAGTTTTCTATCTTTTTGCTTTCTGTTTGCTTGGGGTTTTTTTCCATCTCAACCCTACTCATGCAATGCTTTCATCTACTTATTGAGAAAATACTTTGAGTTGAGTCTAGACCACTTACTTGGATAAATGCTACAAATTTCTAGCTGCCTACCACCATCCAACTTGGTTCTCCAAATCCTTCAATTACAACTCACAGTGATTTCAACTTCTTTGAGGCTGTATTTATCAAATTTCAGGACACTTTATCTAGCCTTGGTTCATAAATGGTGCTCGCACTACCTTTATGATCAAGTTCTTCATTAATAGCGATAGTCTCATCGATATTTTCATTAGTCACATCAACCAAACTAATCATCATTTCATAATTTTCTAAGAGACTTTTAATTAAAATGCCCATTATTTCTTGGATATGCTGATATGACAGTGTTTTTCTCTTCCCTTCTAGTGTATACTGCTCTTCCGCATATGTTGCTCACCTTCTAGGCGCTATAGCGGTGTATGCTGAGCACTTATAGATATACCTTGTCAATGTGACATAAGTGATTCTCTCCTCGATATGCCCGTATCTTGTTGACATTCACTATTTTACATCGTCGATGAGACATATAAATAAGTCTCTTCGACATAGGGGTGTCTCATCTACATTTCTGATCTGTGCTTTGTGCTAATGTTGGGGAGACTTTGGAGGGACTCTCATCGACATGGTGTTGTCTTGGAGATATGATATGAGCAACCATAGGAGTATTTCAGAGGAGGAATACACTTTGATGCTGTGATCAAGGGTGTTATTTAGAAGCTCACATGAGGGATTTTATTAAATTTAAGTTATTATGATAGGAATTCTATGCATATGGTGGATGTAAGAGATGAGTGAAAATGGAAGTATGCAAATATAATTAGGATGTAATTTTGGCTACAACACAATCCATGTTTTAAAAAGGATGATTCTTATGGCCTAAACTTTGAAATGCTTCAGTAATATTATTTGTGTCGACACAAATTACCTATTGCAATATCCTTAAATTGTTCACTCTTTGGTATGAATTGTTGGCAGAAAAATTAGGATTACTTGGATGCTTCTTCAATTCATTTTGTATCAACATATGTTCGTGAAGACACAAAAGTTAATAGCTCAATCAGGTAGAGCTTTTGTGATTTTCAAATGAAGAGTAAGGTACATTTTTTATTTTTTCTACATTACATTCATGTGCGTAAAGAAAATAAAAAGATTACATTACTAGATTGCACTTATGCAGATGCATATAACATAGGAAAGATTGCACAATCCTTTCAAAAATGTAGTCTTTATTGATAATGTAAATGTATGTTGTTCCACACAAAGTTGTGGAACTAACTATTTGAATGGATATAATCGAAAAACTATACATTTATAGATAAAAAAGATAAAAATACACATAAAGAGAAAGGGGACTTGTCATTGCCTCAATGACAAATCCCGGTTGCTTTGTTCTGCATCATCTTTAGTCTTCTTGCTTGTCTAAGCTTCCAAGTTGATGTCTTCCTTGCTAATCCTATGTTCCCTGTATTTGAGTGAGAAGAGTGTTGTTAGAGTATTAAAGGATCACTAGTCAAATTATGTGAATACATCTATAAACATATAATTTGATCATCATGTGCATTCAAATAACTTATATACCATAGATGTCCAGGAAAACAAGAAAGTTATCAAACATATCTGTCATATGCTTAGTTTTATCTAACATGTTTTCTCATTGTGCAGGTATAGATAAAATTAGGTTATTTTGTTTGTCTAGTTACAACATGTGGGGTGAAATGTGGCTCCCACAAGGGTTGAGCCAGCCTGCTGCCCTATTGTTTCATTTGAGAAGGATAATCACAAGTAAATCATCCATGAAGTATTAAAGATCAATCTTTGCAAGGATAGTGGAGTATGTTGGTAAGGGGTAATCTCCTTATTGATAAAGATTTATCCTTATTAATAAGAACATTCTACTATCAACATGGCCATGATTCTAACAAAATTGATCATCAAGGATTCCAAGGTAGTTTTCATTAACAGTTTGGTTAAAAGTAAGCAGCCCCAATTATCGTAATAGTCACAAGAATTGAACATGAGGGGAAATCATGTAGATTAAAAGCTTACACAATAGTCATCACTTGCAAAGACAGAGACAACATGTTTCCACATAATAAATTAAATTGAATGCATGAAAGGTACAATGATGAAGTCCATAATAGTGAATGTTGCTTAAGAGGGATTGAAGGACAACATTTTGTATCAAGGAGAACAAGGTAACCTCAAACTCTGTTGTATTTGAGTATGACAGTACCTGAGCTTCTAGTGTTTCTAGATGGAACCTATAGTGAAAAAGTGTAGTCTCCATTTGAAGGAACTATCTTTAGATCTCTTCCTTGAAATGAGGGTTGAAAACATTAGAAGAAAATAAATACCATAATTCTAAAGTAACAATTTGTATCTAGACAAATGTCAGAAAGTATAATTAAAAAGACAAATCCTTACAATTGGACCAAATAGATTTATGATTTTATCTTTAGAATGTAGGAACTTTCTCTGTCAGAGCTTCACAACCTGAAATTGGATCTCCAATTGGATCAATAAAATTTATGATTTTATCTTTAGAATATAGGAGCTTTCTCTATTCGATATTCAAGACCTCAAATTAGATTAGAAGCTAGATAAGCAGATTTATGATTTTATCTTTAGAATGTACAAACTTTCTCTATTGGATATTAAAGATGTAAGGTTGGATCATAAACTGGATAAGCAAATTTATGATTTTATCTTTACAATTTAGGAACTTCCTTTGTCTAAGCGAAAACACCCAGAAGTGTTTCACACCAACTCAAGGTACAATCTAGCCTAGTTATGACACCAATAGCAATCCAGTTTTTCTTGAACCGTCCATACCAAAACATTGCATCATAATCTATTCTTCCTACACATAAAAATTCCACATATTAACCCCTTCTAAATAAAACTCAAAATACCATGAAACAATGAGTCCCCTATATTAGTAAGTAAGTAGGCAGTCTATAGGGCATAGTTTGATTTTATACAAGGATGCTCATGAAAGGAATCTTCAAGTGACAGAGAGTTGTTTGAGATTGCAGCTGATGGTGCAATATCTAGTCTTAAAGGTAGCTAGAAAAGTAGTAAATGTGCAAGAAAATCAAATTGTACACAACAAACAATTCACAATGTTATCTTGCATAATGCTTTAAGTTTGAAGAAAAAAATATCATTGTATCTTAATGAAAGTAGTGACCTTAATGGTCAATCACTAACAACCATGATTTTAAAAGATGCTATTGTACTTATGGAGGCAACATTTTAAGCAAGGCAGTGAGTGGTGGTTTGGAACAATGGCAGGTATGAAGGACTTGCTTTATATGCATACTATGCAGTCTAGCTTAAGACAACATTCTTAGAAGAGATTGAAGGTAGATTATGGAACTCAAGGGTTACATGATAAAGATTAAAGCAAAGACTAAGATCTATTTAAAAGCCACTATCATGAAGATATTAAAGATGTCAAATGCAAAACCCTAGAAGCTGGAGTAATGAACATAGTGCGAAAGAGGACAATGTGCTAGGGAAGATTTAGGAGATCTCCACATTATCTAATCATAAGAAAATAAATCATATTTTTTTTAAATTAAAAGAAATTAATCTAAACCCTATATAGGACACATTGATACTTCAAAAGCATTTGATTTATTTTTTTAAATTAAAAGAAGTCATTCTAAACCCTATATAGGATACATTGATACTTCAAAAGCATCTGAAGGACTTTGAGAGTATGCAAACATATGTCAATTAAATATCTAGATTAAAAATAGTAGCACGAACATTGTAACCCTTGTTGATCAGAGCAGGAATGAGATGAACAATAATGAATCCTGTGCCTCCTATCACACACATCTCCTTACCATTCTCTATCATTCTTTATTGAAACACTTCTCCATTTTGGTGAGCTACGCCTGAAAATAAGGTTTCAACAAAGGTTTTATTATATGTTTATTAAAATGAAACTCCATTCTGGCGAGCTATGCCTAAAAATAAGATTTCGACGAAATTTTTAGAGTATGTTTATTAGAGTTTTATAGTATTTTGGCGGGCTATATTCTTGATTCCTTAAATGATTTATTCAAATGGATTGTGATTGATGTGATTTGTTGCATTTAGTGTTGTAAATTGTAATGATGCCATGATTACTGTACTACCACTATCTCTTATTATATTGGTTGTGGTATGGCAGGGTTTTGCCCTTCCCTTCTGCTGTTTATCACACCACCGCCTTGCTCAAGGCTTCTTTCCACAGGGTTGCGGTGTATACCGCTCTATCGCATATGTTGCTCACCTTCCCGGTGGTATAACAGTGTATAATTTTGATCATTACTTGAAGATCTTGTCTTTTTGATATCTCAATGTCTCATCGAAATTACTTCGTTATATCCAAGAGTTGTGTTTTGCTGAGCACTTGTAGATATACCTTGTCGATGTGACATAAGTAATTCTCTCCTCGATATGCCTGTATCTTGTTGACATTTCACTATTTTACATCATCGATGAGACATATAAATGTCTCTTTGACATAGGAGTGTCTAAACCGGCGCTACACCCGAAGTTAAACTCAAAGCTAAAAGTGGTGCTAAACTCAAAGCTAAACTCGGAGCCAAAGGTGACGCTAACAACAGTGTCACACTCGAAGCTAATATCGGCGCTAACTGTGGTGCTACTTTTGGCACAAATTAACGCCTTAATTAGCGCTGACTTGTCTTGATCGGTGCAAATAAATGCCAAAAAAAAGTGCCATCCTGATAAATAGTGCCAACGTTTTCAAAAAATTGGAAAAAATTACATTAAAATAGTGGGTGCAAGCAAAAAATGGAGCAAATCACATGGATTTGTTGTAGTGAATCTTGATAGAGTTCATTGAGATGTAGTTAAAAGAGTCTTTAGATATTTACACGGTACCTTAGAGTATTCCTTGTGTTATCATAGTTATTTTACTAAAGACAAGATTTCCCTTGATATTCATGGTTATGTAGATTCAGACTAGGCAGGTGATGCTGATAGTAGATGATCCACCAGTGCTCGTGTTTACTTTATTTGTTGGTGCAATTAGTTGGATGAGTAATAAATAGGTTGTGGTTGCTTTTTCCAGACCGAAGTTGAGTATATGACAACTACTCATGCTTCTAAAGAAGCCATTTTGTCTTAAGAGGTTGTGTTTAAACATAGGAATAAAAAAAGGTGCACTAATAGTTTATTATGATAGTTAGAGTGTGATCTGTCTAGCTAAGAACTTGACATTTCATGTCAAGACCAAGCACATTGATGTATAGTATCATTTTGTTAGAGATATGGTCAAAGATGGAAATGTGAAGTTGGTTAAGATAGAAAATTTGATGAATATTGTTGATTCTTTAACTAAGTTTGTGGGAAAAAAGAAGTTAAGAGGGTGCTTAGAGTCTATAGGTCTTTCAACCCCTAGCAATTCAAAGATTATGTTTTTACCCCTTGTTGCTCTTGCAAGGTGTTCGACAAGTGGGAGGTTTGTTGGAAAAAAGTGTCTCAACCTTGCAATTACAAAAAAGTTTATTGTTGATAGGAAAGCATGGGGGTTGCAGGGGGTGGGGTACCCCCTTATGGGATTTAAGGGTCTCATCAATCTAATGGGGGATCCGAGGGAAACACCCCTGAAAACCACATTTTATGTTTATGTTTATTAATGCAAATCCAAACCATTCATCATTAGGCCTCATATTTGACGGTAGATATTTTGTTGGATCATCTTGCCCTAGAAGGCAACCCTATTTTATGAGGTCATTGTATTATGGTTGTGAATTGTGATGTATTATGAGAGTATGATAGCCGTCAGGTTATCTTTGGATCTCTAGTTGGTGATATCCTGTGAGAAGCTTGCTCTGCAAGTATATTGTAATTTTCATAATTTTTGAATAATCTATTAAGCAAATTTTGGAGTGTGGGGTTTTTCTCCCAAAAAGGTTTTCCCCTTGTAAATCATTGTGTTGTGGTATGCATGATATTTATATTTATTTATGCTTATGTTTCTATAGCATTTGTAAAGATCTGTAAAGTTTTGCAATATCCTCTTCTCAAGATTAGTGTAGGAAGTTGTTTTGCTACCTTAACTTCTTTATAGTATCAAACTAAAGAAAACTTCATTATGTTATAGATATCAAATTATTCAAAGAAAATATCATCCTCCATAGAAATAAATGGAGTGATAAATTTATTTACCTGACATTAATCAATAGTTATATGAGTAGTTATCAAATTAGTATAATTATTTTAGTAAGTTAAGTATAGAATTTTGGTAGTAAAAGAATTACAATGAATGTTATTGGTTAAAGGATTTTTTTTAATATCAAATTGTTGATGTTATAGATGTAAGTGTAATTTCACATACACACACATATATATATATAGAGAGAGAGAGAGAGGGAGAGAGAGAGAGAGAGGATTTTATGATATTAATAGGAACTTTTATTTATTGGAAAATATTTCTATATATGGATTTTGTGATATTAGTAGGAACTTTTATTTATTGGAAAATATTTCTATTTATTATAAAAGCTACATTTTTTAAGTGATAATTAGGATCTTGTGTGTGATAACTTACACTATTTATTAGATAATCTTAGAGCTAACTTGCACAATTTTGACATTAAATAACCGAAGTGATTTCAAGAATATGTTTTATCATGTTAAAAAAATACTTATGAGAATGTAAACCATTTTCAAACATTATCATTTTGAAAATGTAAATTATTGTATATTTCTTTCATCTATTTACATGCTTTTGGGTTCAGATTAATTCAACTTACTTTCATTTTATTCGAAAATAACAATTATTAATTTGCAGATGGATGGAATTAATTTCTTTTTGCAACATCTTGATATTTAAGTGAAGTATCTTTACCATTTAGTGTATGTCTTACCTCTAACAAATAATTAAGGATTCTAGTTCATCTTTCTTAAGATTTTTGAGGAGAGTGTCACTTTTGACTTATTGTTCATGTGGTTGGTCTATACTCCCACTTTGGCATGCAAACAAAAAAATATACCACGTATCTTATATGTGACTCCATGTTTGGAATTGTCTATGCAGCCCTCAAAATGACCATTTGATTGTATTTATTAATTAATTAAAAATAAAGATATGATACATTATTTTTAATTAATTAATAAATACGGTCAAATGACCGTTTTGAGGGCTGCATAGACATTGCCTCCACGTTTTGCATGAGAGTCACATGCCTTATCTATGCATCCATATTTAGTAGCATGTTTGGTTCACATAAGAGGGGAAAGGATGGTAGTTGGGAAGATAGTTAACAATGGAATGCAAAGTATTGTTTGGAAAGGAAGAGGTACAGGTTGACGCAAGTTGGAGAGAAAAATTGCTTCCTTGGAGTGCGTTGGGATACCCAAGCATTAGGGAGAATATAAATGAAATACAATTAGCAGTATTTCTTATCTTCTCCTTAGCATCCTTGAATGATTAGCTACTACTGTGCAATATCCACTATGTGCTGAGAAAAAGTCTCCAAAACCTGAGCTTGGCAAGAATTTTGACTATGTCTACTCAATTAATAGAGACTTGAACAGTCATAGAAGGGAACTCGTCAAATAGATTGAAAAATATGAAATGGTGAAGGACCAAGTCTAACGGAGGGTATCACATACCTGGTCCTAAATTTGAGTGAGCAACATTCTACTTAAAGCTCAAATCTCAAAATAGTTTGACACTGCAAATTTTGCATGTGTAGTCATCGAGCAAATGTAGAATCAAAGGTAATTGATTCCTTGCTTATGCATGATGAATGTAGATCCTATGATGAAAGGACAACCAATCATGAATTCAATTAACATGATAGTGATGCAAAAAGATATCAACCAATTGAATGCCAAAATCTTTCAAGAGAGTGAGATTGAATGGAAAATATCTTTCTGGTAGCATGAATAACTCAAGAAGCTCTTTAGCAAGAATAGGATAAACTAGTCCAAGAAATTTTAAAAAATCCACATTGAAGTAGTTGATAGTCGAATGAAACTTTAAACATGTTAATATGTTTATTGACCATTATAAACCATCAAAGATAAAATTTTAATAGAAGTGACACCTACAAACAAAGTCACAAACAATTTTAAAGGAAATGGTAAAAAATAGTATTGTAGTGAAATTATTATTTGAAAATATTCTTGAAGTATATCGCTACATTGTTAAAATATTAGTAAATTCATATCCATTTTGAAGGATTTAATTATTTTATAATATCAAGTTTAAAATAAAACATGTTTAGAAAAATGCATTAATAAGAAATTATTTCTTTTATTTTTCCTTAATATTTAACTTAAATCATTATTTGTGATATTAAGGGATGTAGTGGTATTAATGATGCAACTTTGCATAATATGAAAAAATTTAATTACAAGACTTAAATTTGTGAGGTATTTCAATAATTCGATTTATTGATATTATTGTTATTACCTTATAAAGAAATTATAACATGGGTCTTGATTCTACAAAATAAACTATTAAAACTTTGAAAATAAAAAAGTTTAACCTTAGTGACAAAAAATAGATGACCATAGATAAGCCATGAAATTTAGACACTAAAGAAAGGAATTATTGAATGAATAGGATAGTTAATATCATAAGAGTTTCTTTTGAAGTTAATACAACTCAAGGTACTCTTGTCAAACTAAATGTGACATCCGTCCTCTTAATACTCAAGTAAAATCAAGAATTTACTAGAAGGTAAATAACTTAGTAACCATGAGAGAGAATTTTTTTTTACATTTGCATAAGCTCAAGAAATTAAATACAACTTTTCATGATAAATTCAAACTTGAAATCATATGTAATCACAACTAGAATCAGAGATAAGTCCTTACACCTCCCATTTATATTACATAAAGTACAGTTGGAAAAAGAATAGTTTTACCTCATAAGTTTGATTGCCATAAGCTAGAACATGGAGTTTATTGCATCTGGAATATTGATATCTATCTTCACGAGCCTCAAAGAGTCTACTGCTATAGAGGGAGAGCATCATTCGAGTGCTTTTCCTCCAACCACAGACTCAAACAGTCCCCCACACGCTTCCTAACTGGAAGTGGCCTGACCCTTCACGAAGGGTATAAATATAAGGAACTATCAAGTTTCTCCATTTGAGTCCTAGTGATGTGTCCTACAAAACTCAATCAACCATACAACTCTAGATCCCTTCTAGCTAAGTATGATCATTCTAATTGGTCATGCCCTCTAGACACACACCTCTGACTCATCTTAGAAGCTGTCTCATCCTATAGTTTTACTTATTGTATTTGGTACTCTAGACTCAAACTAGTTAAGATAGAAAATCCATTCTAGCCAATCTAACTTAGAACTAATCCTTAATCTAGGATATGTATGTAATGTAAAGATTTAGGTATTTCAAACCTTTTTAAAAGTACCTTATTGCATTCTTGCAATAACTAGGGTTAATGACTTCCTGTCATTTTACTCTCAAGATTCAACACCCAACATCTTTGATGCATTAGATCAAGTTTCAACATTATCATGGAATATATTAAGGTATTATAAAGACTTCCTGTCTTGTTCTATGGCTTTCTTGACCTTTCATTGTCAATCAGTATATAGATGTACAATGCCATATCCAACATAAGAGTTATAGATTTCCTATATCCTAATTGTTTCTATACTAGGGTTTAGCTTCTCTAACCCAATACATGAAATATCAAAAATCTTTGTTTTCCCAAAGGTAGTAACATAAGTGTAACTAATCATAAGAATGAAATGCTTCTAGTCTTTCCTAGACCACTTGACATTGTTTGAATTCACATTTTACATACATGAATAAACATAGTATTCAAGGCATTCCTTCACCAATGTAATATCTAAAAGAATACTATCATTTCATATCAAGAGTCTTGATCTAAGTAAATCTTCCAACATAAGTTAGGTTTTAATATCTTATACCTCATTCGTGAAGCATGACCATTCATAAAGAGATGGCTTCCATTTACGGTGGAATATAATAGTTCCATATTAACCATAGTATCCATTCTCGTAAGTATATAATTACCTAGGATATTTAGTTCCACCAATAAAACAGGTAGGCACTTAGTGCCACCTACAAGACAATACAACTTTCCTCTTATCTATTTTCTCCTTCTCCAACAAGGAGTCAACATATCCTTTAAATACATTAGATGCATCTTAGTTATCATAGTAACTATCATAATCAGTTAAGCTTTGTTATAGAGAATTTGTTACTCCACGTCACCTTCATAATCATATCATAAGTCAAACCATATTCACCACCCTAGGTCTATCCATGGTTCTCAATTCCAATTTAAACTATCCCATAGGATAGAATCATATTCTTGATACTATAGGCATACCTTTCCTTAACTAAATAAAATGGTTTCATAAAAGTTGATAGCTCAAATTACCCTTACGAGCTTTTGCTAATAAACACTATCACCGTAAAGTTCACTCACAAGTAAAACAAAGGGTTTAAATCTTGTAATAATAACCATATAGGTCTTGGTTATCAAAAGTATAACAAATTCAAATACTAATGATTTGGCTAACATGCAAACTTCCATATGATAAAACTATGATCATTGATGATCACACCACCTCCTTTGTTGAGGGTAACAAGTAAAATCATAAATATTTAATAAACCCTTCATAACCACAATTGGGTATCCATGCAAGTTAAATCAAGATTTTGTTTGAGTGTTGTAAGCATAGTTATGATTAAGGCCATATCAGCTATCACCACAATCTTGGTGGCCATATTGGTTATATGCAGGCCGAATCACTAACTAGTACTAATACCATAGTTTGACACTTCTCGTATTATGAACACCTTAGGCTCGACTCCTTACTTAAGACTTGGCTTTGTTTTATTCTATCAACATTGTTATTTGATGTGTATATGTTGTTTATATAATTGCTCAACTATAATGGCGTCAAGCCATAGTTATATTATAGATTTAATGCATTAAGCTCACTGGCCTTCATGACCTTGAGCTATAGGTATAACATGGTAAATATTGCAATATATCTTGACTTTCACAACTATGAGCTTTACTATAGGAAGGAATACAATGAATTGAAGCTTGGCCTCCATGGCCTCAAGAAAGTCACGACAAGGAATATAATATAGTATCGCTCAACCATAAGTCTCAAGCATAGACACAATGAAGAATAGAGAGAAATACGGCTTGGTCATAAGGCCTTGAGCCTCTGAAACGAAAAGAAAAGCTTTAAAGATTATTCAAGCTTGACCGTACGGTCTTGAGCCATTACCATATAGAATATATCAGAGTTAAGGACATCACATTAACAAATATAAAAGGGTCAACCCCATATGATATGCATGCTATCGAAGTTCGATATAAAAGGAATTCATAACTAAAAGTGCATGCAAGGATAAGATTATTTACTCTACCTAAGCACAGTCCTTCCAATATGAAGGTATTCCTAGTTCAGCCTCCATTGTCCTCCTCCCAATGTCTTTTCCTTCCCTCCGAGCTCCTAAAACTCCTCCCTCCAAAACCAAAAGATAATATTCATCTTAATTGACATGCCTATTTTCATGGAAACTAACACCCTTCACCAAGGTGGAGTGAGTGGTCTCTCCCACTCGACCAACTACCACAAGCCTGGCTCACACAAACATGACACCTACAAGTTCTATCACCTCCCCGAGAAGTTGATTTCGACTAATGCTTAAATAGTCTTCAAGGTGAACAATTATCTCCTGCATGAGAAGGAGGTTGCCACAATGTGGAACCAATAATCTTTCCCTAATATACCTATGCCATCATTGGATAAAGATAAGTGTGGTCTAATATGCCCCCCCCCCCAAAAAAAAAAGAATTGAAAACAAAAGCCAAAATTTGCTGCTGCTATCCAACATTATATCACTACTTATTAAAGATTAACATATATTTTAACATAATAATAATTTAAGAAATATTAATATCATGGGAAAGGTTGATGATATAGGTCGTTACATCGTCTAGCTAGCATATTTATCAAAACGAATTGATTCAATGATGATCCTAAAGGATCAATGTCCACATGTAATGTCATAATGAGAGTCATTAAGTAAAAGTGTTTATAGATCATCCATCATACATCTATGAACATACTTATATGGGAGTCATTTTCATCATAGTAATTTATGCATGCACATATGTATCCATTCGTACTTGAACATATATGTGTGCATAGAATTACCTTATCTCACATTCACCTACCTTCATATATTCATCTGTTTTATATAATAAAAGGGTGGGTGCATGGAGATGGGTAGCAATTTTGTGGCCACTTTAAAAAAAAAGTTTTGAAAAGCTATAACACGAGCACGTTATAGCTTTGTGTGCCAAGCCTGAGGCTCGGCCACAACGAGCCCATAACATGAGCACGTTATAATGCGCTCGCGTTATTACATTAAAAAAAATAAAATGAAACTCGTTCATTCTTGCTAAAACATTCATGTCTATAATTCTTCAAAATGCGCTCGCGTTATGAGAAAGTTGGATCTTTTATAGATTTATTTTGTCTCTTTGTCTATACTCACTCCCACTCTTGCCCACCCTTAGCCACCCTCTCTCCTACCCTCTCTCACTCTCTCTTACTCTC